>CM049934.1:22021641-22416641 GCA_027405835.1 Asclepias syriaca
TGGTCACCAATACTGTGACTCACTTGGGAGTAGAACAGAAATGAGGAGAGAATGAGGAATACAATTGAGGAATCGTGAAAGAAGAGGGGAGAAGAGTGGCTTGAGTTGATATGTCTAGGAGTGAGGAGGAAAGTGCTGCATACAGTTACAAGAGCAAGTATCACACAAAATAATACTTGTAAATGACTGATTAGACTTCAAGAGTTCTGAATAGGTACATCAAGATAATCTTTATCGTAGTATTAGTAAATGGAAATTGAAGTTTTTTGTTTCTGTAGGTTATAACAGTGAAAATGCTGCATGCAGCAATACCATATCTGTATATGTACCACACCACATACCATATAGACATTGTTTTGAAGAATGATTTTCTCAGCTAAGTAACTCAACAATAGCATTCAGTTTAGGATATTTAAGCCAGTATTCAAGAATCCATGAAGAAAGAGGCCCAAACAAAAGGATCTTTTTGAGTTTACTTTCTAGCATTCATCACCAAACAAAAGAGCATGCCCTCAGAAACTAATTTACCTGACTACGTCTTCTTTTCCTCTCATCACGGAAGTGAGCAAAGGCATGGGGATCAAATCCAAGCACATGCATCACCTGTGCAAGAGAAAAGTTCGTTACTTCAAAAACTTCTAAATTTGTTGATCATACAGTTAGGTATCAAATTACCTCATGTATCAGAGTGGCAGAAAGTAAAGTTTCTGCTTCAGCAGTCAAGTGGCGTGGAGCAACGTTTACGTGCCCTGCAGAAGCTTTGTTACTGATTGGAGACCACAAATTTGGAACATGCAATAAATGCTCATGGAACTCTAAGACAAGAAATTGTCATGCAATAAATTACCAGCAACAGCGCGACCCCACTGATCACGTTCACATGCAACAGCCCAAGCCAACGTGTTGCCTGTGGTGGGTCTTGTAGTTACCAACAGAACTAGATCTGCATCAGTAATACCTTCTGCAAATGGAAAAATATACTTGTTAAATCCACAAAATCATGAAGTACAAGACAATATTGGGTAAAATAAACTTATATGAAGAAAGGGGGTAACCTTCCACATATTCCCTGGGAAGTTGGACACCACCATCTTGTCCACATGCAGAATATCCACTCAACCGCAAATTTCCCTTTACAGGTTCAACAGCTAATGCACTTTTGAACCAATCTGCTGTCTGCCCAAGGCCTACATTAAGTCATCAACGTTCAGCTTTATTCATTTCCAAATCAAATTCAAAAACAAAAATCCCATCCTTTCACGGCGGACATATAAAAAAGATAAATGATGGCTGCATGCACAAGGCAGCTAATCTTTCTGACGTAATTTATCATTCTATTTTCAGTTTGATGTACATTTACTCATATTTTTTGCACAAAGTTTCAAGAGACTGATCACAGAAATATCAGAATAATACCTTACGAAGACGGTGTTTCTTGTCCTCCCCAGCTATATCCTCTAAAGTGCAGTTATACCAGCAATCACCATAAAGGGGAGGATCTCCATGTGGATTACAAGAAGGCTCCCCATCAAAAGAAGCCCCTGGTGGCTCCCCAAGCTGGTAAGAAGAGCCAGAAAACAGAAATCTTATTAGTGGACTTGGCACACACTGATATTTACCATTCCAATAAAAGATGAATACAAACTGAACACTTGCCTTTACTATATCACCAACATTTTGACAGTCTCTATCAGACGAGTGTCCGACAGCATCATAATTTAAATAAATTCTAATAGGTTTCTTGACATCCTTCAACAGTGTAGAAGGCTCAGAGATTCCTAGCAATGCCCTTCCCCTGTGGTGAGAGGGCATTGAAACACCAGACACCTCATAGACCTGGGGTGTAACAGAATACACCTGGCGACCAGGTCGTTTTCTTTGCTCTATTATCTGATCATGAATGCAAGAATGTGAAACTACATAGTCATCCCCCTTTTCCAAGCCTTGCCTCTGTAATGGGTGTTCTTGGACTGTTGCATAAATAGCTTCTGAATACACCAATATCAAGAATACCTACAAGACCAAGAAAACTTTTAAAACTTTGGAAAAGAATTAAAGGTAAAAGGCAGCAGTGGTAGACTTGAATCACACTTCAAAATAGTTGCACAATAGAACAGAATAAGAAAAAGAAAATGGCAGTGATTGAATACTGGATAAGTAAACCAGACTAGAGTAAGCAATCCTTAAACCCACACATCTACTGAAGCTCAGGGTAGTTCACAATTTATAAATGACACAATCAAAGCAAAAGACCACACTCATGTAATTGGGTAAACTATAGATTATATATATCTATATGCATGAAAAAAGGAGTAATCTGTCGCCAGATATTTGTTCTAATATAGCTGTCTAAGCCAGGTTAGGAAACCCAGATGAAAGGCCCAAGGAAGAAACTGGAAAAGGAAATTACCACAAGTTCAAAATACAAGTCAGGAGTTAATTACCATCCATCCAAATCTGTCCAAGTTTGGTATCAACAATGAAATGGAAAGTAAAAATAAAAAAAATAAAAATTCACAAGTCATGACCTAAGATTTGCTCAAGCAGCTAAATCCCCTTCATCAGAAAAAGAAGCGAATTCACTAAATTTTCCCTTCCCAATCCTAAAACCCCACGAACATTTCTGCGTTTTCTTCGGATGTTTCTCAGAAGCAACAACCCATAAGCTAAGCATTACGAAACTCTAGCTCATTTCAACCCAGCATTTTCTTTAAGACAAAATATACTGGGAATATTAAAATAATAATAAAAAAAAAACAACAACAAAACAAAAAGGGAAAGGGGCGGAACGAAAAAGGTAACTTCAAAAACCCAGCCCTAAATCTGCAACAAATTGCTCCATATGTAAAGAGTAAAAAGAACATGATTCAAACTTACCTTAAATAAAACGGCAAATAATTCCAGCTTAGCTAAGAACCTGGGTTTTAAAGATACAGCAGTACATCGGCCACACTGAATCCTTAACTCCATGAAACGCAGCGTTCAACAACAAAGACAACAACATAGCAACCTTGCTCCCATCAAATCACCGACGAAACTCCGATGAACAACCACCCCAGAAAACCACGCATCAATTCTCTCAACATTATCTATTCTTACACTAATTCAACATCCAAGAAAAAACCCTTTTCCCGATTCGAAAACAGAAATGCTCAAAATCAAGAAATTTTTTTTTTCTCAGCTTTGACTGTAGAAATCTGAGAAAACCTTTCATGTATCTTGGTTCTTGAGTACACACTGTACCATAATAATAATATTATTAATAATAACAACAATAATAATAATTATAGAGAACAAAGTGCATAAATACTGCTGCTACTACAAAGTCCCTACTGCTTAGAAGAAGAAGAAAAAAAAAATCACAGGTGGGTTGGAGTGGGGTGGGTAGAGTTTGATGATAATTTTTCCAACAAACCAAAAAAAAAAAATCAAAAGAAAGAAACTTTGCAACTTTTTCTGTTTTTTTTTTTACAGTAATTGTAATTAGGATGGCAGTTATTTTAATAAAAATTAAAAATAAATTTATTTATACACACACTTGATGGTGTTCTAGGTGTTGTTGGTGTAAAATTACAATAATGGACATGGTGTATATGGAATTGCAGAGAGGCTCTAGGGTCTTATCTGGGAATTTCATTTATCCTCCTTCCTTTTTCCTTTTATGGCTAATGAGGATTTATATGCTTATTTATTTGGTTTGTTTTGACACCTTTTTTCAATCTTTTCTTATAATTATTATTTTTTTAATTCTATTCATTTTTTAAGTTATAAGGAATACTATTATCAAAATTTTCTTAACAAACTATTAATACTTATTAATAATATTTTAGAACATATTAATTTTTGTGTTTTATTATTTATATATTGAATATATTCCAAATGTGGAATGAACCTTTCCCTCTCTACCCTTTATTACAAGCTAACAAAGTTTGAAATATGATAATAAGATTACTTTAATTGGAGGTTTTGTTTGGAATAATCCTTAGTCGAAAAGGGTAGGATAAGACAAACCACTAAATTACTAAAAAGAAAATACACACACACACACACACATATATATATATATATATTACAAAAAAAAAAAGAATGACTTCCCCATGAGGGTTAGTTAGGTTTGGTGTATTTGGATGACCTAAAAATCCAATTATGTGCCAAATCCTTTTCATGCAACTTTGACCTCCTTTCACTCTATTTATTATTATTTTAAAAAATTTATTCAACTATCTAAATCATAATTTTTCTATCTATCAATCAATGGTCCACCATCCCTACTTACTACTCTCTTTTAAAATATATGTATATATCATGAAAACAGCTCACCAATCTTCGAGAAATGAATCAATTTTTGCACTAATTTAGATTGATTTTCACCAAAACCAAATAATACTACATTGGTGCAAACATTTATTTGTATAAATTGAAGATCAAATACATGTTACTTTATATTAATATAAATATAACAAATCTCAATTAAAAGTGTAATGTTTGCTATATTTTATTGAATATAAATTTTGAAAATATATATTATAAGTTCAATATTAACTATAAAGGTCATATAAATGTTAGAATAAATTTTTTTGAGTAAAAGTTAAACTCTACAAATAATAGACATTTGTAATTGGAGTATAAAGAAGTAATAGAGAGGGGAGTGTAAAAAAGTAACATTTGTCAAACAAAATAAGTGGTATTCAATGGGACAAGTGTATCCTCTATCAAATCTCACAATTATGTCCTTGTTGGGTGGATGCAAAAAAGTGTTGCATTTATATATATATATATAATACCATAATTTTTATTCGGTAATTATTTTGGACAATATTATTAAATTATTCATAATATGTATTATCAGTATCAGGCTTGCAATGAAAAAGTGTACTACTATAAATAAAATTTTCATATAGTTGATCACTTAAAAAAATTTTAAATGATTATTATTACATCTACTCAAAATAAAATTCTAGTTAAATTAAGAGTCAAATTATCATATATTCAATCTAAACTATACACAATAAAAGATCAAATCATATATTTCACTTTTAACTTTAAGTATCGAATTTATAACTTTATATAATAACCGTGTCTTTTTAGTTAGATGAAGGAGTTGGTGGTGGTTTGTACCTTGTTAATGGCTCCACGTTTTCCATGTTGGGTGTCGGTCTATGAAATTTGAAGCTGAATCCGTATATGTGTGTATATATATATATAGGCTTATGGAGTATTTATGATACATATATATATATATATATATCAGTTTGTTATTGAAGGGTCAAGTCTCCTCATGAGATCCACTTGCCGTAGAAATTGCGTGACAGTGTTTTTTTCCTTCCCATAATTTACTGTGCCTAATCGTTGTTAACAGACTTTGCATGCATTTCCTCTTATTTTACCTAACATGTCATCTTGCATGAGTAATTCCATTCTCCTTTTTTTTTACACAATGTATATATATTATATATATATATAACATGAAATATTTTAAACAAATTCTAATTATAATTAATATCTTTAAATAATATTTATATAGAATAAATTTTTTTAAAAAAATTATTATTGTCATGACTCAAATTTATAATATACATAATATATATATATATATATTCAATCACGAGAAGTTAGAGAAATATATTTATTTCTCTAAATGAAATGTGTGAGCTATTAACCAGCCGGGTTTATGCAACAAGACATATACATATATATATATATATATATATATATATATATATATATATATATATAAAATAAAGAAAGAAATCTGGCAAATGGATTGATATGGATTAAATCAAACCCAAGAAAACTACCCTACATCAATTATTATATTGGATATCGAGTTATGGACCATTTAGACAATAATTTATTTTATATCATTATATATATATAATTTTAATTATTCTTAAATATTGTCAACACTAAGTAAAAATATGGATTAATACTCATACATATATATATATATATATATATATATAAAAATAAAATATTGATTAGAAGAATAAAGAAGGTATTGGTTTTTTTCTCTCTCTAGCACGGGCCCGATGATGTCTAAAGTCCAATGAACGCTCATAAAAAAATCTCATCGTCTTCTTTAGATTCCTTTTATATATATATATATATATATATAAACCCTAACTAACAATCATGGTTTTCAAAAAATGATTTCTTGCAAGCTTATATTCCATTAGAGTACTGGCCCTGCTGGTTGCTGCTCTTTGTTTGTTGTAACTTATAAGTGCTATATATATATAATAATAATAATAATAATAATATAAAATATTCGAATTAACACACTTCGTTTTCTCTTTTTACCGAATAATAATAATTTTCTCATTTTACCAAATAATAATAATCATGATTATTGACAAAATGGCTAGGTTACCAACTAACAATTACATTCATGGTTTTTTTAGAAGAAAATTGCTTTCATTTCACATTCAACAATTACATTCATGTTGAATGTTCTTTTTTTTTTTTGTGAATTTCTTTTGAAGAAACATAACACATATTAGAGATAATGAATCATTGAAAATAATTTCGTATATGATAATTAATCAATTTTATCTCTTAACTTATATATTAATAAAAATTTTCCAGTAACAATGGAATTTATGAAAAAAAAAATTATTTTTAGATTTTTTAGTTATAATATTTTATAGTATTACTTAAATTTATAATTGTTGTTGCCACATTAAAAATTTTTATATATTATTTTATAATTTTTAACCGTGAAAAAAGGTTGATTAACGATAAAAGTGAAAACCTAGTAATTTCATTTAACAATGGTACTGCAAAAAAATTTTAAGGTGCAAGAGTTAGATTTTGAAATCTAAGAAAGATAGCTAAAATAATTTAGCATATATATATATATATATATATATATATATATATATATATATTGCAAAGGGGAAAAGGAAAGAAAGAAAAATCAAGAATGGACCACTAAATGGTCAATAGTGCTTAATTAATAATAAGACTAAATTCAATCTCGGATTTCTGGTCAGCCTAATTTATCATTTTTTTTTCCTTAAAATTTCTCTTAATAAAGTTTAGTAGTTTATCTGTTCTAACAACTGACAAAAATAAGCATATATATATATATATATATATCTGTGTTTTGTTTGTTTTCAAGCAGAGTCGTCGTCCTAATAATTCAAGGTAGATTATTTTATTATATTTTGTTTGTCTATTTGTTAGGATTAAGGATTAATTAATTAAATAAATAAATAAAACCGCTAATGATATGGAAACTTATAACCATTAATACTAACTTTCTATTTTAGTATAAATAAAAAAATAATATAATATATTTTTTTTGAATTTGTACTCTTTCATTTTTATGAGCAATAAATGATTGTGTGCTATGAATAGTAAGCATTTTCACTTATGATTAAAAAATTATGAACTTGACATATTATCTTTGTTTATAATTAAAAAGTTATGAGTTTGACATAGGATAGAGATAAACAATTACATATATATTTTACAAATTTAAACTAAAAGAGAGAGAGAGAGAGAGAAAAGTATTAGCAACGGTTATAAATATCAATTTAACGTGGAAGGAACGCATGTGGATGGTTGGGGGCACTATTATTTTCTTGATAGAACGAACACTCTCACCTAAAAAATTCGACAAATTTCTCTTAGTTTTTCGCATAATTTCAAACACGGGGGACCATTAAAAGAGGACCCAAGATTTGGAATAAGAGAGAGAAGGTGTGTGGTGGTGTATAAAATTGAATTTATTTAATTGTTTGTGTATTGTATTTATGAAAAAACGAGTTTTTTTTTTTACTATCATGATATATATATATATTTTGAGAAGAAAAAAAAAAAAAAAGGAAAGAAAATTGATATTGAGAATTTGTGGAGGTGGGGGGTTTGTAAGATATGATGAGCGTGTAAAAATAAATAGGACAAAAAAACAAAGTGCAAGGCGTGTGTAATGAGCTGAAAAAGGGGCAACTTTTGTTCTTCTTTTCCTTTTCTTCCTTTCTTTCATGAATGGCAATTTTTGTTGGCGTAAGTAATTTATTAAAGATTCTCTTTACTTCAAACAAATTATTATTTGAGTTACACTTTTTTTAAATATAACTTCCAGATTAATCTTATTAGATATAAATTTGGTTTTAGAATATTTAAAATTTCAAACTTAAAATTTTTTTTTAAAAAATTATACTATAATTAAATCAGATTTGAACCCGTCAAATTTCTACTAGAAAGAAATTTTCTTTACACATATTTTCATAAACAAAGTTTAAACTCAAAATTTTAGAAAATTCTCTTTACACATATTTTCATAAACAAAATTTAAACTCAAAATTTAAAAAATATAGAACTATAATATTAATGGGCCTACAGAATTGTATAACCCTTTGGATTAGTCTGAAAAAAAAGTAACAGCCCAAATTTAATGAATCAAAGGCCTGGAAAATAAAAAATGTTGACTGGAGTGATGAGGTCCAGAAATGGTTGATTGGACATTATCACCCAATAAATAAATAAATAAGATAATACTTCTTGTTTAATAATTGAAAACACAACAAAAACCAAAAAGAAAAGGAAAAAAGGAATTATCACAAAAATTGTAAAAAATATTGACATGTAATTCCCCTTACATTTATGTATAAAATCAATTACAATCTCTGAATTGGTAAAATTTTTTTGTTAATATATTAAAATTTAAATTAAAAAGAAATTGAATTTATACGATAAAAAAAAAAGGAAAAGAGAGCTTCTTCATTATTAGTCTTTGTACATGAGCCAAAATGGAAAGGTTAGCATCTTATATATATATATGTACTCCCTATTTCTCCCTCTCTAGAATATCTCTTTCATCTAAAAGTCAGTTTTTGCAGTCAAGTTTCAACCATGCACGAATCGGAAACTAGCCCTTTTGCATCACGATGATGATGATCACAAGAATAGGTAGGATAAAAGGCTCGACGAAGTTGATTATATTTCTCAATATCAAAACTATGAATCTTCATCAGCTTCCTCTGCTTCGCCTTGAAACGTCTCTGGAAATATCCTTCAAACGAAGGTTCTTTTGATGTTTTCAAGAAGAATCCATAACCAAGTCCAACATGAAGAGATGTGACGAAGAAACAAATGGGCTCCATCACATCCCAACTCAGTTCCCAAAATGTTAATCTCATAAAGCCCAATGTTTGAACCATAAAAAAGCCCAGCCCACAATAAAGCTCCGTTTTTACCTGCAACTCCGCTTTCCTATCGATTTCGCCTTTTTGCTTCTCCATCTCTTCTAGTTCCTTTTTTCTTGGATCGTTAGGGATAGCCATGGATTCACTGATCATCTTCTCCACTGATTTTACTACCTGTTTAAAAAATTAACATAATTTAAATGATAATTAGTTCGAATTTTTTGTAAATTAACCTCTGCCTGGTTATTTTATTATTATTATTTTTTTTTTTTGAAAAACCATTGTACCTGATCTGGCCGGAGAAAAACTACGTTTCCGAGAACGATGACTGTTCCAGATGAATCCAACATCTTCGCGAACTCCAGACCTTGATCCTTACTATCACAAGCATCGCTACAGATCTTCACATACTCATAGAACGAAATCGAGCTCTTCGGAATCTGTTTAAGCTTCAATCTTACCTTCTCCAGCTGAGTGATTTTTAAAATTTTTCTCACGTCCGCGACGGACATACCACCACCACACTCCTTCTCCGGAAATACTGACGGAGATGCCAGGCTCGCGCCTCCTTCAAGGCGTGAACGTTCACCGGCGGCAATGTTCATCGACCTCAATTTCTCTCTGAGTTTGTCGCCTACCGGAATGGAAAGAAATTCCGGAAGCTTAGACGGTGCGGCCTGATTAATAGCTCTTCTTTGCTCAAGGAACCGGCGGAAAAATCCGGTATTCGAATAGTCGGACAAAGTTAGAAACTCTCTCTGGAAGTCAGTTTTATGAACCCCTGCATTTGCAGGGTCAGGAGATGCAATTGGATTTGAAGACTGTACTACGTTTGATAAAATGGAATTCAGTTCATTCCTGAAGAAGAATCGGCGCTTCGAGAGAGTTCTACGAAGCGCCATTGAAAAGAATTTTTTTCTAAGGAAAGGTATCTTCCCCACCTGAAGATTTCAAAGAGAACGGCTGTGTGTGTGGGGAAGATGATGGGGAAAAGGGGGCTATTTATACGTGAGAAGCGGTGAGATAATAATATCTTCTCGGAATAAAAACTGAATAATCGCCGATATAATAAGATATTATGAAAATAAACTCTTTTGTTTCCTCTTTTCTCCCTCAAAAGTTAACAAATTTAAAATTTGCCCATCAAATTATTCAACAATTATGAATTACACCCTCACTATATTATAATACACCATTAAAAAATTATTAATCATATTAATAACAAAATAGAATAGTGTTAATTCCAATAAGTTTAATTAATTAGTATTTATTTTTTGTTAATACACTAAACAATGTATTAGGGAATATAAATAATAATCATGCTTCGAATTTTCTATTTTTATATATATATACAAAAAATTTTGCATTTGACTTTTTATCTTCGATACATAAAATATTTTATGTATGTTATATATATATATATATATATATATACAAAAAACTTTGTATTTGACTTTTTCTCTTCGATACAGAAAATATTTTATGTATGTTATATCTTGAGTTTATGAATATATTTTTAATATGTATTATATTATTTATAATATATATATATATATATAATTTTTTTCTGTTCATAATTAATTAATATCTCTATATATTATATTAGTTTTAAAATTTTCGAAAATCATGATATAATTTTAGATAAACATGTAATCAAAAATGGATTTTTTATTCGAAAGGACAAACAACCTTTTACCCTTTTATTATTAGATCATAATAATACTATTTCGAAGCATTTAAGGATTCTCTCAAAGGTTTTCACTATGTTAAACCTATTCATTATCCATTTAGTCACAAAGAAGAACCCTTGGATGGCTCACTAACTTTCTTTTGTTTACTTTTACAAAAAAAATTTAGAGTTAATTATAAAATTATGCCGTATTTGTTTAAATAAAATCAAATATTATTACTAAACTTTAAAAAATATGTAATTTTATATACATTTTTATGTTTTCTTTGCTCTTTTATCAAACAAAAGATGTAGAAACCTATTCCTTATCCATTTAGTCATAAATAGCTTTCTTTTCTTTTGTCCACTTTCTCTATAGATTTGTAGTAGCCCCAAAACTTGGTTTTACGGCGCATTTCAACAAATTCGAAAACAAAAAACTTTTCTTAACACTTATCTTTTTTTTTTCATAAACAAGATTCGAATTTAAAACAATAACTTACTTTCATTCCAATTCTAATAACTTTTCTTTTTTCCTTTTGCTATTCATCATAATGAAATATTATATTTTCTTAAATTTATTTATGAAATTTATCCAAATACATCATTGTTATTTCTAGTTGATAACAAAGGTTATTGTATATATGTGATATTAATAGCTTGTTACTTATCAAAAAAAAAAAAACAAAAAACTTATTAGTTGTTAGGAGGCACATTCATTTTTATACTTTAAATCTCCAAAATGCATTTTAAGATTCCTATTTTCTGAATATAATATGAATAGGATTCATATTCCACAATTTTAAGTGTATAAACTTAGTGTAGTTTGTAATACTTTTAATTGTAATTTTAAAATATCATAAGTTCGAAACATAAAAAAAAAATATATTTCTAATTTAAAAAAAAAAAAGTATATATATATATAAAACTAACTTTGTTTGGTTTGAGCTCTAAAAGGACAATATTAAGGATAAATTTGTAACAAACTCTTTTCACGGTTATGTAATTATTGTCCCAATTCTATCTAATAAAACAAAAAATTTAACATTTGCATGCACGATACAGTTTGTGAAACCTTAAAAAGAATTCATTTTGGGGTTGACAGATGATGATGAGGTGTGAATGGAAGAATAAAGAAGAGGGAGAAAAAAAACAGTAGAAATAATAACGAGTTTCTGGTAATTAAAACCTCAACAGAACTTCTGACTTCTGAGATGCAACAAAAGAAATTAAAGAAGGAAAAAAAAGGAGAGTTTTTTTTTTTTTTTGCGTGGTTTGTTTGTCTTCTAACTCAGTTCATTGACACTTATCTCTCAATCTATACTTCTGCTTTCGATACCAAATCCATTTTTCACCATTTCCTACGTACTTCCATGACCAAAGCAATCGGTTTTAAATTGTCTCCATTTTCACCTCTTTTCAATACACACACACACACACACACACACAAGTTCTTCTATATATATATATATATTCCATTTTTGAGGTGTGACTTACATACCATACCCATTACTCTGTTTGTTTGGGGGATTTGTTTAAAAAAAGAAAAGAAGAAAGAAAATTAAGATATATTTACTCATATTTTAATCCCCTTTTCGGGAAATAAGGTTAATATATATATATATATATATATATATATATATATATATATATATATATATATAGATGTAGCTTTTTTGTGGATTAAATGTTTGCACCAAAGTGAAAGATTAAGAATTAGTTAGGCAAACAACGTTATTCGATTTGATACGCTATTTAAATCATATGGGGATGTAAAACCTACGCTAAGTTTCATTTTCTTCTCTAAGCTTCCCTGGCATTCTTAATTAGGTTAAACACACTAATATATATATTATGTTTGGAAAGTATAACATTAAAAAATTGTGAATTCAATAAATAATAAAAGTAAAAGTATCTCAATATTTAAATATATATTTACGATTTACATTTATTAATAAAATATGAATTTAATGAAAATAATATCTAGTTGATTTATACATATTTTTATTAATAGAATTACTTTTAAAATTTGTAATAGTCAATATGATTATAATACCAATTGTTACAAAAATTAGGTAATAGACAAGAAACTAACTAAAAGAGTACATGTCACATTCCATAAATTAGGGCATATATATATATATATATATATACATAATTTGATAGAATCCAAGCTTTGTTCTAATTGGTCCTAACCGATTTAATTCCACAAAAAATAGCTTAAATTCTGCAAACCAAAATTCTGGCTGCAAAATTTATTTTTTTTTTTATCTTTAAGAAAAAAAAGAAGAAGAAGGGCAAAGGAATAGAATCAAATATAATTTTCTTCCGAATTCTCTCAATCACATATCATAATTCTCACGTGATAGTCATAATAAATATACACCTTTTATAACTAAAATTGATTATCAATTAAAAAATATTAAATTAAAGAATTTTTTTTGAAACAAAATTATATATTTATAAATTTGATATTCGTTATAGAATATGATACTAAAAAAAAAGAAAAAAAGAATGCACGGAAAATGGGAAGTTGTATGTGAAATTTTCTTTTTCTAAATTAGCAGGCTTTAATTTATGGATTCCAAATGGGATTCTTTAAAGAAAAAAAGAGGAGAGAGATTCTTTATTATTATTACTTTTTTTTATGAGATTAGTGGGATGTCTACTTAACCACTTTTCTCACGTGTGTCTTAACTTTGCTTGGGCTGTTTTTATGCCTAATTTCCACAAATTAAGATACCTCACATGTAACATATACATATATAACTATAATTTATAGGGTTATATATATATCTTTCTCAAATTCACTTTTTTTTTTCAATCACTATATGTGCCATGAAAATACAAATACATGATAATAAATAATGTCATTTACATGCAGCTTCAATTGTGTATTCAGAGTATAATTCGGTAGAATTCTGAATCTGACTAATTCAAATTGAGTTCAAATTATATCCGTAGAGTTTAATATTGTAATTCTTACGTAATTAAGTATTTAACTATGATGCGTTTTTCATTGTATAAGACTGATCTTACATATACTTATTAATATAAATTATACGTTAATATTTAATATTTAATGTTAAAATAAATAAATAAAAAGTCATTACAATACATGTTGATATCATAGTCAGCTAAATATGTTATACTTGTCATGTTGTCTTGGATCATATATAACCAACATGCATAATCCCAAGTTAGGGTTTGTTGGCCATATTTGTTTTGTAAAATATTCCAAGAATAGCTATTGAAACTTTCCCCAATTTAGGGATTTCTTTCTTCTTCTTTTCTTTCCAAGAGCATTCTCTCTCATAAAACATGATCACACGCATATATACCTAATAATTGTTCCTACCTAGTGACAATCTTATGTCACCATAAAAATAAAATAAAATAAAAAGTTCCATATGCTATGAAACTTTGACCTTGTAATATATATACTTTTTCCTCTTAGTGAAAGATGATCAAACAAATAAAAAAACTTTTTTTTAAAAATTAGTATAATTTTAAAAGTTGTAACTAATACTAATTCATATTTAAATTGAGTAATCGATTTTATTAAACTATTTAAATATAAATTTAGAATCACTTATCAAATGATAAATATGTATTGTATGATGTAGAGTCTATTCCAATTGGTTTTGGTGATTGGAGCAATTGAACAGCGACGGGAGTGGTCCAAAAGTTGATGCCATTTCAGTGACAAAAAATAAAACTCTCCTTGTGCAATATTGTTGTCCACTTAGCCACTACTCTTTGCCAAAGATTATTCAATACATTAATATATATATATATATATATATACATATAAAATTTCTAAACAGTGTTATAATGTATAATTATTATTGAAGTTGAATTGAAAAGGCTAGACGTCTCTTCAATTGACGTTTCTAATGGATCAATTACAAGAACATTGGAGCTTTGTGATCAAGAATGCAAGAATTTTATATATATATATATATATATATGTATGTATATGAGGGGTGAAAAGAATCTTGTTAATGCAATCCACATAGAATTTTATTTTGGGGTGGTGAGCTAAGAAAACAAAGAGCTAGTTGGATAAGTGGGGTGAAGAAGAAGCAGATGATGATGATGATGCGATCCTTGTGGCATCTCCTATGAATTTAGTGGTGTTTAACCTTTGGAAATTGAGGAATGTTCTCATCATCTTTTTCATTTTTTAATATAACAAAGAATAATATAATTGTGATATGAATTTACATCTCCAAAACTTTATAAAATTTAATAATCATAACTAATATATATATATATATATATATAACAGAACAAACGTCACCTAAACTTTTAGAATTATAAAGTTGGCTGGAAACACAATAAAATTGAATTGATCAGGTAAAGTTGTAAATATATGCTTTTTTTTTTCTTTCTTTATTATGTAACACAATATATGGTAATTAATTATTAGTCGATTAATTAAAGTATTTGTATTATCTCGTTCTCACAATACAAATATAAATATTAAAATATGATATAATATACAAGATTAAATATATGTATATCATAAAAGGGGAACAAATTTTAGATAGTAAGAATAATGAAACGTATCATCTCTATTACCATGTATATATGATATATATTCTAGTTTGGATAAGGCACAGACATATATATATATATATTTATTTATTTCTTACATTCTTTGACATATAGAATAAATATTTATTACTTTGTTCTTAGAGCTGAAAATATTTCTTATACTCGAATCTAATTTGTTGGTATTTTTTTTTATAGAATCTACTATGTCTATTAAAAATCATCATAAAATATTTCATATATATATAGAGATAGAGAGAGAGAGAGAGAAAGCAAAAATGGTGCTCGATCCTCCCAATAGTGAATAGTGATGATCAATGTCAACGAGGCAAAGAATATAAAGAAGGGATGATGAATGTGCATGGCGGCAAAACTTTAGAACAAAATTTTAATCCAATTGCATGTCAACTCGTAAGATTAAGAAAGATTGAAAATTTAATTTGGATTCTAAAGAATTTCAATTTTGTTCCAAAATCAAGAATCCAAATCTAAGCAGAAACAAATATTAATAAGGGATCTCCCAACCGCCTTGCCTCCACCATTTCTTCTTCCTTCTCATATATATATATATATATATTCATATTCTCCATTATATATATGACTCATTTTCCAATTTATATTTTTTCTGTTTTTGTTGGCTATTCAAAAAATGAGAATTCAAAACATATTACTTCAACTAATACAAATTTAGACGAAAGATTAAAAAAAACGTAATAGTCTTACTTATAACTACTTTTAATTAAGAAATAACGAAACTTTAACATATATCATTTTAATACGGAGATTCACAATAACAAAATATACATGACTCAATTATAATAACTTTACTTATAACAAAAATATCATGAATATAAATTTAAATGACACACTAAAAAGAAAATTAAAATATTTTAAAATACAACTTTAAATCACTTTCACCTCATCATCATTAAGACAAAGTCTACAACTTTATATATATATATCAATGGTTAAAATCTCATTTCTTCTTCATTTTCTTTTTTTTTTTTAGAATTAATTCGTATAATTAAAAATACAATACAATTCACACTTATAGATTACTACATCTTATTTTCTTGAAAAGCTATACATTTTTTCTCCACTAATTAATTTCCAGTTACTTTGGACAAGCACCCACTATAAGGGGTTAGTTTGATAGTTACGGAACCAAGCATATATACACACACACATATATATATATATATATATATATATAGATAGATGGTTCAAAACCCATCTTTTATATATATGTATATATTTATATGTCATGTTTTCTTTTTGGTGTTAGTGGCTATAAATGATTAATGATAAATTCATACATGTAATACAAACTTTACGTCCAAAATAAGAATTTAATAATTGGGAAGAAAATAATTTTGAAAACAACAAATCATTAAACTTTATATTCAAATGAAACTTTTTAACTCTTCCGTGTTGAAAACTTTGAAGCTTATATTGCTAGCTCGTTTATTCATATGTTTGTTGTTTTCTCCTACTTTTCAAACGATGATATGTATAATGTATGTATGGGATGTTCTTTTTCCCAAAAGCCTTGGAAAAGTTCGTGAAAGTATGCATTATTTGGACGTACTTAGTGCTGCAATATGACTGCTACTTTGTTTTATATATAAATATATATATATATATATACATACATATAGTATACAAACATAATGTATTAAGTTGTGGAAATGAATCTTTAATCTAAAGAGATTCATTAAAGAAGATGGTGAATATTCAATTATGGAATTCTAAACTAAGAGACAAATTAAAGAGAGACTATTGGAGTCAAAAAAGGCCAAACACGACTTATCTCTTTCTTTCTTTCTTTTTATTTATTTATTTATTTATTTTTTTAATATTAGTATTGAATCCTCCTTGGGATATATTTATACATTTTGCCCCCAATCCATTTGAAGATATATATATATATATATATGTATATGTATCAATATTAAATTTACCAAAAAAAAAATGTCAATGAGGAGAGAGTAAATTGGGTAAGGCCCAAAAGATCTATTTGAAAGAAAAAGAGTAATTATTATTTGGGCTTAAGTATAAAAATGAGCCCAAGATATTTTAGCCTAAAAAGCAGAAATGGCCCAATTTCCCAAAGAAATAGAAACATAGAATTAGTCGCCCAATTGTATACCAAAAAAAAAGGCTTGAAATTGAAATACTGAATGCAGAAATTTTAAATATTAGAACTAACATACGGAAATGGTGAATTCGTGATATCTGGTAGATAGATGGCAATGTTTCTGTTTTTCACTCTGAATGTGGAGGTTGTGTTGGCGGAGGGTGTCTGTATCTACGGCGGCGATGATGCTCAGGTGAACTTGGAGGATTCGGAGGCGGAGGAGAGTAAAAATAGAACCAAGCTGGAGATGGCGGAGGAGGATGTGCGAACCGCGGATGATGCTTATTAGGCGAATGCGGAGGACTCGGCGGTGGAGGAGAATAGAAGTAAAACCACGACGGAGGAGGTAACGGCATCGGAGATTTACGCCGTATTTGACGATGAGACGATGGCAGACTCAGCAGCTTCAGTTTTCGAGATCACTGACGCCGGAATTTCGCGAAGAGGAAATGTAATAAGGCCGTGCTTCCGATCGCAGAAGCATCATTGAGTTCATTAAAACAAAGAGGACAATAAACATGGAAGCCATTTATATATATATGTAAGTATGTATAGATTGATTGAAGTATTCAAAATCACACTGTAATCCAATGCTCTTCTCAGCTTTGATTGTATAAATATTAAGCCCTATATTTATTTATAAGGCATAGAGAAGCAAACCAAATCACTGATTTTCAAAATCCCCCAAAAAGAAATGCCATATCTAATCGGAGTTGAATGTCCAATTGACTTGAGAATTGTTTATTTTAAATTCATGTATATTATGTATATATATATATATATATTGCCAACAACCAACTTTCTTTCCTCGCGTGCGACTTCATTTACTTTGGTAGGTATTTCGCAATTATTTCATGCCACATTTTTCAAACTATAGTGCTCTCAATCTCAACAGAAGATCTCTCAAATAATTTCTATGCAGAATCAAATCACCAATCTCGGCCCAATCACATATGCATACATAAAATTTTTCCGTTTGAGAAAAGTAAATGAGAGTGTGAAAAGGAACTATACATTTAAAAATGACAGATTCCCAGAGGTCAGCAATACATTTCAAGAGCTGCTTGCTACTAAGGAAGCTAAAACACTGCTTCTTTAAAGAGTTAGTTTTCACCAGTTTTACAATTTATCTACATGGCTAAAAGAAAGAAGTACCTAACTTCGACTACTACTATATAAACTTGGAAGAAGAACCAAAGAAGAGGGTCGAAGATACATACATATATATATATATATATATATAGAGAGAGAGAGAGTGATTATATTCTATATAAACAGGAGTTAAATCCATGGAAAAGAGGCATTAGACGACCAATTTGTTGTTAGTGTCAGGAAGGAGGAGGAACAACAACATCCAAATAAAGATTGTTAATCCCGGGTAAGATTTTGGTTACTTGCACACTGTCTTTAGTCGTTTTGCAGCCTGAGCAAATCCCACAATCACCTGCAGTTCGTCCATTTGCTGCACCAACAAATTTGACATATTAATATTCTCAGTTCCGACCAGGCAAAATTGTGTACTATAAATGTAAGAAAGAAGTGTACCTGAGACATGAAATGCCTCTGCACAACATCAATGAGTTGTTCCTTGGAAGGGTTAGGTGTAGAGTCCACCTTAAAAACAAAACAAAAAACTATGGTGTTTAAATATATAATGTCAGAAGGTTAGTTCGAGAGCCAACTGAAAACGTAATGAATAACTTACAAGGTTGAAGTGTCGAAGATATCTCCATAGTGCAGCCATCTCGAGCTTGCTGAGGTCAATCTTCTGTGGAGTAAAAGAAGTGAGCATTGTTTAGCTACAAGGATAATAAAGGTAATGTCTTGTTCAGTTAGGGAGTTCTTACTCACCGTGGACCCCCGAGTGTTAGAAATAGATCCCTTAGAGTGTGAATCGCAGGAGAGTGACCGGCTCATAGTCCGGTGGGATGATTTGTGCATACGATATCTTGATCTATGAGATTTCTGGGTATCATCGGATGCTTAAGAAACACACAGAGGACAGAACAATTAGATTTTGTTTAGTGGTGGGCCAAAAGGAATAAGAATAAAGTCATGTAATAACATAAATTTTAGCAAATGGAAAAGGATAATGAAAAAGAAGCAGAAAGTACAAATTCATAGAATCCTATGTAGAAATTTTCAATCTTGCAATTACACTCACTCAAGAAAGAAAGAAAAAAAACAAACATCTTTATTATATTTTAACAAAGAAAAAGAATGGTAAAAGCAAGTCATAGACATTTCAACACCACACATGTAAGGCTCAATCACTTCTTCTTACACAAAGAAATCAAGACAGGGCATGTAATAAAGTACTAAATTTTGACAAATTCAGAATCCAGTCTACATTCAAGATGTATATATGTGTATGTATAGGTACAAATTTGCCATACCTGAGCCATTCCACTGCAAATTCTCGAATTCAATATCATCATCTTCTTCATTACCAGTTGGAGCTTCTATTACACTTAGGGCGTTTCTTTGCAGCTTCACCTCTATCCCGTTCGTGAGGACCTGCCATAAGTAAATTCAACACATTTAACTGATTTCCATTATATAGTTTAGAGCAGGAATAAACAACACCGTTATCATTCAACAAACAACATTAAAACAATGATGATCATAACAAGAACAAGATTAAAACCTTAACATATCAGAATTGTGGAAAAGATTTTCTCTGGTTGGACAAAAGAATTTACCAAAAAGTATATTTTAGAGCAAGTTTACCTAATTAATCATATATATATATATACACACACAAGAGGGGAAGTAATAGTCATAACAAAAAAACCAATGCAATTCTTGATAATTTAAGCATCAAAATGTCAATTATGTATGTGTCAAAATGATATATCAGTCGCTCCCAAGATAAAATATCATATGAAACATACAGACAAATTATCCGACAATGTGTAATGCAAAGACATCCAGAAAGCTAAAAAAAAAGTAGTTTAATCAACAAACAAGTTGTCACATGAACGATAATATCACAAATATGTCGGTATTCAGGAAGATACAGTTCCATTTCCATCGTTTTCTGCTAACTTTATCCGGGCTCCTTAAAGGGGAAGAAAAAAGAAGGAAAAATTAAATCTTTAGAGATCAAAATTTGATCAGGAAGCAGAATATTTTCCCCTGGCCTTAAAAAAAAGGGGAAAAAATTTTAAATTAAACGAAGCAAAAAGTATTTAGAAACATTGGGAATAGTGGCGAACAGCTGACAGATTCTAATACGCAAACATTCTCTGCAACCCATCATCGAAAAACCTTCAGAAAACCAGATCCATGAAAGAGAAGGCACATGCAATAAAGAAATAGTGCCTTAAAATAGACTGAAATGATTATCAAATTAATTAGAATTAATAACAAAAGACCAAAAATCTAATCAAAGATATAATAACTTTAATGAATTCGAACAAAAGGCAAAATTCTAATCACAGACTTCAGAACCAAATCAAGGGATAAAAAAAAGGCGCCTAAATTTACAGAGAGAAACCAATACATTGCAGCCAACATTGCAAAAAAAAAAAAGAAACCTGACATTCATTCAAACTAATGCACAAAAACCCAACTGAAATTTCAATATTAAGTACTAAAATAAGTACAGAAAAATGAAAAATTTTACCAGCCAATGCCAGCCACCAAGTCCGACAGCTTTCTTGACAACGCCTTGAAGACCAACAAGAACAGACTTAGTCCTGTTATTACCAGTCACAACTACCTTAGTATGACGAGGCAATACAGAAAGTTCTTCTTCACTACTGTCTCCGCAACTCTGTAAATGCGAAAACCCATTCCCATTTACTGAATTATCCACTGCTTCAAGCATTTCGAAATGGGATATATTATTATTTCAAAATTCAATCCCCCCCCAAAAAAAAAAAAAAACACTAAACTTGAATATATTCCTACATTCAACCCAAGAAATCGGGCCTAATAGAAAGATCACGCATTGTAGAATTCAAAAAAGATGATCTTTGGAGTAAAAGAATGAGAAAAAGAAGCGAAATTGGAGATTTTTTGAGTGTGGAAAAACACAAAGTTCACAGAGAAAAGTGGAGAGAGAAGAGAGAGAATATGAGAGTGACTTTGTATGTGTCTGTGTGTTTTTTTTTTTTTCCCCTTTTTTTTTTTTATGCTTTGGTTTCTTTAATTAATGCTTTTCTGTGTAGGCTGTGAATCCCCAAAACATGAAACCAACCAATACAAATTCGCCACATCATCAGAGTGGAGGTGAGGGAAAGAGAGTCTTCAATCATGCAGTCGACGGGCTTCAGTTTCGGCCCCATGATACAATACCACTAGCGGGTTTTAAGAGTTACAGGAGTTGACCGTTTGACTACTCTATTACCCTCTTTTCTTATTCGTTAAAAATTTAAGTAAATAATTAAAATTAATATAATATATTTATTTTAAAAGATTTATAAATATTATATATAATGAAAATGAAATTAGATTAGATTAGACCTAGTTTGGTAAATTGAGACGGCCGAAAGTGGGTAATGAGGCAAAACCAAAAAATTTACAAAAAATGGGACCACGTGGACAAAGGAAGAGGTCACGTCTTTCTACCGACGCGGCTGTCTTACCAGCCATGTTCCTTATTCTCAATCGTTATTATTATTTTATTATAATTAACCAATAATAAATTTTCGATATCCTCAAAAAAAATAAATATATATATAATATAAATAAATACTTCTGACCGGAAAAAAAACACGGGAAAGGAAGTTTTTTTTTCCCGCCATAATAGGAGAAGCGAAGCCGTGGATTAAGACAGGTGAGGAGAACCGTCGGATGAACCGGAAAGAAGTTGATTGGTGGAGAGATGAAAAAAGCCAAACATGATGTGTTCGATGGGAACAATAACATGTGTATATGTAATGATCGCTTAGTTGAAAGGAAGCAAATACTCTTTTTCTTTTTTAGTTGCCATATCATCATTTTTTTTTTTTTTTTTATTATTATTTCTTGTAACGCTTATATATATATATATATTATATAAATAATTCAATAAAGACAAAACAAAATACATACAAAATTTTATATATAAAATATTAATTTTTTTTATTACAAAATCTTTCCATTAAATATATAAAAAATGTTAACTCACTAAATTTTAGATTAGAAATGATCAAAATAACGCATTTGGAAAAGGGGTCAACATCGTCACATGCTACGAACTGCTTAGTAGTGTTATGTAGTAAAAATACAAAACAAAAAAGTAAATAAATAAAAATTTAAAAAGAAGAAGTTCATAGATAACCTTTCATCTGCTTCAGACCAAAAATTCCCATTATTCGTCGTTTTCCTTTCCTAGATTATTTAATAATAATTTTATTTATAATTTATAAGTAATTAAAATTATAAATTCCACACATAAAATAAATAAATACATATTATATATATATATATAAAGGAAGAAAAAATAATGATTTAGTGGTGGAAGGCTGCAGGTAGGTCTGGTCACTGCAATGACAGTGACCGGTGATTAGGACAGAATTGGAACGTCCGGGGAAGATTACCAGCTTACTCATATATATATATATAATAATTATTCAAAATTCGAGAAAATTTAAAAACATTTTATTATGTGTTGGAGCTTTTTTTCTGTTTTATGATAAAGAATGTTTCACTTTGATGAACAGAAATCATGATTGATGATAATTATCCACTATGATATGTGGTTATACATATATATATATATATATATATATATATATGGGAGAGATTTGCACTTTTGAAAAGGAGGAAAGCTAAATATGGATAATCAATTTTATCCAATGTAGCAGTGATTTCACCTGAAAACTATTAATTACTGAACCAGGCTGCTTCATTTTGGATCAAACTGCAGTTTTTACCAGACCTCGGCAGTCATCAAATATTGTTCTAGTAGTATTCATAATTACACAACACAAAACAAAACATACCACAAAAGTGGTTATGTGTGTTTTTTTTTTTTCATCTTACATTTGCATGAATATGGCTAACAGGTAAAGCCTTAACAGTCTTTCTTGATTCAACTAGAAACTAAGAACACAAAATATATATAGTATATGCATATATGTATGTATGTATATCTATATATATAATTGGCCAATTCCCTATTCCTAGTTCAGACCAATCTATCTATGTCACAGTTAAATCTCTTTCAAGCTAACCTAGACAGTTCGTTGGTTTCATACTTAACACTTACACACACATTATATATATATATAATACAGTTAATAGTTTAGAAAGGCAAGAAACAGAAATACTTTTTCAGACCTCTTGGATTGGGAAGAACAGCAGCAGCCTGCTCCTTTTCCTCAGGCGCGGGCGTGGCTGCAATGCTAGATGAAGCAACCGCGCCATGGGAAGAAGACAATGGACCTTCGTCTCTTTGCTCGACCTTCAGTTTCTCAATACTATGGTTTCCCAATCTTACATTGAAAAGCTTAGTCTGAATGAGTGATGAAGTTTGTTTGCGTTTGCATCCACTTGGTTGATGTTTCACAGTATCATAAACTAAAGGTCCTGTGCCAATACCAACATAATCAGATAACAATTCATTACC
Source organism: Asclepias syriaca (assembly GCA_027405835.1). Taxonomy (NCBI): domain Eukaryota; kingdom Viridiplantae; phylum Streptophyta; class Magnoliopsida; order Gentianales; family Apocynaceae; genus Asclepias; species Asclepias syriaca. The sequence goes on from CM049934.1 coordinate 22,045,716, forward strand.
AAAGTTGCCATAGCTATGGAAGTTTTGAAATCTTATTATGCAGCCAGGATTAAGTGTTACCAAATCTATGTAAGCATTTCTATATATATGTATTACAAGAATGAATGAGAAATGAACAAAAGGCTAATAAAAACTGACATACTTGATGGAGCTGGCTGCATAACCATCTCCAATGGACGGATGGATGCAGTAACTCTGCATTTTGCACTTGAATTCTTCCCCTGATGGAATTGGTAATTACCATTATCTTCTAGTTCGTCGAATGACATGCTAGAACGACATGAATTGTTTGAACTTGAAGAATGTGATAGTGGATCAGCAAGATCATCCAATTCCAAATAATCACCATCAAAAAAAAGTTTTTCTTGAGGATCCAATTCCAAATAATAACCATCAGATGTGCCATTAACAGTAGTACTATTCTTCATCTACAGAAGAGAAATTTCGATATTCAAACAGCAGAACATTATCTTTACAAGTGTACAAAATGCAAAACCAAGTGATAGAAAAGTAAAATCCCCTTCTCTTTTTGTTCCACAGAGTATATAGACATGGGGAGGTTTTCGACAAGCAATAGCTAAAAGCTCAGTTAGGTTAAAGAAAATGTTGACAACCCTCCACCAACTTAGATAAGAATAAAGAAAGACCAACCAGAGGTCCACTTGTAGAAACTTCTCCAGAATTAGTATCCATTGTTGGGGCAATTGATTTGGGATGTTGATCTTCTTTGCAATCAGGCTTTTTCGCGGCGACTGTAGATGGGAAAATTCTGCACATTGCTCTCAGTTCCTACACAAAACAAAATTCAACCAAATGAGCAAAAAGTCTGATACTGAAATCACTATAGTTCATGAAAAATACCTTCTCTTTGTCAGCACCACATTCCCCTTTCTGTGTTATACTATATTCTTGCATCAACCAATCAGTTTTTTTCTCTGGATAATCCACAAACTCAAAGAATTCCAGAGTTCTTCTCCAACCAGTTATAGAAGAGTTCTTGAATACCTCAAGACCCTCTTCTTTCACTTTCCAGAATCCAAAATCATTCTCTTTGTTCATATTTGAATGCATGATGTACCAAATTCCATCTGAAGATCAAAACAGTTCTCTTAGCACAAAATAAATTACTGTCCTAGTGATTCTCACAAGTTCTCATTCATACTAACCAGGTAAATTTGAAGGCTGGAACTGAAATGGATTTAAATCATCAAACACATTCATAGGCAATAAAGCTCCAACCTTGAACCCATCAAGAAACGAAATAACTTGTTCATCTGAGACATCTAATCCGATAGGATCAATTGTTGGAGAACACATGGCTACAACTCTGTGATATAGAACAGAGCAAATTAAATTAATTAACATTAGACACAAGATTTTGCCAACAGATTCATAGAACGAAAGAGAATTCTTTACAAACTAAAGACATGTTACAGAGCCACAGAACATATTCCACGATGATTATAAGTTATCATATAACCCCTTTATCGCACGCCCATTGACTTAGTCCCGGATGAGAAAAACCCACAAAAGAAAAACAAAATTGATCATCTTTCTGAACACACATACATATATATATTGTTTGATCAGGAACTATAAGATACGTAGAGAGAAAAGATCAAGAATGAAGATCGTGAAAAACAGAGATACGAACACATGCAAACTGGAAAAGTGCAGAATGGGTTCACCGACGGAATCAAAGAAAAGGAAACAATTGAAAACCCACATGGAAAATGGTCTGATTCTTCAATACAACAGAAACCCAGTTCAAGATGAATGGAGAACAATAAAAAAAAAAACATAAAATGTCTCGTCGTCCGACAAAAAAAAAAAACTATTATCCCAAACAAGTGGTAAAAATGCAAAGAACTAAAGATAACTACATAGAACAAAAAAAAACACATGAATCAACAATCAAAAAAACAAGAAATGAAAACAAGACGGAGAATCAACTACGAACCTTTCCACAGTAAATTCTTGAAAACTTCACTTGAATAATCAGTACTCGAAGTGAAGAGAGTGGTGTGGAGAAGGGAAGTATTTATACTGGTGAGCTTACTTTACCCAATTGAAATCGTTAATTTGTAACCATAGTTTAGTCAAATTTGCAGCCTTTCTCCGGAATACTGTTGCACTTTTGCTTATACCAAATATATAATCAAATTTTTTTTGATAATTTTCCTTTTTAACTTATACATTAAAATTTTCGATGAATACTTAGGAACAGAGTATGTAATTAGAGTTACACGTGGTGCATTTGTATTGGTTAGCTTATGCAAACCATCTTTCCAACTCTGCTCGGAATCACTCATCTTTAACGCGGTTTTCCTTGAAAGTTCGATCCTCCCCACAACACAAATCCCAATTACCAATTTGTCCCTTTGGAGTTTTGATGATGAGATATTTCTCTTGCTGATGCAATAATAATAAAAATTTACCAAAAATATATTTAATAATTATTTAAATATGTTTTTAAACCAGATATTTTGTCCACATTAAAAGTAATAATAAATATATGATAATGGATTTAGATATTATATTTATTTTTGGTATAGGGAGGAAAATAGCAGCTTATTTGTATATAGCATATAGCAGAAGCCATGGTCAAAGGACAAAATGGGGTTAAAGATTTGCTTTTTCTTAATCCATAAGCCATGATTCTTTATCTTCTATAACATTCGAGAACATTCTAGTATTTTAAACTATATTTACCACTTTCCCAGTAAAAATTTTAGTACTAGTAATGATTTCTAGCTCCTTTGCATTCCAGAATATTCCAAATTTCTCGGTGTTCTTCCATGGTGGTATATGTACAAATATATCAATGTGATAAATATACAAATATACTCCTGTAGTATATGTATAAATATACCCCAACATCATAAAATATCCAAGCAATTTATCATAAGTCATAATTTTTTATCTTCTATAACATTCGAGAACATTCTAGTATTTTTAACTATATTTACCACTTTCCCAGTAAAAAATTTTAGTACTAGTAATGATTTCTAGCTCCTTTGCATTCCAGAATATTCCAGATTTCTCGGTGTTCTTCCATGGTTTTTTGACAATTTTGGACTGAATTTTACATCACAAAAGGAAAAGCCAAGCCAAGAAATAATTAGGAAAAAAGATTCTTGCTTGACAAAAAAACATGACTTGACTATCAAGGAAAAAAAGAAGAAAATATTTGAAGGCTACTTTTTGTACTGTTTTTCTTTGAGTTATTCTTTTTTATAAGAGAAAAATATATTATTAATGGAAAAAAAGAAACTTTAGATACTGAATTGATACAAAAGTTAAGAATTAGGGGTCTAAATAGAATTACGAGAAATTCTGTGTATTCTCCTCGGTCGGGTGCTTGCTTGCAATGGAGAAATGGGGAACTAAGGATCGGCTGGCAGAATTTCTGGAGACGGGAACTTATATTTTGAACGACTCGAGTACTGTGTTTATTGACCCGGTTCGATTTCTGAACCGGAATTACTCGCCGTTCAGAGTTTCGCCTTCTGCTTACTATTCCCGCTTCTTCCATGAATCTCAGAACAAACCGATTGAGAATGCACTGAATGTTCTCTCGGAAACTCGGAAACGTAAGCGGAAGAAGAAGAAACAACCTCGGAGTCTGAACGACATAGAAGAAATTGCAAATCAACGCCATCAGGTATGGCCTCCGGACTCCTTTTTCTTTTCGTCGCCTAAAAAAATGGGAAGGGAGGATTGTTTGGGTTCCTCTTTGACTTGTTTATGTATGCCGTTTTGCTTGTGAGACCATGCGGATGGTTTTTGCCTGAGAAATTTAGGATTTCTAATTTATTTTATTTTTTTCCGTTTTTGGTTCTTGTTGGTTGAAGGATGTGAGACCATTGCTAGCTAGAGCACACGAAGCTTTACTTGGAGATAGTGAACTTTTGGGAGTTTTGAGAAGTTTGAGGAGAGATGGATGTACTACGGAAGTGGAGTATGGAGAATCATTGCTCAAGCGGCAGGCTAATGAAATCAATTTTGTGGAGCTAGGAAGTGTTTGGCAAGCACCACTCTGTGAAATTACCCTTAACATTCCTAAAGATAATAATGTTGCTGAAAATGAAGGTTTTTTCCCCTTCATTTTTTGGTTTAATCTATTCTTTTGGTCAATGCTTTATATTTTTATCTATTCTTGAACACTTGAACATGGACTTAACATTTGGAAAGTAGTTGGCATTACACTACATATTTCAAATGCCTAGAGTTCTTTTATGAAGTGAATGTGACAAGAATCTGCAAATATCCATGTTTGTTTTGAATGTTCATAATTTAGCTGATCCCCTGGCAAATTCCTTTTCTTTTCTTTGGTTTCAGGCCACCAAATTAACCAATGCTGTGAGCAAATAACTCTGTCTGTGTTTAATAATCTAGTTGAGAATCCGGGATGCAATGATATGGTAGCTGAACTATTGAACAACAAATATATTTTACCTGGGAAAAGTTGTTTCTACATGGTGGTACTCATCAGATTTGTGTTTTTGTTTTCTTTTCTTTTCTTGTTACTTTTTAAAAGTTCAATCCTAATGGTTGTTATTGTGTCTTTCTTTAATCACGTGGAAGTCTGATTTGAGGGATATTCACAATTTGATTCCAGGTAATAATCACCAACCTTGTCAATTTCTTGTTTAAATGTGAAAGACTGTATCTTCAATATAGATGTTTAAGACATCTTCATTTAGTAAGGGTGACAATAAATAGCTTATTGGCCACTAATTTTGTCATACTGAGATGCAGTTCTATGTTTTACTTTCACTGAGATGTTGAAGTGAAATAGTAGGACAGATCCCCACTTTTTAGCAATTTTAAAATTGCAAATCTGTTTCAATTGATTTTACTTTAAATGCATTAGAGAAATCAGAATTTGTTCTTTGCTGGACAGACACACTGCATTGTGGGGGCAGAGTACAGAAGTTTCATGTTTTTCTTTCCATGCCTTGTCTTGTTGTCGTAGATAGAACTGCTTTTTGTCGTCTATAAGAATTGTCATTCTTGCAGCTGAATCTGACTCTGGTTTCAACATAATATTGATTGATCCACCTTGGGAGAACAGCAGTGCACATCAGAAACTGAAGTATGTAATGGTATCTTCTAACCCCATCATTATCTCAAGCTTAAGCTCGTTTGTTCTGTCCTTTTCCCCTGTTACAGATATCAAACATTGCCAAATCGCTATTTCTTATCTCTTCCAATCAAGCAACTTGTCCATACATCTGGAGCATTGGTGGCCTTGTGGGTGACTAATAGGGAGAAGTTATGGAGGTTTGTAGAAAACGATTTATTTCCCTTATGGGGGGTCAAATATGCAGCTACTTTTTACTGGTTGAAGGTAATACAGTCAATAAATAAATAGGTCCATAAATTTCTTGTTTTTTCTTTATACAATTTCAGTCTAGTAATATGATACAGGTGAAACCAGATGGCACGTTAATTAGTGAATTGGACCTCTTCCATCACAGACCATACGAGTGTCTTGTCCTCGGTTATTGTCACCTTAAGGTGAGAAGTTCCTTTTCTATGGTTATTTGTTGCGGTAGATGATTTATTTGTCCAGTATCTGGGACCTGTTCACTGTTCTGATGTCTTAGCAGAATGGTGATTCTCAGGACCTGCCTATACAAAATCCTCTACCTGATAATCAAGTATTTATCAGTGTGCCTGGTGATTATTCAAGAAAGCCCCCCCTTGGAGGTACAATAATACTGCTGAAATTTATGGGATTTTTTTTTTTATCTTCTTATTTGTGCACTCATGCTGTTATAAGAGATAGATGGTTTTGCTCATGAGAAATTCTTGCATTTTCCTCGTTTTCTTGAATGTACCAGATTTGTTGTCTAAGTATGCACCAGGCTTTGGTCAACAACGGTGTATCGAACTATTTGCTCGAGAACTTTAGGTGGTTGGAATTCTTGGGGAAATGAACCCCTTCACTTTCAAGATTCAATGTACTTCCTTAACTAAGCAGACAAATAATGTACCACATGCTGTTCTCAAACACCTCTTGCAATCTAGTACTGCAGTGGCCATTTCCACAAGATCTTGGCTTTTTAAAGTTTTTTTCCCTTTATTTTCATCAGGGTATACTTTTGGTTGGTCCAAGTTCATCAAAGGATAACTTTGAGAGATGATGCCTTCAATCATTCACAGTTGATGAACTGGAGTTTGGCATGGACCTTCCAAAAGTTTTCATTTCCAGAATAATATTTGCGATTACCAGAACTTTGGAAGAATTTCAATGTCTTCCCTCCTCCTCCATCCATGTTTTCCTGTTTTGGATTCTTTATTAAATTCGTCATTTGTTGGGGAAACGTCACCAGTTTTACCTACTTACGTGTGGAATGCACCTTTGCTTTGGCTGATACTAACAAGATATATAAATTATATAATTATAATAATTATTTTCAACAAGTCGTTGTAGTATAGTGGTAAGTATCCTCTCATCTGTGTCACGCGGGTGACCCGGGCCGCGTGTCACGGGTTCGGCAACGGCCTTGTTTTAATTTTTCCTTTTTCTTTTTTGCCCTAAAGAAGGAAGAATTTAGAACGTGGGAAAGCTATGGAAATTGGAAAGCCCCAGTTTCTGTTGATGGTGTGAAATGGAAAGGATTGTCAACGGAAACAAACATTTAATGTATTATTCCAACAAAAAGGCTTATGAAACTGAATAGTATTTATTTCATTGTCAGAATATAAAATCTGTCATTTCTATAATCCCGAAGACTTTACACCATGGATGATGCTGATGATGAGCTTTCAAAGGAAAAGAAAAAAACCAGAAAAGAAAGAAAGAAAATTTTTCCAGTTCCTCAATCCCTTAATTCTCCCTGTAAGCAATGTAATCAGCTAATGCAATCAAAGGAGCTGCCTTAATCTGATCAAAGTCAGACAACTGAATTTTTGCATCTTCCTTCAATTTCACTGCTAATTCTCTTGCCTTTTCCAAACCTAACAATTTGGGATAAGTAACCTTATCTGTTAACAGATCTTTGCCTGCCGTTTTCCCCAATTCCTCCGACGATTTTGTAACGTCAAGAATGTCATCAACTACCTGAAACAACAACCCAATGCATCTCGCAAATCTCCTCATTTTTTCAACTTCTTCTTGAGTTCCCCCACCAAGAATCGCTCCCAATACCACTGAGGCTTCCAATAACGCCGCCGTTTTGTGAATGTGGATGAACTCCAACTGGTCTAACCCTACGTCACTCTTTCCCGTGCAAGACAAATCCACAACTTGCCCTGCAACTAACCCTTCCGTTCCTATGGATTTCGCCAATTCCCCAATTGCGGCCAGTACTCGGGCGGGTTCTACGCCGGTGGTGGTTGTGGCGATGTACTCGAACGCGAATGCCAGGAGAGAGTCTCCGGCGAGGACAGCTACGTCCTCCCCGAATACTTTGTGATTTGTAGGCTTACCTCGCCGGAGATCGTCGTTGTCCATACAGGGTAAGTCGTCGTGGATTAAGGACATGGTATGGATCATCTCCACGGCACAGGCTGCCGGCATAGCCTTGGATTGGTGACCGCCAACGAGCTCGCACCCGCGATGCAGAGAATAGGGCGGACTCTTTTCCCGCCGGCCAATAGAGAGTAACGCATCGCCTCGTGAATCCTCGGTGGATTCTTCACGGTAACCGCATCGTCCAGCGCCTCGTTAACTGTATTGCCTTTTTCAACCATGTAAGCCTTGAAATTGAATCGGTCTACAGCCATTTTCTCTCTCTCTTTATCCACGGTTTCTTCTTCTTCTTCCTCTTGCCTCGTGACTATTGCAGAAACAGTAAACGGAGCAACGCCCTTTTTCAGATTTAGAAAACCAAAACTTCCCATTTTGGAAAAAATCCGAAAGTTGCCGAAATATCCCAGATGAGATCCAAAACACACCTTCGGTCGATTGTATACAGCGCAGCCGTGTGTCCAAGAATCTAACAAATTCATAGATCTCATATTTCGGATTTAGCAGAAACAACTTCAGTATGCTTCAACGGAGGAGTTGTGATAGAGAGAATTTCGCCAAGAAAAAAAACAATGCAGAAAATGGGAATTTAACGATGAAAAGATACAGTAGCCGGAGAACAAAGGATCGTGATTAGGCACTATAAAGAAAAGATAGGGTTTCGGATCAGAGTGAGTGACCAAACGTTAGAATCCATAAGTCACATGTATCCAATCACAATCTGCTGCGCAATCCATTATGGTTTTATTTCCATGGATTAAGGAATTTTATTAAAATCAGTAAACCTAATTAGTGTTTTTCCTTTACTTAAAATTGAATATAGTATAAATTTTAATATTAATTTTTGTATTTATGCTATCCTAGAATTAAATTTATTAATATATAACTTAAATATGTTTTTTTAAATACTAAGACGGTGGAAAAGACAAAAGGAGAAAATAAAAAAGAAGCAAAAAAAAAAAGTAAACAAATAGGATTACAATTGGATTGCAACCCTTTAGATTAAAAACCATTTCACAAAGAGGTCTCACTTTCAGCTTTCTTTTCCTTAAATTCTCTCTCATCAATTCGATAAGAACTCCCTGAAATCTAAACCCCCCTTTTTTTTCTTTTCTCTCCCGCCGTCTCTTCTCCCCTCTTCTGGATTCTTGAATCTGCAAGGTCAATATTCGTCTACATCGCTTAATGTTTTGTTATTTGTTTAGATCATGAATTTGATGTTTAACGTTTTCATCGACGCTTTTATTTTAAGGGTTCCAGCTATCGGGTTTGAATGATTTGTTTTACTTTTTTTTCTTTTGGGTGGATTTGGATGGCGATGTTCTTCTTTTCTTTTGAGGGTTTTTAATTCTGAATTTGTTTGTTGGGTTGAGGTGTATTTGATCTGGGATTAAATAATTGAATTTACCCGGATTTCATTTTATTCATCGGAGAATTGTTACTGCTTCGATTATTGTATATGGTTTTTTGTTTGCATGGTTGTGATACTCTTTTAAGCTCCAAAGATTAAATTTTTTCCTACTAGATGCTTTTAGGTGAGTTATATCGCGATGTCTGAAGTATTGTTTTTCCGTTTATGATGGTACTTCATTGAGAATCGTTTAATCAATTAGTTACCATGTGAGATTCTCTAATGGCTGTGCAAAAAAAATTCAGTGGAAGAAATTTTAATAATTTTGCGAGTGAACTGAGAATTCTGCCTTTTCTGGAAAACCTTAAACCTTTAGGGCATTCTAGATAAAAGAATAAAAATGATGATGCTGATTTTGTTGAACTATTGGCTCGGAATTCCTGTGTGCTTTCTGGTTACCAGGAGTCAATTTTATATCCAACAGGACTGTAATTCCTTATCAGTATGGGGGGTTTAAAAGGTTAAGTTTGTCGCTGCTTTATGTTAATAGTTAATTGTAGTTGCGTGTATAAGTGGAAAACCACAGAACCAATATTGTTTTCTTTTCTTTTTTATTTTCCTGGTATTTCTTATTGTCTATGGCTATGTATTTTAGGACATTTGTTGCAAAGATAAAATTTTTATTGGTCCTTGGTCCTTCTGGAGAGGAGATGAAAAATGAGTATTAAGATGTATTTCTCATTTGTTCACTTCCTTCTTACTATAATTCTTTCTGTAGGAATAATGATTAAGCTATTCAAAGTGAAGGAAAAGCAAAAGGAGCTTGCTGAAAATGCAAATGGAAAACCTCCAGGCAAGAAGCAAAGTGCTGGAGAACTTCGTCTTCATAAAGGTTTTCATTTTTTTTTTTTTTTTTTGTCATCCCTTCCTTTTCTGAAATAAGGACATATGCTGAAACTTATTTGGGACAGTTTGCTATGTGATGTTCACCCTAAACTCTCCCATTTCTGAGATTCTACCATGGTTTAATGTTCTCCTTTGCAAAGCTTTTTGGAGTAGACAACATGTAAACGGTCATGAACAATGGAACTTGATCATCTTACAAGAAGAAACAACTCTTCGCTAAGGAATATTGGCGTACAATGTTATTAGGGATTTTTTTGTTAATCATGCGTTGCATGTGATTGTTGAAAGATATACTCCTACTATTAAGTTGAATTTTGAAATCATAACTTCTTTTGTAGCTTTGAAATTTTGACTTCCATTTGCATTTATGAGAACACATAACGCTATGATTCATTTTCCTAAACTGCCTTATGGCCTTGGGAATGAGAAGATTTGTCGCGAAAAGCACAAAAAATTTCATTGCATCTTAATGCTTATTTGTTGCCCTTATTGGAAGTGTTAAGAGGATTACTTGAGGTATTTAGACGGTTGCTTGAATGTGTTACAAGGGTTTTTGAATATTAAATTTCAATTATTAATGTCATTGCTATTAAACTACTTGGAAATGAGTTGTGCATAAATAGAATCTTTTCAATTTTTCTTCAATAGACATGAGAAGAAGTTACTATATTTACTCATTAGCCTCCAAGTTGGGTGGACCTGATGTGCATGAGTTTTCTTTCGTTTTTCTTTACGTTGATATGTTTCCCCATGAACGGAATGATTTTTGTTTCTATTCATCATTGATATGCGGTAGTTTGTCGGGGTGTGTTTTTGAGTTGTATCTTTAGGTGAGTTTCCTTTCATGTCCACTTGTCTTTTCAAGACTTGAGTGTATCTGATTGGCATTTCTAGCAAATAACAATATTGACATTAACTGTGGTTATCGGGAAAACCTAGATCCCAGTTAAGTATGCATGAGTTATGTCAGATTATATATCAGCAATTACAGTAAAAGGGGAATTTTTGACGTACACCTTGTCTCACCTAATCTTTATTGTTTGCTTTCACAAACTGTATTGTCTATGAATTAGGATGATGTTTTTCCATATGTTAAGAAACAACAGTAACCTTTCTTCTGCTTTAATATTTCTGTTGCAGATATTAGTGAACTAAATCTTCCAATCACTTGTAGCATATCCTTCCCCAATGGCACAGATGACCTTATGAACTTTGAAGTTACAATTCGTCCCGATGAGGGTTTCTACATGTAAGCATGTCTTTTCTGGTTTTTGTCAAGTAGTCAGAATGAATTTGACAGCGATGGAGTTCTGTTTGTTCCTTGTGATAAATATGTATATATGTTGAATGAATTTGATTTTAAGTACTTGTGTTGCCCTTTTGTTTATGTGCTTGCAAATCAGGTGTGGTACATTTATTTTTTCTTTCCAAATTTCTCCCATCTATCCTCACGAAGCACCAAAGGTGAAATGCAAGACAAAGGTATATGAATCTCCTTTTTTTCTCGTAAGAATTGAGTTTTGTCCCTGGAGTCTGATTTCTTGAAACTATTTTTCATATAATTTTCTTATTATTGCAGGTTTATCATCCCAATATTGACTTGGATGGAAATGTCTGCCTGAACATTCTTAGAGAGGACTGGAAGCCTGTGCTAAACATAAATACAATCATCTATGGGTTATACCATCTTTTCACGGTATTCATGTGATATTGTGTTGGACATTTATGGTGTGACTTGGTTGCATTTGTGGTGTCTGTAATTGATGATAATAATAATTTTGGGTATTTTTGTGCAGGAACCTAATCATGAGGATCCTCTAAATCATGATGCAGCTGCTGTGTTGAGGGACAACCCAAAGCTGTTTGAATCAAATGTAAGAAGGGCAATGGCTGGTGGTTATGTTGGACAGACATTCTTTCCTCGCTGTGTCTAGGAGTGTGTGGCTGAGTTCAGACTTGGAGACATTCTTGGTGCTCTTAAGGTCTGAAGGAAGACTGAGAGAGTCATTCTGCTACAGATTTAATGCGGTGAAAAATGATATATGAAACCCCAGAATGTGCAGAAGCTGTTTGTAAGCTATTGTAAACTCTTCTATCTATTTTCCCTTTATTTATATATAATAATGTAAGAGATGGAAAAAAATGATGACTTTGGTGGAGGATTATTATCATAAGGTAAAAATTGTTGGATTTTGTCATTTTTTCTTTGGATTTCAACCTTTGTTTCTGTGCACATATGTTTGATTGATTGGTGGTATTTATTTCCTTACCCTTCCCCACCCCAAATATAATGCAAACAAAAGATGAGCAAAACGAAAGGTTCTTAAGGCATTAACCCATACCCACTTTGTTGATAAGAATGATTATGCCTGCCATAATTTGATAGGGTCAAGTAAGAACGTCATCTCCTACTTACGCCTCCAGTATTCTCCATATATACAATATATATATATATATATATATACATCTCCTACTTACGCCTCCAGTATTCTCCATATATACATACATATATATATATATATATACATCTCCTACTTACGCCTCCAGTATTCTCCATATATACATACATATATATATACATCTCCTACTTACGCCTCCAGTATTCTCCATATATATATATATATATATATATATATGTGTGTGTATATATATATATATATATATATATATATATATATGTAAAAGTGAAAAATCTTCGATCTCGAGAATGGTCTTAAAAGAGGTGGGTATGAGGTTCAAGATGGAAGATAGATGACGTGGCGAAAAACAATTGGGTGGTTGACCGTATCAAACATGGCCTTTGAGAATCCCTTCCAAAAAGTACAAACACACCCACGAGAAAAATTCTCCATTCCCTTTCTTTTTCTTTTTTTCCTTTTCTTTCTCCACACCGTCTGATTTCCTTCTTCTATGCTTACAGCAAATATCCAATTTTCAATTTATATATTTTTATACTGTGATATTTCAAAATTTTATATATTTATTTATTGTGTAAGCATATTCAGTAATACATAGCAGCCTCTCTCTCTCTCTCTCACCCATCCATGCGGCATACGGCGGTCAAAAACTTACCCATACACTATTCCATAATCACGTGGCTTACAAAACTGAAGGAAAATATTATTTGACCATTACCCTCCTAATTATTATATTATCGCATTATTATAATGCGTACCAGTTTTTTCCTAAAATTATTTCAAAATTTGATATATGTATATATATTAAAAATAATAATTTATTTACAATAAATCTCAAATCTCGTGCAAAAACCATGTATAATTCAGCCCTTTATATTTATAATATACATTTTTTTTAAAAAAAATGGAAAAATAATATATATATATATATATATAATATAGAATAATTGGTGAGTTTGATCCCAAACAAATTTAGCTTTGGCAAGTTGAGTCCCAAAATATTTTTTTAACTTTTAAGGTCCCAAACTTTTTTGTAGAGAATAATAAGGTCCTTCTTAACGGATTCTGTCAAAATTTTTAAAATTTTAACGGTTATTTGTCTTTAGTTAATTAAAGATAAGGATAAAAAAGTCATTACATATGAAAATAAATAAAGAAATATTTAAACAAGGAATAAAAATGTCCTCATATTTAAAATTTTAAAAATAAAAAATATATCAAAAGATATCAAAATCTTTCGTCACTCTTCTTCTTTCTTACAAAAATTTTATCCGTTTTTTACATATTTAAAAAAAAAAAAAAAGAAAAACACAGAAGAATAAGAGCGTCATGACAAGGTTTTCCCAATTTTGAACCTTGGAGTTGGACAAGGTTTTCCCAATTCTGAACCTTTTCTCTATATTTGGACAAGGTTTTCCCAATTTTGATGGTCCAGAATTTGTGAAAGAAGCAGCTATTCAAGCCATTAAAGATGGAAAGAATCAATACGCTCGTGGGTATGGTGTTCAGAACCTCAACTCCGCTATTGCTGCACGTTTGAGAAAGACGCTGGTCTTGTGGTAGACCCAGAAAAGGAAGTCACTGTGACTTCAGGATGCACTGAGGCAATTGCTGCAACCATTTTAGGCTTAATAAATCCAGGTGATGAGGTTGTTGTCTTTGCTCCTTTCTATGACTCTTATGAAGCTACCCTGTCCATGGCTGGTGCTAAAATAAAGTGTGTTACTTTGAGGCCACCAGAATTCTCAGTTCCTCTAGACGAGTTGAAGTCAGTAATATCTAAGGACACTCGAGCAATCATTATCAATACCCCACATAATCCTACTGGGAAAATGTTTACTCGAGAAGAACTCAACGAGATTGCAACATTGTGCATAGATAATGATATTCTGGTTTTCTCTGATGAAGTTTATGACAAGTTAGCATTTGAAATGGAACATATCTCAATGGCTTCATTACCTGGTATGTATGAGAGGACTGTCACTTGGAACTCATTAGGGAAGACTTTCTCACTGACAGGCTGGAAAATCGGGTGGGCAATAGCGCCACCCCATCTAACATGGGGAGTGAGACAAGCCCATTCATTTCTTACTTTTGCAACATCTACTCCTATGCAGTATGCAGCTGCAACAGCCATTAGCGCGCCGGATTCATATTTTGAAGAACTTAAGGAGGATTACATGGCAAAGAAGGCAATCCTGGTTGAAGGACTAAAGGCTGCTGGTTTCATTGTATATCCATCCAGTGGAACCTATTTTGTGATGGTTGATCACACTCCTTTCGGGCTGGAAAACGACGTTGCCTTCTGTGAGTATCTGATCAAAGAAGTTGGCGTCGTGGCGATTCCACCTAGTGTGTTTTATTTAAATCCAGAAGATGGAAAGAATCTAGTGAGGTTTACCTTCTGTAAAGATGAAGAAACTCTGAGAAGTGCAGTTGCAAGAATGAAGGAGAAGCTATCTAAAAGGTGATTTTTCTTGCTTAAAACTTTCCTGTTGTGTTGTAGCTGGCCAAATACTTACTAATTTTGTATTATTTATGTACTTTTATCGTACCCATTGATGAAGTTGTGAAAACTTAAAACCCTAGATATGAAGCTATCTATTTTTTTCTTTTTTCTTTCTTCAAATATGTTAAAAATGGATAAAAATTTTGTAAGAAAGAAGAAGATTGACGAAAAATTTTGATATTCTTTGATATTTTTTTTATTTTTAAAATTTTAAATGTGAGGATATTTTTATTCATTGTTTAAATATTTCTTTATTTATTTTTACATATAATGACTTTTTTATCCTTGTCTTTAATTAACTAAAGACAAACAACCGTTAAAATTTTAGAAATTTTGACAGAATCCGTCAAGAAGGACCTTATTATTCTCTACAAAAAAAGTTTGGGACCTTAAAAGTTAAAAAAAATATTTTGGGACTCAACTTGCCAAAGCTAAATTTGTTTGGGATCAAATTCACCAATTATTCATATATATATATATATATAATATATATATAAAGAGTGTGTAATTGCGTGTAAGAGACGCCTAGAATACAACAGAACACTGAAAAAGCGAAGACGCCTTACCTTACACTATCCCAAAATTTCAACCCAGCATTTGAAGACCCAACAATTCCTGCTCTATATTTTCTATTGTTTTTTCTTTCTTTTTTTTTAAATATTTAATCCTCATTTAAAATAAATAAATATATATTCATAGATTTGTATTATAAAGTATTATAATCTTGTAAATTGTTGTTGTAATTAAGATAATATATATATATATATAAATATGAATGTATTTTGTTATATAATAATAGATCATGATAAATAATAGAAATTATTGGTTTTGCACAAACACATTCTGACATGTTAGTTGCGATTTTTCTCTGTGAGAAATAATAATATAATATAATAATTTAAATCTATAAAAGAAAATTTGTACAGAGAAAAAAGAAAGTAAGGTAAGAAGTTAGAGAAGATTAGTACAGAGAAAGAGCTTCTGTAATAATCGGTGAATTTGAGAAATTGGGAAGAAGAAGAAGAAGAAGCGTATTCCTCGTGAGCAGTGGAGACCCGGCAAACCAGTATACGGTAATGGAAGAAGAGCTTCTTCCCACAGCCCTCTTTCTCTAAACCCCACTTGGGTCCCCACCTTTTTCTTTTTATCTATCTATATAAAGACTAATAAAAGTGAACATCCAAAAAAAAAAAAACAGAGAAAAAGAGAGAGAAAGAAAGAGAAAGCAACTGTTTGTGTTTCTTGAGTGTGAAAGAGATAGCTGAGGGAGAAAAAAGCAAATCAAGTAGAGAGAGAAAACAGAGTGTGTGTTTTTTTTGGGGGAAAAAAAGGGAAGAAGATGATGTGGGAAGCTGGTGGATCAACTGCATCTTCAGGTGGTGGAGGAGGAGGAGGAGGGGTGGTGGTGGTGGTGGTGGCGGCAGTAGTGGTGGCCGGAGGAAACCGTCTTGGAGGGAGAGGGAGAATAATAGGAGGAGAGAAAGGAGAAGAAGAGCTATTGCTGCTAAGATTTATGCTGGTTTGAGAGCTCAGGGGAATTATAATCTTCCTAAACACTGTGATAACAATGAAGTCTTGAAAGCTCTTTGTTCTGAAGCTGGTTGGATCGTTGAGGCTGATGGCACTACTTATCGCAAGGTTTCTTCTTTTTCCTTTCCTTTTTCTTCCCTTACTTTATTTATTGAAGTTTCTAATTTCATATCATGTTTTTTTTTTTTTTTTATGGATTAATGTTTGAATGATTTTCACAATTGGTGATTGTTTGTTTCTCTTGATCTACTTGACAATTTTGTTTAGATCTATAGATTTGTGTTGTGGGTTTTTCCTTATTTAGTCTAAATTGTATTCATTTAATTCAGCAATTCACTTTTTGTGCTTTTCTGGGTAGCATTTGGAAAGAAATATGGAGGAAATTAAGATAGTTCATAGTTTTCAAAAGAAATGATTTTTATGTTTCTAATTTGCTTTTTGTTCTAGTTTCTTGAAAATTTGAAGAACCCTTTGAAAAGAAAAACTTGGGTTTGAAATATAAAGGTGTAATTCTAACAGAAACATTTGTGGTGTTTCTTGGTTGATGATGATGATGATGATGATGATTCAGGGATGCAGGCCATCTCCTATGGAAATGGGAGGCACTTCAGCCAACATAACTCCGTGTTCTTCAAGAAATCCCAGCCCTCCATCTTCATACTTTGCCAGTCCAATTCCTTCCTACCAACCTAGTCCTTTATCTTCTTCCTGCCCCAGCCCCACACGTCTTGATCCAAACTCAGCAGCATCACATCCATTTGCATTTTTGCGAAATGTCATTCCTTCAACACTCCCTCCTCTTCGAATCTCCAACAGTGCTCCTGTTACACCACCTCTTTCATCACCAACTAGACTTCCAATGCAAACTTTCAATCTCGAGACCTTAGCTAAAGAATCCATGTCTGCTTTGAATATACCCTTTTTCGCTGCTTCTGCCCCTGCTAGCCCCACTCGAGGGCAGCGTTTCACTCCTGCCACCATACCTGAATGTGATGAGTCCGACTCATCTACCATTGATTCTGGCCAATGGATGAATTTCCAAACTTACACAACCGTTAATAATATGGTTCCAACTTCCCCAACCTTTAATCTTATGAAACCTATGTCTCAACAAATGCCTTCCGGGGATGTTGTCATGGACAACAAAGGTAAAGGCACTGAATTCGACTTCGAGAAGTTGACTGTTAAGCCGTGGGAAGGTGAGAGGATTCACGAGGTCGGATTGGATGATCTAGAACTCACACTAGGAAGCGGAAATGGCCGTCTTTAAAATGGTGTAGACAGAAGAATTCCAGTGTTATCTTTTCATGTCTTGAATTTCTTTCATATCAAAGAAAAAAACAAAACAAAACTGGATGCTACTGCATAAGTTTAGAGAGAGAGAGAGAGAGAGAGCCAATTTGGTTCTTAGGATTGGATTGAAATTTTCAATTCCTTTTTTCTTCTTCAAATTTTTTTTTTCCTTCCTGGTATTGTTAGTTCTTGCAGAGCCCTACCTAATTTCTCTGGGGTGTCTCCAATTTATTACATGTAGATATAATTCTATTACTATCTTTGTTATGGTGAGCAAGAATCATTTCCTCCATTGGATACTGCTCGAGGATTTGCCTTAAATAGATGTCTCTGCTTTATGTTGTTACATTCCATTGTTGTTTGTTTCTTTTCAGGCTATATATATACATACATATACATACATATATATATACATATATAGTAATGTCAGAGCCAAAGATTAGTTAGTTTCTTTGTTTGCTGGTAGAGAAGGAGAGATAATGCAATAACATGTCTGCCTTTGTCCTTGCTGAACCGCAGTTTGCGGGTTTTGTATTTGTTTGACATCCCATGTTCATGTGCACGAATAATACTATTCCATTATATTAAAATATTATGTTAAAAAAAAAAAAACAATTGTGGGAGTTGACATGGATCCCTGGTTTTGCTGTCACATGATATCCGTTCTTGATCATGTATACATATATACATACATATATATATATATATATACACACACATACATGCCAGTGAGAGACAGCCAGGGAGGGAACACAAATCATTATTATTACAAGCTCTCATGCCATGATGCATGATATTAGAAACAATCTGTTACAAACTTTACATGAAGATAATTACCTTAAATTCTAGACAAAGTAGCTAACTTAAGAGACACAGTCAAACAAGCAGAAAAAACATCTTAGTACTGTGGACTGGACACAGACACATATATTTGTTTCATTCAGGTGGTCAATGTTTTTCTTATCTCTAACTTATTATTGAAAATATTATTATAATTATTATTGCATTCATTGAATCTGAAGCAAGAAACAAGATGATGATTAACCATTCCAGACACTTGCATAAATGAGTATACAACAGTGGGTCCCACACATCTAAATCCCCTTTGCATCAAATCTTTACTTATCTGCTCTGATTTTGGTGTTTTAGCTGGAATTTGTCTTCCATATCTATATCCTTTGCCATTGTTGTTCACAAATCTCCAGCAGTAATTGCTGAATGAACCAAATTCTTGCTCAATCTGCCATTCATTATTCCCATTTACATATAATTAGGTAAAAGAAAATTAATGCTAATAGTAGATTTTGTTTGTTAGCTTTTCTGGGAATTCTTTACCTTAAGAACTTGCTTAGCATTTTCTATAATTGCACGAAGCTTTTGTTCAGAGAGTTTAGAGCTTCCATTTGTAGTCAAAGACTGCAACTTTTTCTCATCAAAGCTTGCAACAGAAGATGGATCAAAGTTATCAAACATTCTCCTGTGAAATGAGGGCACCCCAGTTATAATCAAATTGAATATGATATGATATATATAAGCTTAAGAGAATTTGCAAGAATTATGCTCTGAATCTAAAGAAAAGATTGCAAAAAAACCTGAACATGTCTCTCTTGCTGAGAATTGTTGGCCAGGTGAGCTCAGCTAGTGCTTGTGATAAAACAAGCAGTTCAAATAGCTTTCTTTCATCAGTGACTGGATTTCCCCATTCCTCGTCATGGAAAGAAACATAAACTGGTTCTGCAAATATATATATAGATGTATGTATATCAAAATTTGCTCAAAAGTTAAACTTCTTTAGACAATTCACATATCCTAAGTGGGATTTGGGGTTATCCAAAGTTTTTTTTCCTGAATTTTCCAGAAATTAAGTATTTAAGGCACAAGTAGTACAAGAAGAACGCATGTTTGAGCCAAATAACGTTAATTTGACGTAAAATTAAAGACATTTCCGACAAAAAAAAAAAAAAAGCTTACCAGAATTTGGAGTGATCCAATCGCACCGCTTAACAGGGCCACCAACAGTTGGAGACAGAGCCAAAGTTTCGGCTCCATCTGGAACGACCGTAGCAGCTTTAAGACTACTATTATTTGTTCCCTTCTTCTTCATCTTCTTCTTCAAGCCGACACTTTTCGGAGCCGACCCGTTACACAAAGGAGAGTCCAACCCATTTCTTACAGCAACCGATTTCGGGTTCTCAGATACCAATTTCTTAGTAGTACTAACGGCATTACTCTTGACAGCTGGCTTCTTCTTTTTCTTCTCTTCTACCAAAACCCGTACTCTGTTTCCTCCCGGACCTAGTATTTTCCTGGTTTCGGGTTCTTGTTTTCCCGGCGATTGATGAAGCTCAGTGGCCGCAGACATTATTATTACAGAAACGAAAAGGAAGTTCGTGGAAGGTAAACAGAGGAATTTTAAGGAGAGCAGAGTATGGTGCAGATGGCGGAAAACGACGATAAAACGGACGGAATAGTTTTGGAGGTTTTTAAAAAACAGGAGTCGTTGGATGTTTTGGTGGTGACTGGTAATTTCCTGTATTGGTTGTCTTGAAATTACCTTTTTGGGTCTCTCCATTTTTGTCCCACATTGGTATTACCATTTCAAAATTCAAATTTAACTTACTTTTCTTTAAACTATTTTATTTTATTCTCAACCTTTTGTGTCTTACATTATATATATATATATATATATATATACATCATCTATATACATATGAGACGAAATATTTTACAATTACGTATAATTAATATTAATTGAATTTTGTTTATGAAGAAACACATACAAATGTAGAAATTAAATATAAAAGGAAAAGAAAAGGTTTAATTTGGAGAATGAGGAAAAAACAGGGAAGGGTATTTTGGGAAGTTGAGAATAAAGTGGAAAGGAAACGACCGGTAAGTGGCAGTTATTGTTGTAGGCTAAGAGTCAGAGTCAGTTGGTTAGTGTGAAACGTTCCGTTGGAGTTAACTTAAGGTATATATATATATATGGTTTGGTTTGGTTTGGTTTGTTCCTTACCGTTACGAAAAAGAATCCGAAGCTTTAGCCCACCACCACCACCAGCCTGAAAAAGCAGCTAACCGCCGATAGTGCCCAAGTAACGGCTAGGTGACCCGTTCCACTTCTTTGTTTTAAATGGGCCGAGTTAGTTATTTATTTATCTTTCACGGGCAGCCCAATTTCTTATCTTTTTTTCATTTTCATGGATCAAATAATTAAGCCTAGTTTTAAAGATGTAATTTTTTTTTTTTTGGTGAATATGGTACCATGCATTACTCAAATCATCTTCATCAATGGTCACAGAGAACCTCA
Organism: Asclepias syriaca; assembly: GCA_027405835.1. Taxonomy (NCBI): domain Eukaryota; kingdom Viridiplantae; phylum Streptophyta; class Magnoliopsida; order Gentianales; family Apocynaceae; genus Asclepias; species Asclepias syriaca. The sequence continues at coordinate 22,066,512 of CM049934.1, forward strand.
TGGGGAATGGTAGTGATATCATGTTTTCCATGTAAATCTAATTGTCCTAATAGGACACTAAAAAATAATATGTTCAATCGACTTAGAAAATTAAATGAATTACACACTAAATACGAACAAATCAGTAATTGGGATGGTATAGTTCAGCAGTCTTCATACCAACACTTTATGCCTCTCATGCAGGCTTGAACTCCACAGCCAGCTCCATAGCTTCCCGTTGAAACGGGAAGTGAAGCAAAATCTACTTTGTTGTTTGTTGGGTAAGTAGTTCGGACATATTGTTAGGATATCAATTCAAGTCTCACATCTAAAGATTATCTTAAATTGTTTAGTATAAACAAGTATTACACATATTCTATTAGTATAAGACTTTTTAAAAAGATATCTAATAATAAAAATAGTAATAGCCCAAAACAAATAATATTATAGGTGGGAGACAGCCTAATTTGAGTCCAACACAGAGAAGGTCGCAGGACAAATTCAATTCAAAATTTTCAACCAACTTAATGATAAAAGCAATATTTACTTCTTTAAATTTCCTTAGCCCTAGCCACCTTAATTAGGTACACATATTTTTCTAATGTATTATTGGCTTGGAGTTTTCACTTTTGAATTGATTCTTGGAAACGTGTAAAAATATAAAGAGTGAATCATATGGATTAATTGAATTTAGTGTAGATTTGTGAAACACATATAATATATATGCTCCCAACCCAATTCACGTCAAATGTGAATCAATTGATTTTTTATTCTTTATTAAAATAAAATATTAAATTAAACCATTGATTATAACATAAAGTTTTTGATTGAAAACAACAAATATGTATAATATAAAAAAATAACCTAAACTTGACGAGAATGTTTCACGTGGAGTTCTACACTTTCACCAACTACAATATAATATGTGTATATATTTAAACAGGTAATTAAATAATGCCTGCATAATTGGAGTAATTATTTTACTAACTATTTTACAACACGCTACGCTGTCCCATGCAGATTTCGGATCCTACCATTTTTCAACTTTTACATTTTTAAATAAAATAATTGATGAGTTTGCTCACAAAAACCTTTAAAATATAATAATTTTTATATTTAATTAATTAAAAATAAATATAAGAAAGTAATTATAGGTAAAAAAAATTAAATAAAAATTAAATAAAGAAATAAAATTATTTTTAAATTTTAATTTTAATTTTTAAAAATAAAAAATTTATTAGTGAGAATATCAAAATTTCTTGGTTAATCTTCTTTTCTCCGACTACAAACAAGATTTTTATTATTTTCTGACATCTCTAAATAAAAGGAAAAAAAAAAAGAAAAGACAAAGAGAATGTTTATAAAAAGAAAAACTTTCTACTGAAATATTTTTGTTGGAAAAAAAACTTTAATTATTAATAAAAAAATGTTCATGTTCTTCTTCTTATCTGAAAATGTTAAAAATAATAAAAATTGAATTTATATTCGAAGAAGATCACGAATAATTTGATAGATTTTTTATTTTTCAAATTTTAATTATGACGATATTTTTATGTTTTTATTTAAATATTATTTTTAATTTTGTGCTTTTGTAATAATTTTTTTTATTTTAATTAATTAAATTTAAAAACCGTTAAATTTTTAAAGTTTTTTACAGAATTCGTGCAAAAGACTTTAAACAAAGGTTTGAGATCTTAAAAATAAAAAAAAAATATTTTGAGACTAAGCTTACCAAACATAAATTTGTTTGTGATCAAAGTCACCGATTATTCTTTTTAAATAATACTTTCCCATTTCTGATTTTCTTTTACTTTTATTTTATTCCTCACATAAAATAAAATAAAATTATATATTTGTTATTATTATTTTTGGGTAAATTCAATTACAATTTCTCAATTCCCCTATATATAAATAAGGATCTTCCCTTCTCCAAATTTTCCACGAAAGCAAATAACTTCTTTTGCATGCATTAAAATCCCAATATTCTCCATATAACCGCCGCTTCTCTTTTTCAGTTTCCTTAACTATGGTGGCGTCCGACGACGACAGGAAACCACGCGTGGCGGTTCTAGTTAGCCCTGGAATGGGTCACATCATTCCACTCTTCAAACTATCCAAACTCTTGGCCACACGGCACAGTGTCCACGTCAGCTTCCTCGTCATAACCACCGGTGCCTCCGCCGCTCAAAACCAGTTTTTACAGTCACCTAGCAATAACAATATTCCGACGGATCTCCTCCGCGTCGTCAACATTCCGCCTGTCGATATGTCAACGATTATTACCGAGGAAATGCTCGTCCTAACTCGCCTTTGTGTCATTGTCAAAGAATCGCTCGACAGAAACCTACGGTCTATACTGAAAGAACTGAAACCTACTGCTCTAGTCGTTGACTTATTTACCACGCAAGGAATTGATTTTGCCAGAGAGCTTTCTATTCCTGTTCACGTTTTCTACACTGCTTCCGCCGGTTTACTCGCTTTTTCGGTTTATTTACCGACTCTCGACCGGGAAGTTGAAGGGGAATTTATAGACTTACCGGAACCGATTCAAGTTCCCGGTTGTAGACCGGAACGTACGGAAGATCTTATAGACCAAGTAAGGAACCGGAAAATTGATGAATATAAATGGTTCTTGTTTCATATGAGCAGACTTAAGTTAGCCGATGGAATATTCGAGAACAGCTGGAATGATCTAGAACCTTCCACGCTGAAAGCGTTAAGAGAACATCCGTTTTATAAGGAGATATTGAAAATCCCGACTGTTTATCCAATCGGGCCACTGATTAAGCCCGATGAGGATATTATCTCCGAAAAGGACGCATCCATCATGAGCTGGCTCGATAGCCAACCTGTCGGATCGGTTCTGTTTGTCGCTCTCGGTAGCGGCGGGACACTGTCGAGTGAGCAGCTTACGGAACTGGCTTGGGGTTTGGAAATGAGCGGACAGAGGTTTATTTTAGTGGCTCGTAAGCCGACTGACGCGAGTGCTTGCGCAGCATTTTTCACTTCCGGAAACGACGTCGTGGATGATCATCCGTCCGTTTACTTACCCAAAAGTTTTATAAAAAGGACCGAGGGTGTAGGGGTAATAGTACATTCCTGGGCCCCACAAGCGGCGATTCTGGGACACGATTCAACAGGGGCATTTTTGTCACACTGCGGGTGGAATTCCACGTTGGAAAGTTTAGCTCACGGCGTTCCTATTATTGCGTGGCCACTCTACGCTGAGCAAAAGATGAACGCGACGCTGTTAGCGGAGGAAGTTGGGGTGGCGGTGAAACCTGCTCCGCCACCGCCTGAGACCGGAAAGAACGTGATTGGTCGGAGAGAAATTGAGAGGGTGGTGAGGCTAATAATGGAAGGCGAAGAAGGTAAGAAAATGAGAAGAAGAGCCAAAGAACTGAAAGAAAGTGCGAAGAAAGCTGTCAGCACCGGCGGCTCTTCTTATAATTCTCTCGCCGCCGTCTTTGATTTCTGGAAATCTCTGATTCATCACTGAAACATGCATAATTACTTTTATTAAAATCTTTACCATTACGTTTTTGTGGGTGTAATAAGGTGAAGTGTGTGTTTAAATCTTTCTCTTTCAAAAGAAGATTGTGTATGTATGTAATAATATGAATTAAATATTAATTAATGCATTTTCTTTTGTTTTAATTATTATTTTTAATTTTTTTTTCTCTCACTTATAATTAAAAGGTTATAAATAAAATTAAATAAAATTTTTAATTAACATTAAAAAAAATTAAATATTAACAAATATTAATTTATTTGAAATAAAAACTTTTGTTTGGTAATATTATTACTATTATTTTTTCCACTGAAAATGTTGAAGTGACATGCACGAACATGTAATAATAGAGTATAGTTTTTTTGGTTGTTTCTATATATATGTCAAACAAGATAATAAAAGATATTGCAAATAGATTGTGTTTGTCAAAGGAAATTTTGGACACAAATATGCGCAACAAAGTGATGGGAAAAGTATATAAAACAATAAATTAGTGGGAAATAATTACATTTATCTTGTCATTGACAAAGAATTATATTGTCCCATGCCATACAAATTCAGCAAAAGTTTGCATTTCTAAATGATTGGTTATATCCCATTATCTCTTAAATAAATCTAACTACAAATTTTTAATCCTTTTATTTTACTTAAATTATAAAAAGGATCCATTCTAGTTGGAACCGGATTTGCAATAGGAAGTAACGAAAGACTCATCAAACCAGAATGGGCCTAATAATGTGGCCCAATACTGGAAATTTTTAAGACATAATAATCTTTACCTGAGCCCAAAAATCTGTTATAATTATTATTTTTTTTTTGGAGAAACTTCTCTAACGCGCTAAAAGTTGTTTTAAGGATTTAGATATGGCACACGAACCAAGTGGAAAAGGCAGGTAATTTTACATTTTAATTGTTTGGAGTGATGAAAAATTGGAAACTCTCAAAACTTCAAAATTCCTAAATATGCCCAAAAGACAAGACAATCTAATAAATTAGAAAAAATTCATGAACGAGCAGAAAATATCTCATTGATTTTCCGGCGCAATCCATGGAAGGAAAGCAGCAAATCGTAGCAGTTGTATGTTAGGCCCACGTATACCCACAAGGTTGAGCTTTTACCACTTAACTCCACATTAGTATGATATTCTTCCACCACTTAATTTCACATTAGTATGATATTGTCAGCTCTGGGCCTAAGCCCTCACAGTTTTGTTATTAGACATGTATGTTAAGCCCACATATACCCAGAAGGTTGAGCTTCCACCACTTAACTCAGTATGATATTCTTCCACCACTTAACTTCACATTAGTATGATATTGTCCGCTTTGAGCCTAAGCCCTCACAGTTTTGTTATTGGGCATGTATGTTAGACCCACATATACCCACAAGGTTGGACTTAGGCCAACATATACCCACAAGGTTGGGCTTCCACCAATTAACTCCACATTAGTATGATATTGTCTGCACCATTTAACTCCACATTAGTATGATATTCTTCCACCACTTAACTCCACATTAGTATGACACAAGGTTGGGCTTAGGCCCATATATACCCACAAGGTTGGGCTTCCACCAATTAACTCCACATTAGTATGATATTGTCCGCACTACTTAACTCCACATTAATATGATATTGTCCGCTCTGGGCCTAAGCCCTCACGGTTTTGTTATTGGGCAACATCCCAAAAGGCCTCATACTAATGGAGTTAGTGGAACTCTCACAGTTTTGTTATTGGGCAACATCCCAAAAGGCTTCATACTAATGGAGTTAGTGGAACTCTTATATGCTAGTCACCTCTAGCATTATCTTCAGATATGAGACATGAGTTCCCCTCAAACCAAGGACCACATACTCGTAGGCCTCTCCTAGACGAATAATCATCCACATCTACTAGTGAAGTTAGTGGAACTCTTATATGTTAGTCACCTCTAGCATTATTTTCAGATGTGGGACATGAGTTAACACACCAAAAATCCTCCCCTCAAACCAAGAACAACATACTCGTGGGCCTAATCATCCACATCTAGCAAGCAAGCCCTCCTCCCATCAAATCAAGGACCACATACTCGTGGGCCTAATCATCCACATCTAGCAAGCAAGCCCTAATCATCTTGCACCTCATCCACATCACATCTGGCAAGCAAGCCCTAATTGCTAGGTCTTCAAGAATGAGGGCATCCCCACACATCTCTTACAAAGAAGCCCATTAACCTTAAGCTTTGATACCACTTGTTAGGCCCGAATGATCCTACAAGGTTGGGTTTCCACCACTTAACTCCACATTAGTATGATATTGTCCGCTCTGAAGCCCATTAACCTTAAGCTTTGATACCACTTGTTAGGCCCGAATGATCCTACAAGGTTGGGTTTCCACCACTTAACTCCACATTAGTATGATATTGTCCGCTCTGAGCCTAAGCCCTCACGGTTTTGTTATTGAGCAACATCCCAAAAGGCCCCATAATGAAGTTAGTGAAACTCTTATATTCTTATATGCTAGTCACCTCTAGCATTATCTTCAGATGTGGGACATCGGTTAACCCCCAGTGAATCCGGTCCCAAAATTTCGAACAACATAGATTTTTTTCTACACCTGGAAGCTTATTTAGCGAAACGCAATGGTGTAGACAAGCTATTGAAAATATCTAGATATGCTTCTAAAATCATTCTCGCCTCATCCGTGTTGCCGGAAAATCAGCCGTTATTTAATCGACTTAACTCCTTTGAATCAAGTGTTGGTGTTAGTCGAAAAGCGTTTCGTCTCGGGAAATTCGTTCAGGATGTCAACGCCTTTCGATTTTCTACGTTGGCGTCTAGGCAAGATATGATCCTTGCGGTTATTGCTTATGGTGGTGAAGGGTTATATTATTTTGTCGAACAAATTGTGTGGTTGGGGAAAGAGGATTTGATTGATAAAAAACATTTGAGTAGTTTACAGAAAATTAGTGCGTGGTGTGAATTTATTGGATATTTTGGGAGTGTGTGTTTGAAGTTGAAGGAATTGAGGATGATCGAGGAGGACGAGAAGTGTTTTCTTTCGACTATAGAAGTTTCAGAGTTGAGAGAAATTGGGTGCGATCAGGAACTGGTTAGGCTGAAGAAGTTGAGGGAAAAGAAGTTAATGAAGAGGCTTTCCATCGTTCAAGACTTGGCTGATGGGCTCATGGCTTGGGCTGACATTCGCGACGGCAAAGGGAGGCTTTCTAGGCCTATTCTGTTGTCTTTGGCTGGGCTTTTATCGGCTATCATTAGTAACTCATAAGAACTGGGGTTTGTTGGGTAAGTAAATTGGACAGATTGTTAGCATATCAATTCAAATTTCAGATGATCTTGTCTAATATATAAAAATATTACATATATTCTATTAGTAAAAATTTTTTTAAAAAAATATAAAATTGTGAGAGTTTAAACACAAAATAAACAATATTAGAGGTGGGTGAGCGTCTAATTTGGGCCCAACACAGAGAAGGTCACAGGACAAATTCACCTCAAAAGATTAAATTTCTACCTTTTTGGTCTCTCCATTTTTGTTCCACATTGGTATTACCATTTCAAAATTCAAATTTAACTTACTTTTTTTAAACTATTTTATTTTATTCTCAACCTTTATGTATCTTACATTATATATATATATATATATGAGACGAAATATTTTACAACTATTTTTATTTTATTCTCAACCTTTATGTATCATACATTATATATATATATATATATACATCATCTATATATATGAGACGAAATATTTTAAAATTACGTATAACTAATATTAATTGAATTTTGTTTATGAAGAAACACGTACAAATAAATGTAGAAATTAAATATAAAAAGGAAAAGAAAAGGTTTAATTTGGAGAATGAGGAAAAAACAGGGAAGGGTATTTTGGTAAGTGGCAGTTATTGTTGGGTTAAGAGTCAGAGTCAGTTGGTTAGTGTGAAACGTTCCGTTGGAGTTAACTTAAGGTATATATATATATAGTTTGGTTTGGTTTGGTTTGGTTTGGTTTGGTTTTGTTTGTTCCTTACCGTTACGAAAAAGAATCCGAAGCTTCAGCCCACCACCACGACCAGCCGGAAAAAGCAGCTAACCGCCGAGAGTGCCCAAGTAACGGCTAGGTGACCCGTTCCACTTCTTTGTTTTAAATGGGCCGAGTTAGTTATTTATTTATCTTTCACGGGTAGCCCAATTTCTTATCTTTTTTTCACTTTCATGGATCAAATAATTAAGCCTAGTTTTAAAGATGTAAGCCCAATTTCTTTTTTTTCCTTTTATTTATTTATTTATTTATTTTTGGTGAATACGGTATCATCCATTACTCAAATCATCTTCATCAATGGTTACAGAGGAATGGTAGTGATATCATGTTTTCCATGTAAATCTAATTATCTAGCTCAAGAAGCAAGTTTGTTGGCACAATAATTACAATTTCGATTAATTTTGAGTCTTCAAAAATTGCCTTCCCTTAGAGATGTTCTCTTAGAGCTTTCTGTTGAAACGGGAAGTGAAGCAAAACTTACTTCGTTGTTTGTTCGATAAGTACATCGAAAAAAGTGTTACAATATCAATCAAATCTCACATCTAAAGATTATCTTAAATTTTTTAGTATATAAAAATATTACATTCTATTAATATAATTTTTTTTAGAAAAATATTAAAAAAAAAAAATATCGAAAGAAACTTAAAATAGACAATATCATATGATGAAACACATGTAATAGATATGCTATAATTCAATGGGTTAATGATTTACCCACTCCCAACCCAATTCACATGAAATGGGAATCAATTGCTTTTTTATTCTTTATTAAATAAAACGATTGATTATAACCTAAAGTTTGATTGAAAACAACAAATATGTATAATATACAAAAATAACCTATAAACTTGACGAGAATGTTTCACGTGGAGTTCTACACTTTAACCAACTGCAATATAATATATGTGTATATATTTAAACAGGTAATTAAATAATGCCTGCATAATTGGAGTAATTATTTTACTAACTATTTTACGACACGATACGCTGTCCCATGCAGATTTCGGATCCTACTATGTTTTCAACTTTCACATTTTTAAATAATACTTTCCCATTTCTGATTTTCTTTTACTTTTATTTTATTCCTCACATAAAAAAAAAATATATTATATATTTGTTATTATTATTTTTGGGTAAATTCAATTACAATTTCTCAATTCCCCTATATATAAATAAGGATCTTCCCTTCTCCAATTTTCCACGAAAGCAAATAACTTCTTTTGCATGCATTAAAATCCCAATATTCTCCATATAACCGCCGCTTCTCTTTTTCAGTTTCCTTAACTATGGTGGCGTCCGACGACGACACAAAACCACACGTGGCGGTTCTAGCTAGCCCTGGAATGGGTCACATCATTCCACTCTTCGAACTATCCAAACTCTTGGCCACACGGCACGGCGTCCACGTCAGCTTCCTCGTCATAACCACCGGTGCCTCCGCCGCTCAAAACCAGTTTTTCCAGTCACCTAGCAATAACAATATTCCGACGAATCTCCTCCGCGTCGTCAACATTCCGCCTGTCGATATGTCAACGATTATTACCGAGGAAATGCTCGTCCTAACTCGCGTTTGTGTCATTGTTAAAGAATCGCTCGACAGAAACCTACAGTCTATACTGAAAGAACTGAAACCTACTGCTCTAGTCGTTGACTTATTTACCACGCAAGGAATTGATTTTGCCAGAGAACTTTCTATTCCTGTTCACGTTTTCTACACCGCTTCCGCCGGTTTACTCGCTTTTTCGGTTTATTTACCGACTCTCGACCGGGAAGTTGAAGGGGAATTTATAGACCTACCGGAACCGATTCAAGTTCCCGGTTGTAGACCGGAACGTACGGAAGATCTTTTAGACCAAGTAAGGAACCGGAAAATTGATGAATATAAATGGTTCTTGTTTCATATGAGCAGACTTAAGTTAGCCGATGGAATATTCGAGAACAGCTGGAATGATCTAGAACCTTCCACGCTCAAAGCGTTAAGAGAACATCCTTTTTATAAGGAGATATTGAAAATCCCGACCGTTTATCCAATCGGGCCACTGATTAAGCCCGATGAGGATATTATCTCCGAAAAGGACGCATCCATCATGAGCTGGCTCGATAGCCAACCAGTCGGCTCGGTTCTGTTTGTCGCTCTCGGTAGCGGCGGGACACTGTCGAGTGAGCAGCTTACGGAGCTGGCTTGGGGTTTGGAAATGAGCGGACAGAGGTTTATTTTAGTGGTTCGTAAGCCGACTGACGCGAGTGCTTGCGCAGCATTTTTCACTTCCGGAAACGACGTCGTGGATGATCATCCGTCCGTTTACTTACCCGAAGGTTTTATAAAAAGGACCGAGGGTGTAGGGGTAATAGTACATTCCTGGGCCCCACAAGCGGCGATTCTGGGACACGATTCAACAGGGGCATTTTTGTCACACTGCGGGTGGAATTCCACGTTGGAAAGTTTAGCTCACGGCGTTCCTATTATTGCGTGGCCACTCTACGCCGAGCAAAAGATGAACGCGACGCTGTTAGCGGAGGAAGTTGGGGTGGCGGTGAAACCTGCTCCACCGCCACCGGAGACCGGAAAGAACGTGATTTGTCGGAGAGAAATTGAGAAGGTGGTGAGGCTAATAATGGAAGGCGAAGAAGGTAAGAAAATGAGAAGAAGAGCCAAAGAACTGAAAGAAAGTGCGAAGAAAGCTGTCAGCACCGGCGGCTCTTCTTATAATTCTCTCGCCGCCGTCTTTGATTTCTGGAAATCTCTGATTCATCACTGAAACATGCATAATTACTTTTTATTAAAATCTTTCCCATTACGATTTTTGTGCGTGTAATAAGGTGAAGTGTGTGTTTAAATCTTTCTCTTTCAAAAGAAGAGTGTGTATGTATGTAATACTATGAATTAAATATTAATTAATGCGTTTTCTTTTGTTTTAATTATTATTTTTTAACTATTTATTTAATTTAAATTTGTTTTCTCTCACCTATCATTAAAAGTTATAAATAAAATTAAATAATAATTTTAATTAATATTAAAAAATTAAATATTAACAAATATTAATTTATTTGAAATAAAAAACTTTGTTTGGTAATATTATTACTATTATTTTTTCCACTGAAAATGTTGAAGTGACATGCACGAATATAGTTTTTTTGGTTGTTTCTATATATATGACAAACAAGATAATAAAAGATAGGGTAAATTATCCTAATAACACTTGAACTTTTCAAAAATTTAGCTTTTGCACATGTATTTATTTTTGCTTTGAACTGACACTTTAACTATAAAATATCACTTCTTTTGCCCTTCCGTCCAAAATTTCTGTTATATTTCATTTTTCATCCAATTTTTAGAGGCATTTTCGTCTTTTTACATCATTAATATTTTTAAATTATTAAAGTTTTATTTTCAAAGGTAATTTTGTCATTTCACTTAATTATTAAAAATCTAAAAATATATTGTTATTACAAAGGTTTGAATCTACAACCAAACAACTAACTAAATGATACTTAACCACTAAGACAACTATGAATATATTAATTCATATAAAACTTATCTTTTATATTATAATTACACAACTAACTATATTTTCGCATTTTTAAATCATTAATATTTTTAAATTATTAATATTTTATTTTTATGAGTAATTTTGTCATTTTAATTTCGTCTTTTTAAATCATTAATATTTTTAAATTATTAAAAACAATTTCCAGGGTAATTTTGTCATTTCACTTAATTATTAAAAATCTAAAAATATATTGTTATTACAAAGATTTAAACCTACAACCAAACAACTAACTAAATGATGTTTAACTACTTGGAAAACTATAAATATATTAATTTATATCAAACTTATGTTTTATATTGTAATTACACAAATAATAAATACATATTTTATATTACAATTACATTTTATATTTAAAATATAAATTATATTGAATATAAACATTCTAAAAAAATATTTTCAAATGACACAAATCAAACCATAAGTTTTTGTTGTTATCACCTTATTCAAACTTTGCACTGAAGCTTTTCTTCACTCTTTCGTTTCAAATTCGTCGCAAAACATGAATTAGTGTCAACAATGACATTATATTAAAAAACAACTCAAAATTAATGGTTTAGTTAGTCGCGTGGTTTGAAGAAGGTGACGAATTCGAAACAAAAGAGTTAAAGAATAACTTCAGTAATGTTTGAAGAACGTGACAACAACAAAAACTTGTTATTTGAATTGTGACATTTGATAATTTTTTTAAAAAATGTTTATATTTAATATAATTTATATTTAAAATATAAAATGTAATTGTAATATAAATATGTATTTATTATTTGTGTAATTACAATATAAAATAAGTTCTATATAAATTAATATATTTACAATTATCCAAGTGGGTAGACATTATTTAGTTAGTTGTTTGGTTGTAGTTTTAAATCTTTGCAATAACAAAATATTTTTCAGATTTTTAATAATTAAGTGAAATGACAAAATTACCTTTAAATTTTTTTTAATAATTTAAAATATTAATGATTTAAAAAGACAAAAGTAAAATGACAAAATTACTCATAAAAATAAAATTTTAATAATTTAAAAATATTAATGATTTAAAAAGGCGAAAATATAGTTAGTTGTGTAATTACAATATAAAATATAAGTTTTATATAAATTAATATATTTATAGTTGTCTCAGTGGTTAAGTATCATTTAAATAGTTGTTTGGTTGTAGGTTCAAACCTTTGCAATAATAATATATTTTTAGATTTTTAATAATTAAGTGAAATGACAAAATTACCCTTGAAAAATAAAACTTTAATAATTTAAAAATATTAATGATATAAAAAGATGAAAATACCCCTGAAAATTGGACGGAAAATGAAATATAACAGAAATTTTGGACAGAATGGCAAAAGAAGTGATATTTTATAGTTGAAGTGTCAGTTCAAAGCAAAAATAAATACAGGTGCAAAAGCTGAATTTTTGAAAAGTTCAAGTGTTATTAGGATAATTTACTCTAAAAGATATTGCAAATAGATTGTGTTTGTCAAAGGAAAATTTGGACACAAATATGCGCAAGAAAGTGATGGGAAAAGTATATTAAACAGTAAATTAGTGGGAAATAATTACATTTATCTTGTCATTGACAATGAATTATATTGTCCCATGCCATACAAATTCAGCAAAAATTTGCATTTCTAAATGATTGATTATATCCCACTACCTCTTAAATAATATCTAGAGACAATAGAATTCAAATTCAGATAAAATTTCTTTTATAATTTAAGTAAAATTGATTATTTAAATTTTAACTTACGTATGTAATATTTTTTTGTATTTTAGATAGATTTAAGACATATTTAAATAAATCCACTTATAGATTAATCATCAATCCAACCAATTCTAATCACAAATTTTTAATCCTTTATTTTACTTAAATTATAAAAAGGATCCATTCTAGTTGGAACCGGATTTACAATAGGAAGTAATCAAACCAGAATGGGCCTAATAATGTGGCCCAATACTGCAAATTTTTAAGACATAATAATTTTTATGTGAATAATTAGTGAGTTTGATCCCAAACAAATTTATCTTTGGCAAGCTGAGTCCCAAAATTTTTTTTTTAACTTTTAAGGTCCCAAATTTTTTTGTAGAAAATAATAAGGTCATTCTTTACGGATTCTGTCAAAATTTGTAAAATTTTAACGGTTGTTTGTCTTTAGTTAATTAAAGACAAGGATAAAAAAGTCATTACATGTAAAAATAAAGAATAATAATAATAATAATAATAAAATATTTAAACGTAGAGATAAAAATGTCTTCATATTTTTAAATTTTTATTTTGAAAATGTCCTCATATTTAAAATTTTAAAAATAAAAAATTTATCAAAAATAGTGAGAATATCAAAAGTCGTCATCAATCTTCTTCTTCTTCTCTCTGGCACAAGATTTTTTATCTTTTTCTAACATCTTTGAAAAAGAAAAAAGAAAAAAAAGTAATTGAAGAAGAGGTCTTTATAGAAAGAAAAAAAACGAGAAAGAGAGATTTAGGAAATTCAAATTTTAACCAATGAAAAAAAATAAAGTTACTTTGTTTCAAGAGAAAGAGGATACTGGTGATATTGAAATACTTAGTGAATCTTCAATCATTAAAACTCATTTGACAAATCAAAGTTGTTCTAGACGACAAGAAACGAATTCAAGTGAGAGCAAAAATTGAATGTTAAATTCAAAGACATTTGAATCGATGTTTGAGTAAGTATTCACATTCCTTATCATGAATATATTTGAGTAAGTATTTAAAGATCTATGGGTAAGAAGAGGATGAACCAAAATTTAAACTCAGATTCATATTAGAATTTCTCTTCTTTTGTTTTTCTTTCTCTTTCTACAAAGACGCTCTTATTCTTCTCTATTTTTTTCTTTTTTCTTTCTTCAAAGATGTCAAAAATGGATAAAAATTTTGTAGGAAAGAAGAAGATTGACGAAAGATTTTGATATCCTTTGATAGATTTTTTATTTTTAAAATTTTAAATGTGATGACATTTTTATTCCTTATTTAAATATTTCTTTATTTATTTTCATATGTAATGACTTTTTTATCATTGTCTTTAATTAACTAAAGACAAACAACCGTTAAAATTTTAAAAATTTTGATAGAATTCATCAACAAGGACCTTATTATTCTCTACAAAAAAGTTTGGGACCTTAAAAGTTAAAAAAAATATTTTGGGACTCAACTTGCCAAAACTAAATTTATTTGGGATCAAACTCACTAATTAATATAAAGAATATAAATTAGAAGATACAAGAATTACAAGTTAGATAAGAAATCTAACCAAAGGAGTATGATAGGGAGATAAATGTAGGGTTTTCTCTCTCTAACATATAATCGGAATGGAGAAAATTGAAAGTGTCCTCTTACAAAGAGATGTTAGGTATTTATAATTTTTTTTTTTTTGCAAAAATGTCATGGATGATGTCATGGAGGATGTCATTTTTTTGGTGATGTCATGGATGATGTCATCTTTTGGGTGATGTAAGCGCTTATGTCATTTTTTTGGTGATGTAAGCGCTTATGTCATTTTTTGGTGATATAAGCGCTTATGTCATTTTTTTGTGATGTAAGCGCTTATGTCATTTTTTTGGTGATGTAAGCGCTTATGTCATTTTTTTGGTGATGTAAGCGCTTATGTCATTTTTTGGTGATGTAAGCGCTTATGTCATTTTTTGGTGATGTAAACGCTTATGTTTTTTTTTTGGTGATGTACGCGCTGATGTCATTTTTTGGTCATTGAAAACTATACTGGAGTATAGTCTGAATCATCATCGTCATCATCGTCTTCATCATGGTTTAAATATCCGGCAGAAGAAGAATCTTTAGACGGTGATGTTGTGGTATGTTCTTTGAGTTGATGGAGAAGTTGTTCCATTTGGCAAATAAATTCATCTTTATTGTTGGAAGATGCCAATTGAGCTGCATCAATAGACTTTTGTTGCAGAAATGTGAGATGGGTCGTATCTGTCGGGGACAAAAACCCGGGTTTCTGTTGGAACCATCTGGTAATTGAAGGAATATGAACTTCTTCAGCATTCCATTTTTTGTACCATTTAGTATGGCCTTGAAGACATAACCAAGGAAGACCAAGTTCGGCAATCTTCTGAATGCAAATTTCTGGGAAAATATCCATGGGATATGAAACCTGCAAGAAAATTGAAGCAAAGGAGAGATTCTTTGTTGATGGATATTGTGAAATTTTTTACAAAAATATTTGTAACATTCCTGTACAGGAGGAGGTAGAATTTGTTGATGCAGACCATAAATAGGCCACCATTGATGAATAAACCACTGTGGAAAATTAGGGATAATCTTCTTATCCCACAGAAGGAACCAAGAATGCTTATGAATATTATTCTGGTATGTGAATGCATTCATCCAGGCAGCTTGGTAGTCATAGTAATTGTAGAATTGGGGTTCAAAAGGCTGAGACAGCTTCTTGTACTTTAATGGATGGATGACCCATTCTTTAGGTGACGAATCTTCTTCAGCCATACAGTTGTATGAGTTATCCTCTTCGTATCCTGTTTATCTACATGGAGTTTAAATAAACAAGAATGAGTGTCTACTAGAATAAATTTGTAAAACCGTTGAGTAGCAGAAGATTGTTTGGGGAGGAAATTGGTCGAGGGGCTAAACATGTGGATAGCAACTTCTTGGGGATTTTGACTCCAAAATTCGGGTTCAATTTGGAGCAATGGATAGACAACATCATTTTTAATGTAAATAGGATCTTCAGAAGAAGGTCCTTTGTAACGAAGAGATTGTGGCACAAGTGAAGAAAGTGCCGTTGTGGGTGCCAAATGCACCATGCTGTGTTGTGAAGTGTTAAGGCGAGCCTTACCACGTGATGTGGGGTTATGAGCCACCATAGATGAAGAAGTGGTGTTGGGAGCAGCCACTGATGAAGATGCTGAGGGGCTTCGTGAGGCCACCACAGCTTTGTGAAATAAGAGTTGTTGTTCTCGAATCTTTCTTCTGTTTGTTTCAATTGGGAGGTGCATGAGTTTACACCAAGTGTTGAATTCTTCCATAGACCAAGAGGCAGTTGGATCCTGGCCATCTTGTTCTTCAGCAAGATCGGCCCAAGTTTTTGGACTCTGCATAGATATGGGTCCAGAACTGTCTACCAGGTGAGACTGTGATATAGATTTCATTGCATAATCCATATTGGATTGATATTGAGGCAGCTTAGAATCAGCTTTTGTCGGTGATGCAGTTGTCGTCGTTGGACATGCTATAATAAGTGAGACACAGAATGGACACCTGCCTTGATGATCAAGTTCCTGTTCTTTTATGGCTTTCATAAATTGAGTTTTAGAAGGAAAAGTTGACCGCTTGCATGGACAAGCATATTCAACTGTGGATTGAGGGGGCTGAGTCATTTCAGCTGTAATGTTGGTCGACTGAGGAACAGCCAGTGTTGATGCTGATTCTGGAAGGGCTAAAGGCACTTCCTTTTTTACGGGGCATTTTAGCGACCCTGTAAAACTCTCGGGTAAGGAAATCTGGAATAGAATTAGAACTCCCTTTAATGTATTCTATATCAAAGTCGAATATAGATAAAATAGCTTGTCATCTAGCAAAAATATGTTTTGATGCAAGATTTTGAACATTTTTTGTAAAACTGATTTGGCTGCTTTGCAGTCAATGCGAAGTAAAAATTTCTGATTTAATAAATCAACTTGAAATTTGGATATGCTTAAAACAATGGCCAAGATCTCTTTTTTTATGGTAGGATAATTCTGTTGAGAATTATTCCAATGTTTGGATGCAAATGCTATGATATGTTCTTTGCCATGCAATGTTTGTTTGAGAATGCCACCATATCCAATATCAGATGCATCAGTTTCAACAATTTTGAAAGCAGATGGGTCAGGTAAAGATAAACATGAAAGGTTAACTACTTTAACCTTAATTTGTCTAACCACATTAGTATGTACGTCAGTCCATGCAGGAGGTGGAGATTTTAACCTATCATGCAATGGTTTAAGTAAATTACTAAGACCTGGAATGAAATTAGACACATAATTAACACAACCAAGAAACCTTTGCAGTTGGGTTTTATCAAGAATCTGATTAGGGAATTTATCAGCAAATTGGATAGATCTTTGGATATGAATAATTGTTCCCAGTTGAATATTGTGACCAAGAAATCTAGTATTAATTTGAAACAAATTATACTTAGTTCGAGACAGAACTAAGCCATGCTCTTTAATGATTTTAAAGAAAACATGTAAATGATTAAAATATTGATCAATACTAGTTGAAAACACAAGAATATCATCAATATAAAAAATGATGAATTTGGAAAAAGGATTAAAAATGTCATTCATAATTTTCTGAAATTCAGAAGGAGCATTTTTTAATCCAAAAGGCATAACATTCCATTGATACTGCCCGAAAGGCACAGTAAAAGCTGTTTTGTAACGATCTTGAGGATCAATTTGAATCTGCCAAAAACCAGATTTTAAATCAAACTTAGAAAATATTGAAGCAGCATAAAGACGTTGCAGAAGATCTTTCTTATTTGGAATATAATATCTAATCCATCTAAGTGCTTGGTTTAATGGTTTATAATTGATGACTAGTCTAGGAACACCTCGTTCTAGTTTTGCATTCTTATTGACATAAAAAGCAGCACAACTCCAAGGGGATTGACTAGGGGTAATGATTTTCTTGGCCAGAAGATCACCAATTTCTTTCTGGCAATGACTAATGAGTTCATGATTCATTTGAATCGGACGGGCTTTGGTTGTAATGGTTTTTTCTTCAAAGTCAGGTTCATAAGGTAGCCTAACCATATGTTTTTTCCTATTCCAGAAAGCAGTGGGTAGGTCAGCACAAAGTTCATTCTGTAACTTGGTTTCTAAGATTTTAATCCTAGATTGGAGAGATGGTTCATGAAGTTGAGACCGGAGATGTTTGAAAGCAACTTCTTCCTTAAGAAAGTTGATCTAGGCTGCCTTATGCTTAAGGGTAGTCAAGATTTTACTAATAGGAGGTCTATCAAATGGGAGTAAGGTTCTTCCTAAACACTTGATTTGAATGCCTTTTTCTGTAACTAGGAAGGACATGATTTGCTGGATAAATGGAGTACCTAAAATGACAGGGTTGGTAATATCTTTTACTAACAGAAAAGAAGTAGTAATAGATAGAGGAGAATCTGGGGAAGGATTTTTAACTTCAACATCCGAAAGCTTGAAACTAATTCCTAGTTTCTTACCATTTGCATCTCTAAGGGATTCCTTAGTCTTTTCGAAGAACTTGGGGGGTATAAGGCCTTCCTGGATACAATTGAGGTCAGCACCCGTGTCAAAGAGGGCGACAATATCTAAGTGGAAAGATTTAGCAACAACCAAGGTAATCCTGATATGCCATTTTTGGATGGAGACTCTAGAGATATGGTTTAGGAATTCCTGAGTATCTATGAGTTGGACTTCTACTGGTTTTGGAGAGGTAGGAGTCAGTTGATGAAGGAGGAGCCTATCAAGGTCTTGTCTAGCTTTGATTTCCCTAATTTCTTCTTTAAGGATGACTATTTCGGATTGAAGATCTTGGATAGTTACATCTTTGAGTTTCTGGGGACGAAACCTATTGAGAATCTGGGTAATATCATATGTATTGGTTATCTGCGGATGCTGGAAAATAGCGGGAGTATGAGACTTGGAAGTGGACGGTTTATCTATGGTTTGTTTTAATTGGTCAAGATAAGCCTATGTTTTTTATCTAAGTCAGGAAGTTGACTAATGATTTCTAGAAGGAGATCATGTTCTTTTGTGAGGACATTTACTAATGATTTGGGGGTGTCATCCGAAGAGGATGAATCAATGTCATCATCTAAGAGTTGATCTAATTCATTATCAGTAGGTTCAGACTCAGTTTCAATGAGAAGAAGATTCTCAAGTTGGCTAAGGACATGTTCCTCAAGTTCTAAGTTTTTGAGACGTTTGGCTAGCTTACAATATCTAGCAATATGACCAGTTTTACCACAATTATAACACTTACCGGATGGTTTTGTTGATTTTGATGGAAATGTTGGCTGTTTGTCAGTAGATTTGGAAAACATTCTAGGAGCTTTGGCAGACTTCCTACGAAACTTAGATGTATGATGTTGTTTAGAAGGAGGAAAATGTTTGGACTTATGTTTCTTTCGAGGCTTATTGCAGGAGGGAAGACCAAATTGTTCACAGAAACTACCTATGTCACGGTGTCTCTGGTGTCTATCCTTAGCTAATTGTCTCATCATCTTGTCTTGACGACATATTTTGAGGGCAACTTGTTGGATGACACTGGTAAGCTCACCATAAGAGATTTGTTCATAAGGAATGGGATTACCTGAGTACTGGTTTTGGAGTTCTTCAAGAACAAGGTCTCTAAGGACTTAGGAAGGCCATCTAGGAATTTATCTTTCCAATACGGAAGATTGCCATCTGGTCTTTCATAATTTTTTTGCAGAAGGTATCCTTATACCATCTAAAACTGAAAGGGTTTTACACTTAAGATTGTTAAGGGATTTAGAGGACCATTCTCTGAAAATACCTGGATTTCCTATGAATGTTTTGACAATGGTATAGATCAAGGTATTGGTTGAATCAGGAATGGATTGACCATCTCTAAGGATATGGACTCATGATGGATCTAGACGGATAGCCTGAAAGATTTACTGTTTATCAGTTTCACTTAAATGGGTATCCCACCAACCCTTAAGTTGACTTGTAAATCTGCAACTGTGACATGGGTCGTAAGTTGGTCGGAACAATTATAGGAAGTTCTATAAGCAGTTGCCACCATGGTCATCTGCTGGAGTTTGTTGAGTATGTTTGACTCAGAGCAACCATCTATGTTCCACTCATAGATGTTATTGGCATTGTAATTGTTTTGAACAATACTTGGGCTTTCTTCTAAGGCTACATCTGGGTAGGTAGCTCTAGGATAGTAAAGTTTTTGGGGTTTTCTCCAATTAGAAGACTGACCTGTTCGAAGAGGTAGAACATCTAAGGGAGGATATGGATTAGACTGGAATTAATCAGACACCGTTTGGTGTCAGAATCAGATTCAGACTCACTTTCTTTAAGGACTGAAACAGAGGCTTTTGAACTACTGTCTTTGGCAGGAGTTCCTTTGGAAGATAGGTTTTTTCTATGTCAAGGATACGCCGTTGTAATTCTGAAACCTGAGGAATGTCTCTAGTCTGATGAATTTGGAGTTCTCTAGCCATAGTACTAGGGATTTCATAAGGTTGAAAAAGAGGAACCGAAGCATAGGATGAACTTACAGAATTTGGGACAACAGTTGGTGTTGGTGCTGGTTTTGTAATAAAATACTCTCCAAGAGTTTGTAAATACTTGTTAGTATACTTGTTTTGTTCAAGAATTTTTTGAATATCTTTCCCTGAAAAGGGTTCAGATTCAATTTTAGTTTTGAAAGGAGTTGCAATAATTGGTTCATTTGCAAAAATCGTTGTAAAACTTTGAGGAGGAGGGAACTCAGAAGTAACTTCAGAACCACTCCTGGTTTTCCAAACTTTTGAAACATTTAAAGAATTAGAAAATGGATAATCTAGCTGATGATAGTCAGCATATTATGCAAACCAATCAAAAAATGGGATTTGGTCTTGAACATCTTCTAAAAACTCATAATAAATGTCTTGGAGGTTTGTCCTGTGATCTTTATCAAATTGAGTAAAAAAACCATGTTCTTTTAAAAAGGTTTTTAGAAGAATAAAAATCATTTTTTAGAAGTTCTTTATCAATTTGAAAATCAAAATTTAAAACATTTAATTCAGCACCAAGGGATGAATAAGTTGGAGACTCAGGTTGAGTAAAATCCGACTCAGTGGGAGGTGTTTCTACAGCATATTGTGCTCGGGGAATAGATGTCCCAAAATTTACAGCTTCTAACCTAGTAGGTAAAGAAGACACATAATTTCTGGTCGTCTGAATGTTAGATAGAACAGAAGAAGTTCTAGAGATGCGTTGACTGAGTGATCTCTAGAATGATATGGAGACAAACCCTGAGGGAGATTGACAGATTTCGGAGACTGCTGTGTTAGCAGGCTTTTTACTAGGAGCTGTGTCCTCAAGCAACCATTGTTGAGGGAGGGAGACCTGATTCCAAGATAAGGGCTTGGGAACAGAGAGGTTAGACCTTTGAAGATCGGTTTGAAATAGGACAGTTTCACCCTTGTGAAAAGTTCTCATGGCTCCAGCGTTAAACGCAGAGCTCATGGCCTTATATTGGACTCTATACAGGATAGTGATAGGAGAAGTTCCATATTTCGTTTTGAAATTGGAAGTCTTAATATTCAAAGTCAGAGAGTCTAAGATATTCCTATCTCTAAGAGCCACTGAAAAATTGGGAAAACAGTCGAAATATACTGGACCGTTACATAAACTAGTTTCAACCATTCCTAACAGAGAATCATTGAATTCTAGGAACCTATTATCTCTAAGGCAAAGCAGGAGAGATGTATCTAGGCCTTCTCTAGACAGGGGTTTGGCAGCTATTTGGACTAATCCAAAGTGAAGGTAATTGTACTTACGCTATATTTCTCAATAGATCTGAGAGACAGAAGTTGTATGGTCTCATTGTCTTTTTCCAGAGGAATTGTTTGTTCTATGGTTGAGATGTGATAATCACTGGCCAAGGTCCAACGAGAGGACTTATAAATTGAGGACTGGGGATGCCTAGGGATCTTCCAGTTGTCTATGGATTGCTGGATATCAGCATAATTAACTTCTTCTTTTAGTTTAACAGGAGAGGATGAGGAATACTCAGAAGAAGAAAAGGATTTGTGAGGAGAAGAAAGGATTCATAAAAGCCATATTTAAACAGAATTTAACAATAGTAAATAAGTAGAAAACACAAAAATATCAGTATGAAATAAGCAACTTTTTGTTCTTCCTTGTCCTGGCACAGAATCCATCGGGATTCATAAGGTAAAAAGTTATACTAAGTTTAATTTTAGGCAGAAAAAAAATTCTTTAGAATAGTTCATATGATAGCCCGTGATATGAGCATACAAGGTATAAATCTAACTTTTCTGGAGAACAGATCTGGAATAAATAACCCAAGAGGTGTGAAACACCAATTATCTGGCCATCCAAGTCCTAAATTGCCACCTTTGGCCATGACTCAAGGAATTATACCAAATAACGTAGATCCGGAAGGATCACAGTGTTATTTATCCAGAATCTGAATACGTGACATTGTTTACACCAGAGTCCATTGGTTATCCTAAAACGAGCTTTCGCTCTTCCAATTAGGCCAACTTCTTGGGCCAGTAGCCCTCAATGCCTGGTTTCCAGCTGATATACTGTTTTTCCTCAAAAAGTAAGATTTATAAGATGTATACACTCATCACAGAATATCATAGATCCATTACTATAGAGTTATTTTAATTGCGTAAAATTAAGCTAAGTATACCATCTTCCTTACTTCACCCTCTGGCTCTGATACCAAAGGACGCGTAATGGATTCTTATGTATATATTTTAAAAATATTAAAAAATAATAAAAATTGGATTTGTATTCGAAGAAGATGAAGATTGACGAAGAATTTGATAGATTTTTTATTTTTAAATTTTAAATGTGAGAATATTTTTATGTTTTTATTTAAATATTATTTTTAATTTTATCCTTTTATAATGACTTTTTTATCTTTATTTTAATTAATTAAATTTAAAAACCGTTAAATTTTTAAAATCCTTCCAAAAAAACTTTATTGTTCACTTTAAAAAAAAGTTTGGCATTTAAAAAAAATATTTTATGACTAAACTTGTCAAACATAAATTTGTTTGAGATCAAAGTCACTGATTATTCTTTTTAAATAATATTTTCCCATTTCTGATTTTCTTTTACTTTTATTTTATTCCTCACATAAAAAAATTATATATTTGTTATTATTATTTTTGGGTAAATTCAATTACAATTTCTCAATTCCCCTATATATAAATAAGGATCTTCCCTTCTCCAATTTTTCCACGAAAGCAAATAACTTCTTTTGCATGCATTAAAATCCCAATATTCTCCATATAACCGCCGCTTCTCTTTTTCAGTTTCCTTAACTATGGTGGCGTCCGACGAGGACACGAAACCACACGTGGCGGTTCTAGCTAGCCCTGGAATGGGTCACATCATTCCACTCTTCGAACTATCCAAACTCTTGGCCACACGGCACGGTGTCCATGTCAGCTTCCTCGTCATAACCACAGGTGCCTCCGCCGCTCAAAACCAGTTTTTCCAGTCACCTAGCAATAACAATATTCCGACGAATCTCCTCCGCGTCATCAACATTCCGCCTGTCGATATGTCAACGATTATTACCGAGGAAATGCTCGTCCTAACTCGCGTTTGTGTCATTGTCAAAGAATCGCTCGACAGAAACCTACGGTCTATACTGAAAGAACTGAAACCTACTGCTCTAGTCGTTGACTTATTTACCACGCAAGGAATTGATTTTGCCAGAGAGCTTTCTATTCCTGTTCACGTTTTCTACACTACTTCCGCCGGTTTACTCGCTTTTTCGGTTTATTTACCGACTCTCGACCGGGAAGTTGAAGGGGAATTTATAGACCTACCGGAACCGATTCAAGTTCCCGGTTGTAGACCGGAACGTACGGAAGATCTTTTAGGCCCAGTAAGGAACCGGAAAATTGATGAATATAAATGGTTCTTGTTTCATATGAGCAGACTTAAGTTAGCCGATGGAATATTCGAGAACAGCTGGAATGATCTAGAACCTTCCACGCTGAAAGCGTTAAGAGAACATCCTTTTTATAAGGAGATATTGAAAATCCCGACAGTTTATCCAATCGGGCCACTGATTAAGCCCAATGAGGATATTATCTCCGAAAAGGACGCATCCATCATGAGCTGGCTCGATAGCCAACCAGTCGGCTCGGTTCTGTTTGTCGCTTTCGGTAGCGGCGGGACACTGTCCAGTGAGCAGCTTACGGAACTGGCTTGGGGTTTGGAAATGAGCGGACAGAGATTTATTTTAGTGGTTCGTAAGCCGACTGACGCGAGTGCTTGCGCAGCATTTTTCACTTCCGGAAACGACGTCGTGGATGATCATCCGTCCGTTTACTTACCCGAAGGTTTTATAAAAAGGACCGAGGGTGTAGGGGTAATAGTACATTCGTGGGCCCCACAAGCGGCGATTCTGGGACACGATTCAACAGGGGCATTTTTGTCACACTGCGGGTGGAATTCCACGTTGGAAAGTTTAGCTCACGGCGTTCCTATTATTGCGTGGCCACTCTACGCCGAGCAAAAGATGAACGCGACGCTGTTAGCGGAGGAAGTTGGGGTGGCGGTGAAACCTGCTCCGCCGACGCCGGAGACCGGAAAGAACGTGATTGGTCGGAGAGATATTGAGAGGGTGGTGAGGCTAATAATGGAAGGCGAAGAAGTTAAGAAAATGAGAAGAAGAGCCAAAGAACTGAAAGAAAGTGCGAAGAAAGCTGTCAGCACCGGCGGCTCTTCTTATAATTCTCTCGCCGCCGTCTTTGATTTCTGGAAATCTCTGATTCATCACTGAAACATGCATAATTACTTTTATTAAAATCTTTACCATTAGGTTTTTGTGCGTGTAATAAGGTGAAGTGTGTGTTTAAATCTTTCTCTTTCAAAAGAAGAGTGTGTGTGTATGTAATAATATGAATTAAATATGAAATAATGCATTTTCTTTTGTTTTAATTATTATTTTTTAAATATTTATTTATTTTAAAAAAAATTTCTCTCACTTATAATTAAAAGGTTATAAATAAAATTAAATACGAATTGTAATTATCATTAAAAATATTAAATATTAACAAATATTAATTTATTTGAAATAAAAAAACTTTGTTTGGTAATATTATTACTATTATTTTTTCCACTGAAAATGTTGAAGTGACATGCACGAATATAGTTTTTTTGGTTGTTTCTATATGTATGACAAACAAGATAATAAAAGATATTGCAAATAGATTGTGTTTGTCAAAGGAAAATTTGGACACAAATATGCGCAAGAAAGTGATGGGAAAAGTATATTAAACAGTAAATTATTGGGAAATAATTACATTTATCTTGTCATTGACAATCCATGCCATACAAATTCAGCAAAAGTTTGCATTTCTAAATGATTGATTATATCCCATTATCTCTTAAATAATATCTAGGGGTCTTTCCATAAAATGATCCAACTTTTTTAAAATTGTCCCGGTTTAACCTAGTTTCTAAAATTATTTCCCAAAGTAATTTTAACTCATTTACAAAATGAGTTCTAATGAGCCATACTAATTTTTTTTTTTAATTTTCTCTTTTTCTATTTTTCTTTCTATTTTTTTAGTAAATCCTCTCCGTTTCTTCCTCCGTTTCCTCTCTCCGTTTCCCCTATCCATTTCCCCTCTCATTCCCTTTTCTTTTCTTTTTATTATTTATTTTCCCTTTCAAAAAAACCTTCTCCCCCCACTTTCTCTTTTCTTTTCAATTTTTTCTCTACTCCATTCTAGCTCCAGACGTCCTCTTCTTCCTTTTTTTTTTCTCTTCTCCTCTCCAATCCATCTCCATTCCACCTCCAGACGTCCCTCTTCTTTCCTTTTTGTTTTATTTTTTTCTCTTCTCCTCACCAATCCACCCCCCCCCCCACGTCCCTTTTCTTTTTTTTCTTTTCTTTTTTTCTCCAATCCACCTCTCCACACAAACCCTAGTCCACCCAAAAGTCAATAGATTTTTTAGTGACTGAGTACACCACTTCAAACGTGAATTATAGGATTTCAGTACTAGAATTTATCACGTTTGAAAATTATGTGAAACATTATGACTCATCTTCTCAATGAGTCCTATAATTCACATTTGAAGTGGTGTACTCAATCACTAAAAAAAATCTATTAACTTTTGGGTGGACTATGGTTTATGTGGAGAGGTTTATTGGAGAAAAAAAAAAGAAAAAAAAAAGGGACGTCAGGGGGTGGATTGGAGAGGAGAAGAGAAAAAAAAGGAAAGAAGAGGGATGTCTAGAGCTGGAATGGAAAAGAGAAAAAATTAAAAAGAAAAGAGAAAGTGGGGAGAAGGTTTTTTTGAAAGGGAAAAGAAATAAAAAAAAATGAAAAGAAAAGAGAATGAGAGGGGAAATGGATAGGGGAAACGGAGAGGATTTAAAAAAAAAAAAGAGAGAGAGAAAAATAGAAAAAGAAAAAAAAAAGGAAATTTAAAAAAAATAAATTTAGTAGGGTCCATTAGAACTCATTTTGTGAATGAGTTAAAGTTAATTTGGGAAATAATTTTAAAAACTATGTTAAATCGAGACAATTTTAAAAAAGTTGGGTCATTTTAAGGAAAGACTCAATATCTAGAGACATTATAATTCAAATTCAAATCAATTTTCTTTTATAATTTAAGTAAAATTAATTATTTAAATTTTAACTTATGTATGTAATATTTTTTGTATTTTAAATAGATTTAACACACATTTAAATAAATCTACTTATAGATTAATCATCAATCGAACCAACTAGGTTAATTTTTTGTACGAGAAAATTCTAACCACAAAATTTTAATCCTTTATTTTACTTAAATTATAAAAAGGATCCGGATTTGCAATAGGAAGTAACGAAAGACTCATTAAACCAGAATGGGCCTAATAATGTGGCCCAATACTGGAAATTTTTAAGACATAATAATCTTTACCTGAGCCCAAAAATCTGTTATAGGAGAAACTTCTCTAACGCGCTAAAAGTTGTTTTAAGGATTCAGATATGGCACACGAACCAAGTGGAAAAGGCAGGTAATTTTACATTTTAATTGTTTGGAGTGATGAAAAATTGGAAACTCTCAAAACTTCAAAATTCCTAAATATGCCCAAAAGACAAGACGATCTAATAAATTAGAAAAAATTCATGAACGAGCAGAAAATATCTCATTGATTTTCCGGCGCAATCCATGGAAGGAAAGCAGCAAATCGAAGCAGCTGTACCTGTTTCTTCCAAAAGCCCTAATGAATCCGGTCCCAAAATTTCGAACAACAGAGATTTTTTCTCCACCTGGAAGCTTATTTAGCGAAACGCGATGGTGTAGACAAGCTATTGAAAATATCTAGATATGCTTCTAAAATCATTCTCGCCTCATCCGTGTTGCGGGAAAATCAGCCGTTATTTAATCGACTTAAATCCTTTGAATCAAGCGTTGGTGTTAGTCGGAAAGCGTTTCGTCTCGGGAAATTCGTTCAGGATGTCAACGCCTTTCGATTTTCTACGTTGGCGTCTAGGCAAGATTTGATCCTTGCGGTTATTGCTTATGGTGGTGAAGGGTTATATTATTTTGTCGAACAGTTTGTGTGGTTGGGGAAAGCGGGTTTGATTGATAAAAGACATTTGAGTAATTTACAGAAAATTAGTGCGTGGTGTGAATTTATAGGATATTTTGGGAGTGTGTGTTTGAAGTTGAAGGAATTGAGGATGATCGAGGAGGACGAAAAGTGTTTTCTTTCGACTATAGAAGTTTCAGAGTTGAGAGAAATTGGGTGCGATCAGGAACTGGTTAGGCTGAAGAAGTTGAGGGAAAAGAAGTTAATGAAGAGGCTTTCCGTCGTTCAAGACTTGGCTGATGGGCTCATGGCTTTGGCTGACATTCGCGACGGCAAAGGGAGGCTTTCTAGGCCTATTCTGTTGTCTTCGGCTGGGCTTTTATCGGCTATCATTAGTACTCATAAGAATTGGGTTTCTTGTTGATCTTTAATTGCTCTGTCAATGGAAAGAAATTGAGGTATGAAATGATTGATTGATTGATTGATCAATGATCATTAACTACTTTTGATTGTTGCCTTGTGCATTTTTTTTTTGTCTTTTTTGTTGTCCACTAATTAGGATTACTGCCAAAAGTGGAACATTTTTAGCAATTCAATGCTTGATTCATCATTTGCCTTGAGTTGACTTCACATATTCTGTTCTGTTCTGTGTATTTATTTCCCTTGGTGATACTAATAAGGAAAGACTCTTACTTGTGCTCTAAAATGAATTATGGCAATTGAATCTAATATTATTGAGAAACTTTTGAAGAAATTGCATTAAAATGGGACTTCTGTGGAAGAACTAACTGTTAGTTCTTCTTCTTCTGGTTTTAGGAAATGTAGTATTTTGCTGAACCAAATGACAGTTCTTTCTGTTTAATGGTTATCTTAGAGAAATTGAGGAAACATTTTACCTGCATCCAGTGCTAGAACTATACATATTTGTGTTACTCGTGGAGCCATCTAATTCTTATCCAAATTCTGACGGAAAATCTTTGATTTGCAATACAGGATAGAGAATTTGCCGCTATATATTATTGCTAAATCCTAAGAATAATTCATGAACTGGAGGAGAACACCTATCTCATGTTTTATGCACTACTACTTATTCAGTGAAATGTTGCAGAGTGTAGAAACTAAGGTTGAACAATTTTCTTATGATATTTGAATGAAAAAATACAATGTGCAGGAACAACAACAAAAGATATCTTTGTTAGTAAAAGTTTTTTAATCAGGAAAGAACTTGTTCTTTCCTCTTTTAAGTGTGTATTTAGTACTTATTAGGAATTGCAGTTTGTTCATGGTAATATTTCCTCTGGATTTCTCTTATGTCTTTTTGGGAAGTTTCCATATTTCAGGAAAGGAGTTAAGGGGAGTCCAAGATTATTGCTGAATAAGCTGGATATCAGCCACAGAAAGGAAGGTGTAGTCCAATCCCCTAAGTTCCAGCAATGTATAGTTTCTGGCTTCTTCAAGAACGAAGAACACACTTCAGACATATTAATTTGTTGAACTATTTTATTTTATTCTTTTTGCAAAAGTCAGAAACTTTTTAGGGTATGTAACAAATTTCAGCATTTTGGCTATTAATCACAAATGTCATTTTCTTCTTTACCATAACTTATTTTAATTTATGGTCAGTTATTTGATATTATTGTATAATTTATAAAATAACTTAATAATTGGAGGAAAAGTAAATTGTATTTTAGAATTAAAAAAAATAATAAAATAAATCCAAACAGAACCTTAAATCTCTATTATTCTTCCTCTACACGACACCTCATCAGCTTTACAACTCCAACTCCAACATAAACACAATCCGGGAGGGAAGGGTTCATACCTTTTCTTGCTCGAATAAATTACTTCCGGTTCCGGGTACAATGCCAACCCGATAATTCAACCTTTCTTCTCCATCTCCTTATTCAGATCATTCCGCGGCGATCAACAGAAGGATCCACTTCGTAACCATGGAATCGGAGCTTGAAACCATTAAACCGAATCTTCCTCACCAACCTGAAGCATCACTCCGTGACAATAACTCAACCAAAGATGACTGCCCGCTTCTCAAACTCGACTCGGGTTCTAATTCGAGTGATGGGTTGGCCCGGAATGGAAACCCGAGCATTGAGGAGCTCGAAAATAAGTACGCCGCCTATGTCAGGCGTGATGTGTACGGTGTTATGGGTCGAGGTGAGCTTCCTTGGATGGAGAAGGTCTTGCTTGGTGTGGCTTCGTTTACCCTACTGCCGATTAGGTTGTTGAGTGGGATGATCGTTTTGGTCAATTATTATTTTATTTGCAGAATTTGTACTGCATTTTCGCCTCCGAATCTGGAGGAGGAGCAGGAGGATTATGCTCACATGGTTGGGTGGAGGAGGGAAGTAATTGTCCGAAGCGGAAGGTTTTTTTCTAGAGTTATGCTTTTCATCTTCGGGTTTTATTGGATTCGAGAAACATCTCAAATTGATGTAGATGATGATACTGTCGACGGAAAGCTTGACAATGAGGTATCTTTTTACTTTTCCCGTTTTTTAACACATCTTTAGTGAATTATAAACTTGTGTATTAGTTGATGTTATCATGCACTGCGCGCGTGAAGTTTATTATGATTATTGAAAATTCATGCATTTAGCATTTTCCGCCCTTTAATTTTTTTTTTGTTTTGAATGTGTTGTTTTTTCCCCTTTTAACCTTTAATGGTTGAATGGTCAAGAGAAGTTGTCTTCCTTATCCTAATAGTTTAGGTTTGTTGAAAAGAAGTTAAACTATTTAGAAAAAGAAAAGAAAAGTTATGGAAAATAGTTTGTAGTTGTATTTCCAGTTTCTTAATCTGTAAAGATGATGCATGTAACCTTACCTATGCATTAGTGATTCATTGTATTATATCTATTTGCCTCATATAACTTTATCATAGTGAAAAATCTGTGGTGGTTATGTTTATTTATTCTTAAAACCTTTCTTTGACAACTCTATTATCTTTTATAGAGTGAATCAAATGGCTTGCCGGAAAAATCTGAGAGACCTGGGGTGATTGTATCAAATCACGTATCGTATTTGGACATCTTGTACAACATGTCCTCTTATTTTCCTAGCTTTGTTGCTAAGGTATGTTGAGTTTTTAGTTCCTACGTATTGATTAATTGATAATTGTTGATTTCACTGATTTAAATATTTACTCATTTTCCTGTTGTGTTCCTTGCTCCAATAATTGAAGAGATCAGTGGCTAAACTTCCTTTAGTTGGTCTTATAAGGTTAGTTCATTTATGTTCATTTGCAACTATATGTCATTGCTTATTGTCAGTCTATGCATACATGTCCCCACCTTGTACCTCCATTTATTTGTCAAAATAGGAAGAGAAGCCTTCATCTTCTGGGCATTTACAGTTTCATTGAACAATAAACCGGAACAGTTATATAATTAGATTTCTATACTATATAGAGCCAAAGTTATTGTTTCTTTCTTACCATTTGTGGTATGTTGTCTTGAAGATCAGCTTTTGCTCTATGCTATTTTCTTTATTTATAAGGTCCAAGTAGTTTGGGGATCTCTTAGAATGTGATCTATCTCTTCAGTCAACTCTTGTAGAAAGCTCCTTTTAGCTTGGAACTTGTGGCATCCAAAGTTATTTTCACCTGACATAATCCATGCACTTATGAGTACCTATCTGTACTTAGTAGTATATCTTTGTTATGTTTTCCATCTTGTTAATGCAGTGCCAAGATTTGTTTAAACGTTACTTCAATTGCTCTATTTATCTCTTTACAGCAAGTGCCTTGGCTGTGTCTATGTTCAACGGGAGTCAAGATCGTCAGATTTCAAAGGTGTCTCAGGTAGTCCAACATTTTATGCTGACTGCCTTTCAAGAATATGATCATTTTGTCAATTACGAAAAGCATTCTGCATATTAAGCTTGGTTATCGGTGCATGTCCCTCGTGTGAACCTTTCTTATTATACTAGCAAGAAGAAACATGATGTTGACTTTCGAAACATCTTAATGGTGCCTAAGCATCTTTAAGCTAGTACAACCTTGGTAGCCAAAATGTTACTATCCTACTTGTTCTAACATACCCTTTGCAAATTTTGTTTTCTTTGCTCACAGGTATAGTGAATGAAAGAATAAGAGAAGCTCATCAGGATAAATCTGCCCCACTAATGATGCTTTTTCCAGGTTATTCTTTGTTTCCCTGGCATGTATTTTACTGTGCATTCATCTCCGCTCAGGGTCTAGCATTGATATGATTGATTCTCTCTGATTAAATGATCATAGGCAGTAGGTTGCTTTTAGGATGGTTACTCTTATTTTAAGAAAATGTGCAAGTTCAGTTATACAAAAGGAGCCAGGGTCGAACATTATCCAACTCTAATGTGTTTCTTTTACCTCTTAACGTAAATACACCAATGTTCCTGTCTTCTTTTCTCTAGGTTGATTTATTATATGGAGAAAATGTATAAGTGCAATATGTTAGTTTTACCTTTTAACATGAATGCATTGCTATTATTGTGATTTATGTATAATCCTTTTTAAGATACAACCTATATAAGTAATAAGGTTTTTCCTACTCAATGAACAACAGCATATGACTAGTCGTTTGGTACTTATTCACACTAAGATGAATTTTTTATTTCCCCCTTGAAATTCTTTGGCTATTAGCAACTATTATTTTTTTCTTCCTTTTTTTTTTTTTGTTTGAGATAAATTCAGATGCAAAGTTAATATTATCCATATCTAGTAATCAATTGTATTGACCTGGAAAAACACCTTTATGTGTTGAGCAATTGCTCTAAACAATTTCTCCTGCCGCTACTGACTTTATTGCAGAAGGTACAACCACAAACGGAGACTATCTCCTTCCATTTAAGACTGGTGCATTTTTGGCTGGAGCTCCTGTTCTCCCTGTGATTTTGAGATATCCATACCAACGGTTTAGTCCTGCCTGGGATTCCATATCTGGGGTGAGTATTTTTTGCTTTATTATCTCTTTGGGTACCAATTATCTATTTACTACTTAATGAAGTTGATTTAAAGTTGCAACAGAAAATGAGTAATTGTTCCATTCTAAACATCTGCATGGGTTAAGATATAATTCATCCCAATTATAAATAATGAGAAAGCAATTTTTTAGAACAAGTGACAACCATCAAGAAAATTTTCTGAATTGCTTTGGACCTTTCAGGAATTCCTTTATTTTGATAGTTGGTGTATTCCTTTGCTATTTATCGTTTTCTTTTTTCTTTTTTCTTTTTCTCAAAATTCAATTTTCAGTCTTACTACGGGAACCTAAAGCTGTATATAGTGTTGCTTTCTCTCCTGTGAGATATGTTGGACTTCTACACTCAAGTGTGGGAAGTTTAAAGTTCACCTGAATCAAAACATTATTATGCTACTTACCATGGAATGAATGTTCTGATATTTTTTGAAATTCTTTTTTTTACAATTCCTTGTTTGTTCTCTCAACACATAATCTTGCCTTGCAGATGCGACATGTATTTCTTCTTCTCTGTCAATTTGTAAATTACATGGAGGTCCAAAAGTTACCTGTATATTACCCTTCCCAGCAAGAAAAGGATGATCCAAAGTTATATGCTGAAAATGTCAGAAAGTTAATGGCTCATGAGGTAACATTTTTAATGCAATTTACGTGACTTGATAACATTTATGTTTGATTTCGGAAGATAATAAATAACCATTACAGAATACCAGTTCCTGGTCCAACATTCTTTTTGGGGTATTCTTCTTAATGAATATGGTGATAGTAGCCATATCATTTCTATTTGCATTTCTCTGATGAACATTCTGCATGTATGGAAATTTGAAAGAAACATGTTGAAAGCAGAGTTAAAAAATTGAACATGCACTTCTAACTTCATATGGACTTATATTTGTTTATGGTATTTTGCCTTTCAGGGTAGTCTCATACTATCAGATATCGGCTTGGCTGAGAAAAGAGTGTATCATGCTGCTCTCAATGGTAATAATAGCCTAGCTACTGTTTTGCATCGGAAAGCCGATTGATAATTGCATGGCCTGGCTCTGAAAAAGATGTATAGTCCAACTTGGGTTGTAGGGCTATCATTTAGTTTGAAATATATATAAGAGATACATGGTGGGTGTTTGATCTTAGTTCACTAAAAAAACAAACGTATTTGATGCTCTATGATACTGGGTGTAACCTATTGGCTTTTGATTTTATAAAATTATGGTTCTTCCATACTTATTCTAGAGAATCATCTTCTCTCAGCAACTTAACTTATCTTTTCCGAGCTCAGGCATAATAGTACACCATTCACATATATGTATGATGTTGTTCTGTTAGCTATCCTTGAAACATAATGTATTTGTAAATCTGAACTTGTCTTTGGTTTTCCTGCAGGTTTGTTTTGTCAACAGTAATTCTGGTTCGTGGTCTGTAAATTGGTTGTGTATGTCCGTCATATAAGATTAAAATATGTGCAGATAATTATGCCCGGAAGAAGCATTCTTATTGTCAATATCACCTAAATGTAATCCTTGTCCATATTTCTTTTAGGCTGTCACAAAATTGACTATTCTTTCGAGACTACTTACTGCCTTCCTAGAGATCCAGAAAAGCTGATTTTTTTTAATATATTTTTTTCTAAAACCTAATGAAGGTCTTTCCATAGAAGACTTCTTTTTGTATTCTTTACAGGAGTAGACTTAGTTTAGGTAGTGATCCTCCCTTCCTTTTCTTGGCTCAAAAATCAGAAATTTTGGTGGACTAACATCAGAAAATATAACTTCGTTATCATTTATTTTGAGTAAAGTTGGTGCTTTTCTTTTTATATTGAGTGCTTAAATTAGTAAAAGTCATTGTTGGAAGACCAAGAATTCAACTTGTTAACCTTCCCAAACAGGCTTGGCACTTGATTCTTCATAGATGGTTGGCAATAAATACAAGAAGAAACATATTCATGATCTGGTTTCCAAAAAGAATACATGATATGTAATAACATTTCCATCTAGATTTTTGTAAGTTTCATTCTGGATGGAAGTAGGGGTAAGGGTTGAACTTACCACAGATATAACTGCATACACACACACACACACACACACATATATATATAGGAGCATCTGTAAATGAGGACATTAAATTAGCTCGTGAAGGGAGAAAAGACTGTCTGGTTGGTTTAGTATTTTTAGCCATGAGAGTCTTCTTTCATGAATTTCAGAATTGACTCTATTCCTCTCTCTCTCAGATTAGTCGATAAGAATCGCTCTTATATGGGATTTTATAATTAGATGGGAACAAGTAAGAAAGTATACTTTTACAGAAAGAAAGAAAGAAAAATAAAAAAACAATCAACAAGGGAAAGCTAACAAGAATACAAGCAGCAATATTTTTTTTTTGGATCATCACGAAAAAGGGGGTATATGTATGTATGTTTTAGCTCAAATTATGAGATGAGGTTGAGAAAATTACATCAGAAAGAAGTTAAAAGATGAACGAACTTCTTCTACCAACCACCATTATATCCAACAGACAGACAAGAAGAGTCTTCTCTCTCTATCACTATATTATATATATATATATATATATATATATAATATCTATCGTTCCTGTTCCTTCAATGATCGATTGTTGTTAGAACGTCGCAATTCCCATGGTGGCAAACACCCCTTCAATGGAGACTGCAAAAATAAAGAAGATGTTGATAGCTGCTTTTGCCTTGATGAGATTGATGACAGACAACTGAATGAACTTCTTAGCTTTCTCTTCTCGTTATCACATTCTTGATAATTTGGATCATGTTGTACAGCAGATATTTTCAGGGATTCTGGTAATATACAATTGAAAGTAGAACCTGGAAATCCAAACCAACCAACTCAAATTACATACATACATACATACATATAATCATAATAAGATAAGCACAAACCTACCTAGTTTTGCCAATCTGTTGACCCATTTTGGTATCTTTTTCCCAGTTAGCTTATAGCATATATCCTTGCAGAAATGGTTGCAGTTTTTGACAATCAAGTGATACGAATCACCATTGTAGCTTGCAGCTTGCCTCTCCATAAACTCTCTAACCTGTACAGGATCCAGCGACGTTGTTCCAATGAATATTGACTTCCTAAATTTAAAGCCTGGGCATTGTCGAGGTTCAACTTCAAACACACCGCTGGATGGATAGTCGTGCGCTCCAAACGCATACTCTACACCATGAACTGTGTGTACAAGGAACATGATGAACAGATTGATCATAAGAAAAGTTGAAAGCAAATGCTAAAACCAAAACAGAAATGGAAAAAAACGATGATTTACCTTCAACACCGGAATGAAATATGCCTAATCCAGCCCAATAAACATAGCCATTCATAGGCGTCAAGTCGTACACATTTAGATAAACCGGTGTCTTTCCAGGACCATAGCTAGAAGGCTTCACTTTCGGAAATAAACAAAATCGAGGGGCGGATTTTCCTTTCAAACGGAGTGACACTATAGACTTCCAACCTTTTCTCGACACCAGTGTCATAGTTTCTTTGCGCTACTAACACACAAACTCAGTAAAAACTCGACCGCATCTTGTGTATGTATCTGAAATAGGACAAGTGTCATGTTATCTTTTGACTTAACCGACGATCACTCGGAGATAGTAGAAATTACAGCAGACAAAGAATGAATTAGGTATAACAGTTAAAGTTCAGACTAGAACAAGAAACTTTCATAAGAAAAATTATATCAAGCACTAAACTGTTATTATTAGCAGCTGAGTTGACCTACAATTTGTCAACTGAATAAATCCGAAAACACAAAACACATATTCATGAACTCCTCACTCAAACAATGTCAGCATAAGTTGACTTCCACTTTCTTTATCTAAAGAAGACTAAGAGACTTTGACAAAGAACAGTTGTAACTCCCAAATCCCAAAAAGAAGTCAATGGATGGTATGAGTGCTTAGCCACTAAGGCTTGGATCCTTCAACTTTGAATGAAGCAATTAAAAAACGAAAGAAGTTCGTCTACTAAGCTATGCATCCATTACTAACCATCTAAATTTAGGAAGTTGTATGATTTAAGGGCGAGCTATCAATGAATTTTAACATATGGTAACACTTAAAACAAGACAACGAGCACGTTATATCAATTGCTACAAGAACATTGTTTATGGTTGCCCCATACTCTCTTAGCTTAATGCTTTGTGCACAACGGAAGCTGCTAACTAGTGTATTCTAAATATGTATGTATCTCACGATGATTTTCGAGCAACGCCAAAGAAATTTTGCATAAGCATTTCAAGGTAAACATATGTTTTGTGTATAATTTCCCCAAGAATGTGAAACTAAAAAAACCAAGCATATCAAAGAAGGTCGAGGTTTCAAAGCCCACTCACCTGATGAAGATTATACAAGCAGCAACAATGAAGGAAAATAAAAGAAAATTCTTATCAACAAAAATGAACCAGAAATGTGCTTAGAAGTAGAATTAGAAACATGCAAGCCCATCTATCCTGAGATTTCCAGGAACAAATTGGATAAACTGTGAAATATCATAGTATAATTCAGAGGAACCCATGAACAATTAATTATCCTTAAATAATTGGCCCCAAGAAATAATTCATGAAAGGCCTATTTCAGCTGGAATTCTGCTCGAAACCCTTGAACTGAAAAGCTACAATTATCAAAAACTAGCTTATAAAAAGCCAACAATTCATCACCAAAAGATCCTCGATTTGCACCATTACCAACAGTAATCATGAAAATAAACAAAGAATTACCAAAAACTGGAATTGCATTGCAATTACTGCAAGGATACATGCGTAGATCTTGCCGTCAAGTCGAAACCCGAAGCAAAAAAGAAGGAAAAGACAAAATCTTGAAAACATTTTCAGCACATACAGATCAGACATGGGAAACAAAACACAGAGGTCAGAAGTATAGAAACAATCCTTAAAGCCCATCAAAATTAAGGTAAATAAAAATTAACCTTAAAAAGGGAAAATGTACTCTAGCAGACACAGGAACTAAAGAACTAAAGAAGGAAGAAGCAGCGGACAAATGCTTTGTAGAAGAAGAGCAACTCACTGAGTCAAAAGAAACCAACTTTCTACAACTTCATTGGGAACAAATCACTTCTTCTGGCGTTCCAAACCGGACAAAGCTAAATAGAGAGAGAGAGAGAGAGAGAGAGAGAGCAACTGGAAAAATGGGTTTATCAATTGCACCTGAATTTATTAGCACAAAATCAAATCTTTTTCTGACAAAACAAAAAAAACCCAGATTAAGACACTGCAAAAATTCTTGAAACTACAAAGAAATACTCGAGTTAAGTAGCATCAACAAGTAAATTACTGTTAAAGATAAGCAAGAAAAGGAAAATTGAAGAGACTCCCAAGCTTTGGAAGTTAATAGAACTGAGACAGGACAGTTTTCTCTCTCTCTCTTCTTTCCCCCTCTCTTTCTCTCTCTGCCTCTTTTTTTATCTTTAATTATATCCTACAAGTAGAGTGCATACAGAACAGATTAATGAAATTTCTTTCCACTGGAAGTGCCATGAGAATATTAACCTTTTGTTTTTTCATTTCCTAACATATTTTTACTTATTTGTGGTTTACTGCCCGCGGAATAAAGGTGGCTCTGAGAATAAGGCAAATCCACCATAATAAATACAAGAAGCATCTCCTTTCACCGCTCACCTTATCTTTTCCTTTTTCTTCTTTCTTCCTTTCCTCTTTTTTTTCTTTTACAATTTTGCAATTGATTGCATAATTATGGAACCAAAGATTGCTTAAGTAAAAAGTACTTTGAGTTTGATACACATAATTCACACTTCACAGTTTAAAAAAAAAAAAAAAACAAGAATTTTAGCAGATTTAGCGAGTGCTGCTGCCGCTCAAGATTCTCCATTTTCCTATTAATTTCTCTGAGGAAAAAGAATTTCTTGCATAAATTTCTGCTACATAATAAAAATATGAACTTTTTCGCAATAAATATATATATATATAATTTCAAGGGTTCTTGGTCTCATATATCAAAATTAATCAAAAGAACTGATTTTTTTTTTTAAACAATAAAAAAAATAATTTCTCTCCGCTTCATAAGTGAAAAAAATGGATAGAATATTATATATATATATATATATATAAACATATATATATTTTAAAATGTAGAACTCTTATCCAAAAGTCCAAATTCAGTTACAAAATTATAATATTTCTGAATTTATTTTGAAGTACATTTCAGTGCTTTCTTTATTTATTTATTTTTTAAAATTCATCTACTTTTCACTTTATATGGTGTAGAAAAAAGGCATAAAAGTTGTTTTTTTTAAAGGCAATTTTTATTTTGCCTCAAAGTTACTCTTTACCTTTTTTCTTTCTAAATACATTTTCACTCTGTTTTTTAAGGAAAAAAATAAAAAATAAAAATCCAACATTTCTAGTTATTTAAAATATAAATCTGTAAGTGCTAATTATATATATATATATATAAAAACAAAGCAATAATTGTTATTGGGGGTTAATAAATGAAAGGTCTATTCCAGCAAAATTAACTAAGAAGGTCAGTCTCAAAGCATTAAAATCTACTACTTAGAAAAGTCAACCGTGACTCCGCACGTTTGTTACATTTCCAGCTCTTTCATTCAAAGATACAGCTACTTCATCTCGGTTTTTTCTTCAAAATCGAGTAAAATCAAATCTTTTCTATTATATATATATATATATATTATTGTATGGAAATGAAGATTGAATTCAGCGGAAAAAAAAACTTATCAATCAAGTTTTCAGGTCTCCTGTGTAATCATTGTTCCATAATTTCCATTTCTCCCACTACTATTGTTGTTTAATAGTAGATGAGCTTTTTTATTTTTGAACTGTTTCCAAAAGAAAAAAGATTTCTTCTTACATAGAATCAAACAAGTCCACACATGATGTTCTTGACCAACCAGACATAAGATAAAGTAAACAAGAAGATTAAAAAAAAAAAAAAAAAGTGTTCATCCTAGTTGTTTGTGGATACAAGGTTTAATTACCTTCTCATTGTCTGAGAAATTATGAAGTCAAAGAAAGTGTCAAACAATAAAAGGGTTTTCAGCAATGCTTTACTTTCTTCTATCTATTTTCACTTTTGCTACTAACATGGTGATTGTATACGGATTTTGATGAAGGTTCTTATTTTTCTGCAACTGGAATTGGTATACTTCTTGATTTTGTAGTGTGTATGTATATATATGTATATTTAACAGCTAAATTGCACCGAGTGAATTGAAATGATCCCATGCTTCCTGCAATTAAAGAACAATACTTCAAGCAGAACATTCAATAGTCATTATGTTCAGACAAGAATGTATTTCCTTGATTTATAGTCATTAAGAATCCAGAATATTCCACAGAAGATGATCCATTGATTCTCCAATTTCTCTAGCAATTTTTGATATCATGTTTTTTCTTATCTTCCTTCCTACACATACCTGTAGAATGTCGAATACTCGGGCAGCTATATACTTTTGGTGAGATGCAGCACCTTTTTGTTGTAGCTTATCAGGATGTAAGCAAAGCAAGGCTTTCTGATAAGCTCTCTTCACTCCACTTCCTTCAATTATATCAACCAGCGGCACAGGTTTCCATCCACTCCCAGACCAAAGAACCTTATAAAAAGAATACAAACACAGTTTAGCATATGATATTTTTTTCACGGAGTTCATACAGTTTTGTTGATCTTACCAATTGTAATGTCGACAGAAGTGAGCGGATATTTCCTTTTCTCCCATCACACCATTGTTGAATTTTAGCATCTAAACCCTGCATCAAATGTTTGTGAAAGAAAAATCAAAACTTGGAACTCACAAAGTACAAAAGAACATTATATTTGAAGAATCATTACTTTGATGTTTCCAGAATCTTCTCCAGTTTGTACATCTTTGTCTGGACCAAGAGTCACTTCTTCTACCTGTTATCATTCAAAAGAAGAGCCGAACTCAAGATATCCATATATTATAAATCAAGAACGAAAATGAGAAAAACATACCAGGAAATGTCCTTGAAAAGAATCATCCCTGTTTTCAACTTTAGCTTTATGATTATTGGGAAGTGAATCTGAGAAAACCAGAAGCTTCTCTAAGAAAACAATTTTTATAAAAATACACAATGTTTGAAAGCAAGTGAAACAAAAGACAACGGACCAGAAAAACACGGAACATTCCTATCATTACTAAATACAGTACTAGTTTTATGAACTGAACTCTTTGAGTGAGCATGTTGTTTATCTGCTTTAAGGTTATGATCCCCCTGCAACATAAGTACAACAATAAGTGAATCCAGAAGTAATATTGGGAGACTTTGGTATCACGTAAGTATTGGTATATTACCAAGTACCTTGCAGGAAGCATCGGGCGTCTCTTGTGTATTGGATGCACAAACTTTTTCTTCTACTTTGGTGACATTTCTAATCTCATTTTGTATCCCGTTGATATCTACGCCTTTCCATCTAGAGCTCTGACTTTGGACCTCAGAATTAGTCCTAGGATTAGCAGAAGTATCCTGGTTGAAGATCTTCACAAATTCTCTGACTTTCCCTTTAGCTGCACTTTTTCCCGAAGAATTTCCCAAGTTAACATTAGTTCTTTCTGAACTTGTTTTCTTCCCTCTACTACTAACCTTGGAATCTTCAGTAGCTGCAGTCGAAATTTTGGCTTTGTTTTCTTCTCCATCAAATGCACTCCCTAAACATGCAATGTATAAGTTGGTATTAGATATTGTAGCGGAAAATCAGATGCTTAGAACATACATTTTACAAATTTACCTAGTCCTTGATTTTCATCATTGAAAAGTGCTTTCAGAGGCTTTTGAGCTTGCTTTCCTTTTGTATAAGCTTCTTTCTCAGTTTTCTCACATAAATCTACCTCATCCTTGAAATGGGATTTCTCACTATTTGGAGTTAGATGTCCAGAACTTCTTAGGTTGTCTGATTCTGATATTCCTGAATCTGTC
This sequence comes from Asclepias syriaca, assembly GCA_027405835.1. Taxonomy (NCBI): domain Eukaryota; kingdom Viridiplantae; phylum Streptophyta; class Magnoliopsida; order Gentianales; family Apocynaceae; genus Asclepias; species Asclepias syriaca. The sequence continues at coordinate 22,107,801 of CM049934.1, forward strand.
CCCTTGACTTTATTCTTAGATTTCATCTTAATTTCTTTACTTCTTTCTACTTTGTCTTCCACTTGTGATAAATCCCTATTAAAAGTACTGTCACAATGAACTCTTCCATTAGAACTGGAGCTTCTCTCCATTCTGCTCCTGTATTTATATCTCAACTTGTTATTCTCCAAGACAGGCGTTAATAACGGCACTCCTTTGCCAGACCATTTGTAGATAGAGAAGTGAAATTGGAAATTGTTCTTCGACGACGAATCAGCAATTTGTGAATTGTTAGTCAAAATTTCTCCTTTCTCTTTCTCAACAGATTTTGTTTCATATCCTAACTGCTCACTACTAACAGAAACCTTATGTGATAAGGGACTTTGAAGATACAAAGATTCGTCTTTTCTTGTCTCCTCAGATAAATCCATTGTTTGGCTTGAAAATCTTGATAGAGAAACATTTGAAGAAGTAGGTGAATGGCTGCCCCCATTCCCAATCCCATCTTTACTCTTATTATAAAGACTGCGATTTGCAGACCCGAAGACAGGAAAGTCTGTTGCTTTTGTTAATGTTGAAGGAAGACTATATATATATATATATATATATATATATGAAATGAACATGTCAAAATTTAGCAAACCATTTGCAAATGAACTAAATTGAAAGGGATGAAAAGGAAAGTACAGTACCTAAATTGAGCAGGAACCGAGGTGCTAAAAGGCTCAGCCTTGGGGGACAGTGGCCTAGCAGGACTTAGAATCCGAGAAACAGGGCTAGGACAAAAAACATCATTACTCATCCTAGGCGAACCATATGATCTTGAATCATCACGTTTGAATATATCGCCAAAGAAATCATGGTTCTGGTGGGATCTTCTGCTGGCAATTTCTGACCCAAAAACTGGTTTTTCATCGAACCCAGACCAGGGTTTTTCTGGGTAAACTGAATCCTGATGATCGGAATCCATGGGTTCAAAGAAACTGCGTCTCATTCTCATTTCTTGCATCGAAAACCGCCTCGGCGGACCACCAAAGACATCGCTGAAATCCATGTCCGAGTCTTCGTTTGTCGATTTTGGGGAGTTCTCGTATTGTCCGTAAGGTCTCTGTCCCAACTGAACATCTTCTCCTCTCCGAGCAAAACTGTCCATCTCTACTCAGGCAGTATATATATATATATATGTATAGCATTCAAAAGTAGCAAAATTTGGAGGGAAATATTGGTTAATTTCCCTACTGTTCTGGCATAACCTTGCTCATGTTAAGCTGCAAATGAGAAATTAAATGCAGCTTGGAAACCAAAAAACGAAGAAAGAACGAATGTTTGAAGAATATAAATTTCTTGAAAGTGAACTAACACTCAAGTACATGCAAGCTTTTTTCAGTTCTTGAAAAAATTATATAAAAAGAATAATAAAGATGTGGCCTTTTTTAATGGACAAGAAAAATCGTTGCACGAAGGGAATTTTTTTTTTTTGTGATAATGATAGCCATTAGGCCCATTACCCACTGTGTTGAAGAAAAATTAGGAGAACAAGACAGAACAGAAGTGGGGTAAATGGGAGATAAATGTGAAACTGAAACCACAGATGAGATTGAGAGGATGCTGGAGAAAGAAAGCAGATTGGATAACAGCAGGAAATATATATATATATATATATAGTTCATACAACAAATCAGAAGATTGTGATGGCATAATTGGTTTTTTTTTTTTTGGTTAAGTTTGTGTTCTTTGGATTTATATTTAATTTCTAATGGCGCCTGTGTTCTCTCAAGTACTGTCCAAATTTTGAAGGACCACTGTGTTGAAACATGTGAAGGGAGACCACCATGGTTTTGTTATAAGTTTGTCTGATTGAATGCAAAATATACTGACCTTATCCATGATGTGATTTTTCTCTTTCTTCTTTAATAAATGTGGTTTAAGGTTTTAATTCATTAAAAATCTCATCTTGGTTAAAACACACTTGATTTTGGATGCTGGGCAGTAGGTTACACAGCCGCCCACGGCACCTGAAAAACCTGCCCATCTGGTTTGTAAAACAGGGTCCCATAGTTAAGAACTTTGCCCAAGGGAGTTTGTGTGGTTGAAATCAATGTAAGACATATAAAATAAACCAATGACTTGTTGCACTCAAATTTTCTTCTAAAAAGATTGATTCTTTGACTGCAGGTTTAGAAACTACTTCCAATGGTGAATTCAGAAGGTACAGTCGTCATAATCATTCTATACTATCAACAAAAATTGATATTCATGACCATTATAAAGAATGGGGGTGGTGGTTGAGCCTCTTTTTTTTGTTCATTTTCTAAATGATGGTCTACTATGGATGCTTGGGATCTGCATATTAAACATTATGACCATTTGAACCGAGCAGTTTGTCTTCCTCACCAGGAATGTCAATCATAGAGAGCTGAATATTTGACTTTGATGTCATTTTATTCCACTCATTTTCCACTCGAAAGAATACCCATTGGAAACGACGGATTATCTCCAAAGCAGTTATCGCAAACACAGTGAGATAGTTATGGCGAAGATGGGCAGATAGCTTATAGGTCCATGTGCATCTCAGGATCAGATTACTACCAATTACCCAGAAGTAAACCTGCGGGATAGCAAGAGAGTGTATAACATTTTTGTCCGTGAAATTAGATAACTCGTTCAACATTTCACCAAGAACTGAAGAGATCCATTCATATAGAAAAACAATCAAAAGAAGGAAAATATCTCGAGTGTCATGGTAGTGAAAGACTTACCCATTTCCGACCATAAAAGATGTGAGACATGAGATGTGGTTTGTTGAACTTGAAAATCCGAGTGAAACAGCTGCAAGAGAATTAGGAAGAAAGTCGATTCTAAGTGACTCACTGGGCTAAAGAGGGCTAGTAGTGGCCTGTTGCAGTAAGTCAAAATCAAACAGAAAGAATCTATACATACCTTAAGTCCCAATCCCGCGTTACATCCCAGTAAAATGAGTACAAAGAGTTCAAAACAGCCGAAAGAAGCCATAGAGGTCGATAAATGTTGAGCCACTTATCCGAGAGGACATGGTACTTGAGTGCTGAAAGGAAGATGACAGGTACAGCTGTGGAGTACTTTAAGGCTGAAAACACAAATAAACAAATTTATGACTTGACATACTAAGGTTATAAAGCTTCGAATTTTCGAGTTGAGAAGAGTTTATCAAGATGATAATGGGAGTACAATAACAACAGCAAGCTGAACTCTAAATGCGGACATGATTACAAAGTATTCAACATCCTATAACATTGCAGGAATCAAATCGGTGAAATAACAATTACTTAAATAAGCATGTAAGAGTCGTATTTGATAAATAATAACAAAACCTCAATAAATCCGAGGATGACATAAAAGCAAAAGAATTTACCATTCAATAAGGACGTCTTTTCCTTAGTATCCTTATACTGCCGAAGACATTGAAAAAGACGAAACAGGTAAGGTAGAACAAGAACGATAGGAATTGCAATAGAGTGACTGCCACAAATAGAATCAGCTTCAAACCATGCAATTGTGGCGACCTACATAAATGACATACTATCCTGAGAAAAGAGGAGGGATAGAATATATAGATAGTGCATTGTAAATAGAAGTAAGAATTTGAAATTTAATGGTTAATCAAGTGGAAATGATAACATAAAGTTAGTACCAATTTGCTTCTTATCCATCACCATACTAACACTAAAAAGAAAAACTCTACCAACATTCATGACAAGGGATACATGATGCTTCTTGTGAGACTTTCAAGTAGGAACAATTATTCAGAAGTTCCTCTTCTCCAAAGAAATGAAAGACCAAAAGTCACTTCCTGAGCTATAGATAGGTGTTTCCCTTTCTTATCGAGTATAACTGTAGTTTTGACTTAAGAACAGTATCCTCCATAACCCAAAAAAGAAACCATGTTAAACAAAACTGATCTTACAATTGATCAATATTCCTACTATCAGTAAAAGATGTAAAAGGTGCATACTAGAGAAGCTAATGGATGGATGGTGATTTTAAATGACTGATAAAACGAATATATATATATATATATGTAAGAATAAGATTTCTAAGGGAGGAGAAGGAGCAAAGATGAACGAAAAAGGTATAAACTTACTTGTCGATGAACCATCCGACACACTGACCTCTCCAAATCTGAAACTACCTGTATAAAACTAAAAGTAAGAAGCAGCACAGCAATATGAAAAAAAAGAAAAAAAAGAAGAAGTTAATTAAGAGATATCCAAACACTTATTTTTTATTACAGATAAATTTTGGTCAAAACCAGTGCCTATAAATATTTTCCATTCAAATCAAGGATCATAGAATTAAATGCATACCTTAGACATTGAAGTTAATATATCTGCCAAGAAGAAGTCAGCAAATGATATTGCCTGTATGCAGACATACAAAGTAAGAGTAAGCGATTAGAAATTACAAGGCAAGCATCACATGAGCAGTAAAGACATAGTATGCAATTACTTCCTTTATGTTATCTAAAACATGTCTCACAGCAGCATAGTATTGAACAATCAGTACCTTCACTAATCTAAATTTGGACTGCTCTTCTAATCCACCCCCCTTTTATTAACATAACCAACAAGTCAGTAACTTGCCTGCAGTGGAAAAACAATCCTCCATAGCGTCCTCAAAAGAAAGTAGCGGGATGACAAGAAGAATATATCGAAAGGAAAAACCAGAGCCAATGTAAAAGCAGCATACAAAAGTACCTGCAGTCAACATATGTACATTTGAAGAGAATTGGCATGAGCAAGTAACAAAAACCCCTTTATGCAAGCCAATAACAAATTTTTGAGAGAAGAAGCATCTATTACACAGGTTGTGATGCAGCTAATGCCACTTCTCCATGAGAATAAAGATACAAATACGCAGTCATGCTAGTCGGGACAATGATTGTCAACCATGTAGCACACTGCAAACATAACAAGGAATAAAAGACCATATCAGTATGCTATGTAAATTGGTCCTTGATCCCAAAAGAAATAGTTATCTTTGACTGAGAAATAGTTAAAACTAAGCATTGTCCAGTATTGCAACTTGGTAACACTACATTCATTAATGTAGAGAATGAGAATATCTCTTAGATCTGAAAGTAGCATTTACTCTAACAGAATTTTAGCAATAGGTTCAGAAAAATGTATAACCAACCCCCCCCCCCCCAAAAAAAGAAAAAAAAAAAAGTTCACTGTATCTTCACCTTCCATATTTCTCTATGAGTAAGATGGTTCTGATCGAGGTCAAATATTTTTGAATAACTGACACTACCCAGTGCAAAAACCCATAGATTGGCTCCCCATAGCCAAATTGTCATAGTCTGCAATATACAAACATAAAAGAGGATCAATCAATAGATATTAGATATTAAATTTACAGATCAGATAAAGAACTTTACTAACCACGAGTAGAAGAGGGTTATAATACAGAAAAGCCTCGTATAAAAACAAATCCCGCAGGTCTGCACTCATTCTCATCACTGAATCCCATCCAATCTACATCAGAAAAATTATGGAAACTTAAAAATGGAAGCACAGTAACAGGAAAAGACAAAAAGGGGGGGGGGGGGGGAATGTTGAAAGGATAACTCAGAAAAACAGTAAACCAGTCAACTTACCTTACAGGAAATGAATCCCCAGATAAAAAACAATAATACCTGAAAACCAGCCTTCATTAGACTCCTAGAAGGATATACAAATAAAATCTAAGACTAACACCAACTCTTAGAGTTCAAAGTTAGCAAATACAGGAAAATAATAGAGTGAGTAATTATTCAATTTCAAATTTATAAAGATAACTTGCAAAGAAAAAATTATATTCTCTACTGTATTGATCCATAGACCTGCCCTCTAATCTGTATAGAAACTCCAAACAGATAAAGGAATTCATAAGCCAAATAATTAGTGGTCATCAGAGGACAAAATACTGATTTTTGGTCGACCTGGAAGGGCACTTTGGCTCAATCTAAGATTATCGTACTTGCAGCTTCCTAACAACATTGATCAAGTATTATAACCCTCAGACACAAATGCTAAATTAAGACATTAAATTTTTTTAAGAAAAAACCACTCTCAAAATTCTGTAGTACCTTGAATCTCCAGAGCAGAACAGGTGAGGGCAATATTGCAGCTGTAGTCAATGGTGTAGTCACACCCTTCATTTCATTGGACTCTGAAAGCAAGATATCTCCTTCAGCACTAGGCACTACCTCACTTGCACCTGAATATGTCAATAGACTTCTCTTAATAGTGCAGTGAAGTGAATTTGTCAAGAAAGCAAAATTACTTGGTGATAATAGAATAAACTGCATAATGAACACTCTCTTCTCACCAAGATCAAAAACAACTGGTCGACTACCAGACTTCCTTAAGTGCGGACTGTTTGAAGCAGAAACAGGACCTCCAAACATAGATGGAGGCAAGAGATAGAATATTTTACTTGTTCCTGTGTATATTTACTACCTGAAACCAGATGAATATATGATATTTGATGAGAATTGCGAGAAATGAACCGAACAGAGACACACAAGAGAAACCAGATGCAGCATAGAATATAAGCAAGTACATGTTTTTGAACCTTTAATGAGAAAATCTATCATTTTCAATATCAGTCCATGTTTGAGGTATGGGTGCAATTGAAGTAAAATTTTCCATAGACACTGTTCCGTTTGATTTCAATCTACACAATCAACCACTGATATACCCTTATTCTTCTTATAGATAAGACAAGATCGAGGGAACTAATAGCTCATCCCTACTCTACCCAGCTATTAATTAACTGAGAGCTATTTCTGATTCATAACCTATACTACCTATTTGAAGTAATAAATCCACATATTGAAGGTACTGGAAACAACAGCAGTGCATGTAAAAATTGTATCTTGCGAACAGTTTCACATTTTACTGACGGAAAACATTTCCCGTCCAACAAAGGGAACCTGGAACGAACTCACATGATTATCAGTCTAAAAAGACCAGAGACACATAAAACTGATAAAGACAAGTTCAGTAGATCCAGTAATCAAATAATCTATGATATGCATACGGAATGAAACTGGAAATTAGAAATTAACCAACAACTTGGAAAAGATCAAAGCATACCAAAAAGAACAAGAATAATAACAAACAATTTCCACCCAAATTCAAAAGAAAGAATTCACAATGTAGGCATATAAAGTAAAAGGGAGTTAAATCTGCTTACCGGATTCGATACAGAAATTATTCACTAAATCTGAGAAAAATGTCAGTAATCTGAATAACTTTTATGGTGATTTCATCATCCGGAGAGAGAGACAGAAAAAATGGATGGGGAGAGAGGGAAAAAAAGCAAGATCCAATTTTTGTTGAACGTCAACAATGAAAAACAGAAAATAGAAAAGAGTGTCTTTGCAAATAAGGAAATAGTATGTATGTGCGGTGAGTCTGTATCACGCGAGTGTGAGAAATTAGGGTGTGTTCTAAGGAATTTCCGGTGACTCCTAAACGTTATTTTACTTTTTTTTGTTTTTTTTTTGTTGGGGTTAAAGTTAATTAAGTACTTTCATCTAATTAGATGGTAATTTATAATAAAATTATTATTCATTCCATTTTTTATAATTTTTTTAAGATCTAAAAAAAGAAAAGGAAAAAAAGAAACCCACTTTTCTTCCCGATCGCCTCCCTACTATCAGATATCAGAATTTCTTCGCATCGTTACCTCGGGCAGCTCATCTTCTCGGCGGCTTTCGAGTTTCCAGGACAGTTCATTTCCCAGTTTTCCACTTCTGTAAACTGAATATATGGTTTCGGGAATGAGCTGAGCTAATGGGCAGCCTTCCGTCGCATGCAACTGAGTTTGCAAAATATGGTCCTTGTAAGTTTCGGGATATTCTGCTATCTTTTTTCCTGTTAAACCCCTACAGTTATCATATCATTTGTGAGTCTTGAATCTTTTTTTAACTGGGCTATTGCGATTCTTTGATATGTAATATATATTTGAGTGTACAAGAAGTGAAAAATTTGTCAATTGGGAGAATTTCAGGTTTTGATTTCTAATACTTTTCTTAGTGTCCTGATTATTGCTAGTACAAGGTGAAGAAAGAAACGGTGGTTTATTTGTGACTTTGTCGAACTGTTATCTGGTAATTTGATTTCTTCCTGTAGCTTCGATTTGTAGGCACAAAGTATCAAATGTTCTGCCTACTTTTCTTTTTGTGCCTCTTCTTATCTCATGATTACGTATTTTATGGGTTTTGTTTATTTATTTAGTTAAAATTGTCACCTGCTTTAATATGCATAGTTTGCATTGTGAGTTGAGAGTGATAATTGATGCAAAAATTAGATAGTTGGTCAATTGTTCTAATCTCAATATCATTGTTTGGTACAATAGTCATAAAAGATATTTGTCATTAAGATTTTCAAGGGAACATTTTGCATATAAAGAGATGTATGGTATAACATCATATCATGATTTCTGGAGTTTGTTTAGGTACATCTTTTAGTGGTTTAGATGTCCTTTGGAAGAACTGATAAAACTTTTTAGATATTAAATTCGTTATTTGATTTCTTTGAATAGTTGACAATTATGTCTTACTGTGCATCTTATGTAGGTTATGACCAACTCCTGTTGGAGAAGTTATTGAACAACCATGATTCACCCTATGAGACCGTGTGGCCTGACTTTAACACAATACAAAATTAGAACATGAATACGTTGTTGTCAAAAATGGGTTTCAGGAATTTTGAGCCAGTTTGGTCTCGAAATATGATACTGGAAGGTATGATTAGTTTCTATAGATTTCACAGCTCAAAACCTGGAGTGGTGGACCTTAAGAAGTTAAGACCAATGATTTTGAAGAGAATTGAAGAACGGGCCAAGAAGTATCCAATCAAAACAATGATTCCTCTTGCCCATGAGGTCCTCAAGGCCCGAAGTATCCTTTACCAAGGTGTCTCCATTCTCCTCCAACACTTTCCTGTAATGTCATGCAGGTGAATACATTCCTTCCGCTTTTTGTTTTCCATGTACCACTACTGTTATTTCTCCGTTATTTGTAACATTATATTGCAAACACAATGCAACTGGGAGAGGCATACAGGAATCGCATTTCCAACATTTACATGGTATGCATGAGAGAACAAATGAGGAGAAGTTTAATTGATGATTAATTAGCTATAAAGTTTTGATTTTTTTTTTTATTTTAGCATAAGCTGCAGAATGGAGATCTAATAACCATGGCTATTTCTCAAAATATTTTGGTGGTACAACATGGCTTCTAGAAATATATTTACATCTTTTCTCCCACAGTTTACCATATTTGATTTGTCAAACCAGCCACCAGAACTATTAAGTCTGATTTTTCTTTCTTCCTTCTGTTTAGAATAAATAATTATTGTAGAAGTAGATTATTATTGTTGGATTTAATCTTTAACTATCTTTGCAGATACTGTCCTGAAGCATATATTGGAGATAAGGGTCATCTCATTCAAACTTGTGGTGGTTTTAGGCGTCGCCAAAAGGTTCATGTTCACGAGTGGACTAAGGGGAACTTGTCTGACATACTAGTCCCTGTAGAAACATATCATCTGCATAATATGTTTCAGAATGAAATTAAACACGATGAAAGATTTGATTATGATCGTGTTCCAGCAGTTCTTGAGTTATGCATGCAGGCAGGGGTTGATCTAGGTGATCAAATTCTACATTCAAGAAGTTTTGGCTCGAATGGTGTCGATGATTCTGTTGCTGGAGCTCAGTCGGCATCAAATCACGATACAAGGATAATTGCGAATGATACTTTGATGGCCTGGGAGAAACTTAGGTCTGGGATACAGAAGTTGTTGTTGGTTTATCCTGTAAAAGTCTGCAAGGACTGTTCAGAAGTTCATGTGGGGCCATCCGGGCACAAAGCTCGGCTTTGTGGGGTATTTAAGTATCAAAGATGGCTTGGAACTCACTTCTGGAGAAAGGCAAATGTTGATGATTTGGTCCCTCCAAAAATAATATGGCACCGGCGTCCTCAAGATCCTCCAGTACTTGTGGATGAAGGACGAAACTATTATGGCCACGCTCCGGCTGTGGTTGATTTGTGCACAAGAGCTGGTGCAATTGCACCCTCCAAATACCATTGTTTGATGAAAGTAGATGGATTATCGTCTCCTATTTAAAATTCAAGCTCACTGTTTGCCCTGCTTGCATTCTTGATCAAATTGGACTTTCTGATGCTTATTGTGGTACTTCCACATTTCTGGAGTTGTTCATTTTCTGTGTTGCTTCAGAACGAACTTGATCATCTTGACATCAACTGACAGTCACTCTGGTACGTATGCAATCACGAGTACCTTGGAATAAAAACTTGAATTGGGCAATCATATATTGGAAATCCTGTCATCATTGTCCCATATGAGTTTATTTCATACATCTAAAATATGGTATGGAAATAGTTGTTTGTTGTTTCATTGTATTGTAGGAGTTCATATCCAGGACGGTGAATCAGTTTTAAGGATGGTATGTGTTTCTTCCTCAGTTTTAACTGGTCCTTGTATTTATGCTAAGATGATCCGTCAGAATATGGAACCAGTGGGAGCATGGTTTTTGTGCAGAAGCTATGGCATCAAGAGTGTGAGTTCACACCCTTTCCATGTTTATATTCAGTTAGTTCACAAGTTCTCCTGCTCATGTGAAAGAAAATTACATTAAAATGTATTTCAATTCTTGATACAATTAGAGGTTCTTGATCCTTTTTACCAGAAAATGAAAATTCCAACTTACCATTCAAGAATGCAATTCATATGAAAAACCTCTCTCTCTCTCTCTCTCTCTAGGTAAAGAACACATTAAAACAATGGCAGGGGAAGTTTGAATCATCATCATCGCGAAAATGAGAGTAACAGTAGAGATATTTGGTTCTAGATTCTTCTACATTGATATGGGAGATGATGATTGCACCATTGCAGATTTGAAAACGAAGATTGTAGAACAAGAAAATCTTCCTTTTGATCGACTCATTTTGTTAATGCGCCATAGCAATGGGATAAGTACCATCATGACCGGAGATGAAGATTACCTTCATCACTATGGCCTCGGCGATGGTTCCCTCGTCTACCTCTTTTTCAGTAACCTCGGCGAAAATGACGACAACCCTGATTCTTCTGTAAATTCTTCACCCTAATCGCTCGCCCAAATTAAGTCATGATAATGAACTTCACTCATTTCCCTTTAAAACAGTGTTGCTTCTGTTTGTGGAAACATTTATTGTAATCATTTGTACTTTCACTCCATACTCAATTCTGTTATGATTTTTCCGACATATCTTACTTCGTTCAAAAGAAATATACAAAAAAGAAATGATCTTTTTATTTTACTGAAAAGAATTCATTCACAATAAAGTTCATCTCTTTTATTCACATCTTTAAAGAATAAAAGTTTAAAAGTAAAGAAAACCACATAAACTTATATCCACCTATGTATGGACTTGCAAATGTTGTCTAGAGGCATCTCTGGCAGACACATTTCACAGAGGACGAAAAAAAGACATCCATAAATTACTGCAATCAAAATTGGTAACTGGAAGAACTTAAAGAAGGTAAAAAGGCAGATCAGCAAAGAGCAAAACATTAGCAAGTAAAAAGTCATCAGAAATTATGAGTAAATTTGTTATTTCCAGTACAACAGAACCTGTATGGCAGAAGTAGTAACAAGAAAAATGAAAATTTCTCCTATATCTGGCAATAACAGCAAGATTTGCAACGGATACTACCAATCAGAACCAAAAGGGAATGGATCAAGAGCATCTTGCTTGCCATCAACGTAGAACTCGACTACTGCTCTCATTCTTGATAGTTTATCAGGATGGTAATTTACATGAACAATGACAGGCTTGAGTTTCTTCAATGTAGGATCTTTCCTCACAGTCTTGAAAAGAACCTTACTATTCATGAAAAGATAGAAATCAAGGGTTCTCCTTGAAGCATGAAGCCCAACATAACCTGGATGGGAAGGGTAGAAGAGTTCTTCATTGAACACAGCTTGATCCCATGACTTTGGTTCTCGAGAAAGCCTACCGGCAACCCTATCCAAGAGCTCAATGGCAGGAATGGTAGGCCTAATATAGAAGAAACCAGAATTATAAACCCAAATTCTCATCGTATGAGCATAACGTGCCCAACCCATAGCAGGTTCATCAAAAACATCATTATATCCATAGGCTGTCATATTGTCATGACCATCTGTCATGGATTCCACATCTGAATCTCTCTGCAGATAATTAAATGGATTCTGCAGATAAACTATATCAACATCGGAAAGAAGAACACTATAGCCCAGTTGCAAAAACTCTCTCAAGATTCTGAACTTCAAACCTGAAACTACATGATTACCCCCAGTTTTTCCAATTGAATCAACGATTTCATCAGGATCCCTCTTGTACACTGGAACCTCATTTGAGTTACAAAAGTCGACAATGGCATCATCCAATGCCACAACCAGATAATTTTTTAAACCTACCTTTTTAATGCTATTGAACCATACCTCCAACATGGATTTTACATTTGAATTGGCAACTGCAACTATAATTTCCTTATTAACAGCAACATCCTCCAAGATCTTTGCCAATCTTGGATTGACAGATTCATCTGGAAGCACGGTTGGGTTAGTCCTCAAGGCCTTCACAGTACCAAAAGGTCCTGCTTTCTGTGGTTCACCCAGTGCCATGGACGGCTTCTGGGCATCATGATGACCTTTCTCCCTTTCAGCAAACTGTAGTTTTTCATTCAGCTCCCTCACTTGTCTCTTCAACTCAGCATTCTTCTCTGTCAAATACCCAATGTCTGTTTTTAACTTGTCTACCCTTTCCTTAGACTCACAAGATGATGAATCAACAACCTAAGAACCAAAACAACTATAAACTTAGCATCAACATTAAAAAAAGTCAAGAATTTGATAGCATAAGTATCAAAACATGCCCAATTTAGATTCACATTTTACATAGAGTCCGAGAAGAAATAAATGAGGGTACTTTGACCAAATCCCTAGTAAAATCAACAGCATAAGCCCTCATAATTGCAACCTTTAAGCAGTTAAATTCAGTCTATAAGCAGTTTATCAGCAGCAACATAGGGACAAAAAAGGGCAAATATAACTTTCGAAGCTCCAGTTAATTAATTACATTGGGTTTTAAAATTTAAATTAAAGAAGTGAGTTGCACAGATAAGTCCGATCGTACCTGGAGAGCAGATTTCTGAGAAGCGCGATCTTTGGTTTGTGGAACAGGGGTGAAGAATCCATTCGGAAACAAGAAAGCAAAAACACAACCCAGAAGAACCCCGATGGCAACCGCTACCGCAATTCTCGATCCGCGAAAAGATTGACTGCTCTTGTCTTTACGACCGGCCATTTCAAGAAGATATCAACAAAACATGAGAGAAGAAGAGCACAGATTCTTTACTCCCTTTTTCAATATCTAAAGAAGAAGCAAAGTCAAGAGAGCAGAGAGAGCACGGCGCACTCCAGGTATATACAAAAATTTTCCTTTTTTCTTAAGCTAGACAGGTCTCTTTCCTTCTTATGGGGGTTGTTGAATTTCTCTCTTTTTTCTTTTTTGGTTTCTTTCTTCGTTCCCTGTTTTAGTTTGGTGCAAAAATTACATTCATATTAACTGATCACGACAAAATATTACCGTCTTCCATTTTTTTTATCATTCTATAAATTAACCTAATTTCACATTACACTTAAAATCCTAAAAGATGGTTGACTAATTTTTGAATGACGAACTCATTCACGCTGCCAACTAAGATGAAGTAATGCCCAGTCAGGTATTACCTAACTCAGTTGACCATAATATTATAATTTTCTTTCTATGAACTATATTGAAAAAACACTGATAATGAACTGTTATGACCAATTGGGGCAAAATCTTACACAAACTCTTACCTAATATTCAAAGATTTCGTGGAATAATATAATTGAAACAAACAATGCAAGGTAGTGAAAACTTTTTCAAGAAAAAGGATTTCAGTTTGCCACTGAACTGTTCACTGAATAAAAAGAAAGAGCTTGCAGAGAGTATACACAACACAAGCTTATTCTATAGCTTGATTCTTCAGTTTCATCTTTCCTTTCCCTAATAAGTCGTTTCGTACAACGTTTCTCTATGTGTTTCAACAGCTAAAAATGCCAAAATTACTATGTACAACAAAAGTGATATAGAATGGCATCAGTTCTGTGCATTCAAAACAACATTCACTAAACCATTCACTGCATTTCCACCCCAAACTGAAAGCTTTCCATGTGACACCAATGATTGCCAAAATACTCTTTTTTAAGGTACTGGAAATAGGACTAGATTTCATTTGCTGGAGTCTTTTTCCTGCATGATCATGACCCATTTCATTGTCATATACTTGCAAGAGAATATATATATATATAGAGAGAGAGAAAGATTCATACATTATTATCACTTGTAATGTACGAGACGACTACAGTAATGTCATCGAGCTTCCCACCATAGTAACGTATCCCAGCATCTTGGGCTGCAGATGAGAAAGGTGTCTGTCGGTTTCTATCTTGTGCTCGTTGTCGTGCCAATGCTGCTAGCTTCTGAGCAGTCACTTGAGGCCCTAATCCAGCTCTAACAGCATGAACCACTACAGCTGTAATATCGTTACTATACAAATTGTCAAAAAGCCCATCAGTACCAGCAATTATGACATCTCCTGGAGCAACAGGGACTGTAAAGGTCTAAAAAGGAAGGAAAAATGGGTAACAGTCAGTTCTCTTGGCATAGATAGTTCACACCAATTCAATATCAGTTCATAAAAAAGCTAGGAACTAGAGGTATAAGGCACCCAAATATACACAAAACACTTGGACATCAGTGCAAAATTAAGGTCAGGTTATGCTTGGCCCAAGACCTTTCTGATTAAAGTAGGATCCTATATGACCAGATGTGTATGAAATTATTACATAAGGTTTACCTGTCCTGAGCTAGGTAAATCACCAGAATTACCACTCTCCAGTTGATAGGTGAAATTGAAATCATGCTGCTGTACTGGAGATCTGAAAACAGTGGATCCATCTCTAACAACCATAAATCCACTGTCACCAAGATTGATGGCATGTAGGCCCTGTATGCAATTTGAGAGTCGTATTAAACTTATAAGCATGCACACACCCAATGCCTCGAAAAAAACTGTGACAATATTGTAATCACAGGAAATGATCTGGAGCAGTTCAACAAAGTTAAGCCTTAATCATGTCTAAGTCCTAGACCAGGCTATATACCATAGTTTTAACTTAGAGATAGCTAGAGAAAGAATAATGTCATGTTTATATTAAATACCTGATCTGTAAGTGCAACAATACAAGCAGTTGAAGATCCTCTGGCTTTTGTGGTCACATAAGCTTTCTCCAGAACCCTTGCAGGGTCAACAAAACCTTTTGGTTCCTCCCGTATTGCTGATACTGAATTAGACATAAGTTCACGTGCATACTTCCCTGAATCAACACCAAACTCAGCCCACCCACCGACACCATCGGCCACACCAATTGCTTGTTCATTTGGACAAATAAAATGGGCATCCTCTCCTCCAGTTTCTTCTTTGTCAGGATGAGGCAGGTAACAAGATCCAGAATTCAGTTTGAGGGTTCTACCAGATGGGATCTTCCTGTAACCAACACCAAACAACCTAAATGAATTGAAAGACATACATAACATACAAGATCATGTTGAAGTTTTCAATTTCTAGGAATTAGAGTAGCTTCACATTTTTTAGATACAAAATGGTCTTACCCCCCTCCCCTTACCCAAAGGCAAGGATGTTTAAAAAAACCTAAATAATTTACAGTTCAGTTACTTCTGATCTTTAATTCAACAAAAGAATTCACTGCAACATTCAGATGGTACAAGAACTAGTAACCATAACATATGAAATATATGCAATAGATTTATCAGCTACCGAAATCAGAGACCAACAAACGTAAAAATGACATTCTGAAAGCATTATGCCAGGAGGAAAAGATTTTACTTTTTCTTCACCCGAACCCAGACCATCTTCCCATTTTAGCTGATGGGTGATGGTGGTGGCTCAGAAAATAAATAGACAGAGAAGCTAAATGAGTATGCATACTCTGTTACAGAATCTGCAGAGTCTGAAATCTGTATATCCCGTAATGAGTTATCATAGGACATGTCAGGAGCTGTGTCAGCCGAGTTACATGCTGAGGATGAGGTGTGAAAACCTTTCAATCCAAATTCAGGACATGAACCAAAAATGCCCCTCCGCTTTGCAACATCAAATATGAAATAACCATATGTCACGAAATTGTTGGGCTGTTCTTTGTTGTTCAAACTCATGCTAGCTTTTCTACAGTTTTCGGAACTTCTGCTAGTGTAAGAGGTAGAAGATCCATTAGTGGAGAGAGCAGGTTGGATTCGAAAGGAGGTCAAATTACTAAAAGAACGGTCTCCAAGGGATGTTCTAGAACAATAAACTGCCATGGATACTTCCTTTGATCTCACAGGCAAAGAAATTTGAGCAGGCTCCGAAATCAAATGGTCAATATGATACCCACAGGCCTGCAACGAAGGCCCTGATACAGATGGAAGGGAGATTGCACGCGAAAGTGCCCCAACAAATGAAAGATTCTTTCTCTGACTAGCTAAGTTGAACTCAGTTTGAGCTGCAGCAAGGGTGCTGGGCTGTACAAAACCATGTAAGTCGGTTATAGATGGTAGGTCAATCAACAGCTTTGCCTGGTTTATCCGATGTTCCAACAAACCTTTTAACTGTTCTTTTTTCTCAGAAATTGATCTCTGGGCACCCTGCCGGAATGTACTACCAAGTCTAGAGAACTTATTAGACGGCATCTTTGGAATTCCAGAAAAGCAGAATTTCTTGTACCCAGTTATTAGATATAAGGGGATCTCCAGCACAGAGGGCTAAGGATAATCTCATAACTCTATGCACATGTATCTAAAACTAGGTAGATCAGGTAACTCTTATCCTCCTCTACAGAATGAATCAATGGAATCCAGGAACCTTCCTGAAAGGTGCAAGAATGGAAAAGGAATAATCAGCAGAACTAATCAAGGGTTGTTATTCCAAACTAATTGAATTTATTCAAAGATTACACTTACACTATAATGAAAAATGATATAATATTCTAAAATTCAACAAACTGATTTAACGAAAATGTATTTTCTAGATTATAACATTAATAAATGAGGAAAGGAGGTAATCCAACTCCACTATCTTAAGTCTTAACCCACACAACAGAGCTGGTCAATTCCAACAACCACATACAGGATGACCCAATCACAAAAAGCAAGCATAACAAACATGATGTAAACCTTAGCTAAGACTGAAGGCTCATATAGAAAAGGGGGAGAGAAGGACAAAAAGAGATCATACCTTTTGTTAAAGAAAAACAACAACCCTAGAAAACAAACCCAGCTACCTTCCAATATATATACAATCCAAAAGCTCCAAACTCTGTACACAATATACGAAAAGGGAAAAAGAATAAATAAATTTAAAAAAGAAACCCTTTGAGATGTAAACGAGAAAAATTCCCTGCTATTTGTATTCCTCGATCAGCTATACCCGAAGAAACTCGGTGGCTCTTCCTAATCTCTATCTGTCATGACTCTATTGTGGCTGTTGGGATTGCCCAAACGGTAAAACTCCAAGAATCTTGGTATAAAGCTTTGTTTGGAGGATTGAGTTTTAGCTAACAACACCAACACCAAAAGACCAAACCCTACAAATTTACGCCCATAAAATTGGGGAATTTTGATTTTGATTTTGATTTACAACAGTTTTCTGGAAAAGGAAATTGGAACTGAATCTTAATTTTTTCACATACGCACGTATGGAACAATATTGTTTAGAACAAAATTAAATATCCATTCAAATAAAATATATAAAGCACCGCATATGTTGGGAATCTGCGTACATTCGCCTTAATACCCTGTCGTTGCCTGCGGTATTGGCTGTCGTTTTAGAGTTTAATCAGGGTAAATGTGACTACTGAATTTGTGAAGTAAAGTGTGCGGTCGGTTCGTGAGTTTTTTGTTCCTTAGGTCCAATTTTTTTGGATTATGAATACGGATAGGGTACAGAAGATCGGATAAATCCGTGGATGATAATACACTAGTTTGGAAAATTATACTAATTTTTATCATTTTTTCAATTTTATAAGTAAATATATATATATATCGAAATATTATTTACATAAATAAATAATATTAATACCAGCTACTTTGGATATTGTATCAAAGTAACTGCTATAATTTCAAAAAAAAAAAAAACACGTTCATCACGTGGGTAACCATAGCTGGCAGTGGCACTGTGGCAGATATTTTTTTGACCGTTGGGATGCGCTTATATCTTTTATATTATGTTTTTTTCCTTCTTTTATGTGGGCTGATTTTACTTTTTTTTTTCCTAGGTAGATTTCTCTTTTTCTTTTATGGGCTGAAACTTTTGTCTTGGCTTTTTTTGTTTGGCCTTTGGGCTTATTCATTTTTTTATTTCAGCTAATTTTCCTTTTATTTTGACTTTCTTGGATGAACATTTTATGTTTGGGCTTATCATTGGTTTGGACCGATTGCATTTTATCTTGGGCTATCTACCCAAAATATGTATAATATATGTATATGTATGTATGTAGTGGACAAAAAACAGATCAAACTAATCATTATTGATGAACATAAAGATTTTAACCAGAAACTCTCCTCAAAAGGATGTGGGCACCATATTGAGGGTGCAAGGTGAGATATGCAGTAGGAGCATGAACATAAGATGGTGATATTGCAAGAGAAAATTGTTTCACAATCATAGCCAACACAACTTTAGCTTCAACCATGGCAAGATTTTGTCCAACGCAGATTCTGGGGCCTAAACCAAATGGGAAAAAAGAGGCTAAATGCTTCCTGGATTCGACAAACCTCAACGGATTAAATTCATTAGCATCTTCACCCCAGATTTCAGTGTCGTGGTGCACAGCAGTCATGGCTAAATAGAACTGTGTATCAGCTGGAACCTTTAGCTTTCCCAGTTTAATGTCCTTTGATGTTTTCCTTATCTGCTGAAATACTGGTGGGTCGTCCTAAGCGTTTCGTTCAGTATCATTGTCACCTATTCACATATCACAACAGAAAGAAAACCTCAGTACACACACATATATATATATATATAAAACTAACCATGGCAAGTAGCAGTGGTAGTAGCATCACAGAAGTTTCTAGAGTAAAACAAGATGATCACTGCATAATACATAATCCTCCCCCTTGGCTCGAGAATCACATACACAAATACATTACCTATAAACTTTATGCACAAGGAAGAACAAGATCAAGAAATACAGTAAAATAACTCTGCTTCTCTAGACATTCAAATTGCACAATGTGAGAACAGAAATGGTGCCCTTATGAATAAGCATTTTCTGATATCTTCAGGGCTATACATTATTTGAGCATTTGGAAACTGAAAAACTGAACTTACAAGCTTTAAGTCATTGAGATTCTCAGCATTTGGAAACCCATTGTCCTTGCAAACCTGCAAAACTTCTTCCCGTGCCTTAGTTTGCCATTCTTGATGGAATGCTAGAAGGATAAGTGCCCAAGTCAAGAGATTGGCAGTTGTTTCTTTTCCAGCAAAATAGAAAGCCTTGCATTCACCTATAACTTCTTCCTCGTGTAATCCCTCTTCTTCCTGGCTAGAAGACATCAGCAAAGTAAGCAAGTTTTTCGAGTTTTCTCTTCTACTTTTGTTTGTCTTAATCAGCTTCCTTATAGAATCTCGTGCTTCTTTGTCCATCTTCCACCTTAATCTATTATTCTTAGTAGGCAGAAACCTGTATATGGTATACCAAAACATGTTTTTAACTATCAAAGGTGACATGATTGTGTTTTTTTGTCAAACAAGAAATCCAGACATTTGAAAAAGTAGTAAAACAAAGGGAAATAATAGAGACCTAGAACCAGGAATGTATACACTCCTCAGAGCCTGCAAAGTAAGGCTGACTTGCTGTTCTTGCAACTCAAAAATGCGTTTTCCCTCTTCAAAACTGCTGCCAAAAGCTGTTCTCGATATAATCTCTGCAGAGAGTTTATGAAGTTCTTTATGCACTTCTATTTCAAATTCATCCCTTCCTTGTCTTTCTTCTTCCCATTTCTCTAGTATGTTCATGGTACTGGCTACAATCTCAGGTACCCAAGCCTAAAACACGTTCAAAATATTTTAGCCAATCAATCCAAAAGATCCCAAATCACCATGCTAATCTATGACCTAAAACATGTTTAAAGAAACTCAGCTATGGGTGAAGATATTACCTTGACTCTTTCCATGGTGAAAACCTTGCTGGTGATTCTTCTATGAAAAGCCCATTTTTCACCAAATAATCCAGGAAGTCCCTGGCCAAAAAGGTCCATAGCCATGGGGTTAAACTCAGGTTTATCCACACAATCACTGTTACCTATCATGAGTTCTTTAATTAGGTCAGGATCAGCTAAAGACAGCCTGGGTTTAGTCCCAAACCAGTAAACAAAGGTCTTGTTATACATGGCTGACCATTGATGGTAGTGTGGAGCCACACGGTGCAATATGTCATGTTTGAATGAGAATTTCTTCGATTGTGATGATTCAAGGAGCTGCTGTTTAATCTCCTCAGAGTTTCCATATAACAGATGATAATCTGGGCCTTCAATTCCTTGTTTCTTGAAGTGTTCTTGAAGTTTCAGAGGAACCCAGATGATGGAATATACTATCTTGAATACAAGGATTAAAAGTACCAGAAGAACTGCAAGGATTAACAGATTCATGCTATGGAATGTGAATCAAAACGAGAAGAGAGAAAGAAGGAGAAGAATAAATTTTTCATTTACATTCTCTGAAATTAAAAAAAAAAAAAAAAGTCATATTAAAATTTAAAGCACACATGCCGGCCGATACAGAATATTTTATACTGACATTTGGGGGGATTTAGGGTTTTTATTTTATGGGGCAAAAAAAAAACAATTTAGTTGACTAAAGATTCTCTCTAACTTCATCGAATCATCGGAAGAAAGAGACAAATTCATAGAAGCCTTCTAAATTATGAACCCTTCTCAGATGAGATCCGTTTGAAGATGATTTGAGCACCAAATTGAGGCTGAAAAGTAAGATAGGTAACCGGAGCATGAACATACGAAGGTGACAATTTGAAAGAAAATTTCTTGAGGATCATAGAAATGGCAACTTTAGCCTCAACCATGGCGAAATTCTGAGCTATGCAGTTTCTTGCACCCAATCCAAATGGGAAAAATGATGCCAGATGCTTTCTAGGCTTCCCAAATCTTTCTGGATTAAATTCATTTGCATCTTCTCCCCATATTTCAACATCATGATGAACAGCAGGAATCACCACACAGAACTGTGTCCCAGCTGGAACATCAAGTTTTCCCAATTTCATATCCTTTGTTGCTTCTCTAAACATTGCTGGAATTGGTGGGTACAATCTTAACGATTCATTAATCACCATTGTCACCTGTTAAAACAAATACACACACACACACACACACACACATATATATATATAAGTAATATTCTAAGGAAGTATCAATTTAATTTGGAGGTGGGACTTACAATCTGAGTTCAGACAAATTATTTGCATTAGGAAGCTCATTTTCCTTGAGGACATGGAAAACTTCTTCTCGGGCTTTAGTCTGCCATTCTTGATGCAGAGCAAGAAGGAGAAGTGTCCATGACAGGGCATTGGCAAGAGCTTCCTTTCCTGCAAAATAGAATGTCTCGCATTCATCAATTACTTCTTCTATTCCCAATCCTTCTTCTTTACTTTGTTCATCGGGCATTAACAGACTAAGCAGATTCTTAGAATCCCCTCTTGTTTTGCCGTCTCTTTCCACCAATATCCTTATCAATCTCCTAGTTTCCTTCTGTATTTTCCACTTCAATCTGTTCTCTGGTGTAGGTAAAAACCTGCACAAATTATCAATAAACTGTGTCAAATCCAGGTAAATTACGATGGAAATGATGGCAAAATTATATATATATATTATGTGAAACAGGTGTAATTGGAGATGACCTAAGTCCAGGAATGTAGACGGCACGGAGTGCCTTCATTGCTAGCATGGATTGTTGTTCTTGTAATTCAAAAACATGTTTTCCTTCTTCAAAATTACTACCAAAAAGTGTTCTTGATAATATCTCTGCTGAAAGTTTATGAAGTTCTTTCTGAACATCCATTTCAAATTCATTCATTTCTTCTCCTTCTTCTTCCCACTTCTTCAACAACTTTGTTGTGCAATCTACCACCTCTGGTATCCATCCCTGCAATTATCAGTAAAAATATCAAAAACGAACTAATAAATTTGAGAATAAATATTAAATCATTTTTATATTTTTTAACAAATTTATGCATGTATATATATATAGGATAAATAATTACAATTCACTTGTGTTTGTGTTTGTACTATTTTTATATCAATTTTTAAGATTATTATATAAATATAAAACCCGTTCTATATTTATTGAAACAAGAGCTCTATTTTGACAAATATAAACAAGTTGCCAAAATTGAAGTCCATGTCTTCATTAATGGACAAACAGGAAAGAAAATAAAAAGAGGAAACGGGAGTTGAATTATTGGGCTAAAGGGAAATAATGACGGTCTTTTTGTTTTTGCTGAATAAAATAATGACGGTCTTAAAGGGAGAAAATGGACAAAATTCAACCAAATCAATAAAAATCTTTTTGAGAATTAATTGATATTTTTCTAAAGAAGAATAATAATAACTACACATTAATTATTTTGTATCAAACTTATTTTAGCATTCTTTCAAATATAACTTAAGAATTAAGTTAAAATTTCGTTCGAAACAAAATTTTAAAATAAAACAAGTAAAAAAAAAAGATTACCTTAATTCTGTCGATGAGAAAAGCTCGATTAGCAATTTTTCTATGAAAAGCCCATTTATGGCCATGCAAATCCACGAGACCTTTACCAAAGAGCTGACTAGCAGACGGTGGCATCTTAGCTTTAGCTACGTGACCGGACTTATTCAACATAACTTCTTTGATCATTTCAGGTTCAAGCAGTGCCAAACGAGGAATAGAGCCATGACAGAAAACGAACGCCTTTGTTTTCCCATTCCCACACTTTCCGAACCACTCTTCACAGAATGGATCTGCACGTTGCACCACCGTCTCGTGGCTGAACTTCGCCGGCTTCTTCTTCAGGGTATCGTCAAATTTCCGTCTTATCTCATCTGAGTTCCCGTATATCGGTCGATATTCCGGTCCCCGAATTCCTTGCTTGTTGAAACGCTTTTTCACCATTAAAGGAAATAGAATCCCATTGTATATGGATTTTAGGACCAGAAATGTCACCACAGTTGCTGGTAAAATTAATAGATACATGGTAAAAAAAAGAAAAATAAAATGGTGTTAAATTTTTTGGAATGGTTTTTGAGGTTTATATAGACTGAGATTTTGTATGAATTTGACTTTTACCGACAATAATATAAGTTCTCGAAGATTTTGGGCGTAAAATTTAATAAAGTTTGACTGTACATTAATCTAAATTATCTTGCATTAAAGTTAACGTAACACTGAAAATATCCAACTGATATCTAATTAGATAATTAATGACGGCTAAAAATTGTCTTTAAATAAATCATTATTTTGTTAAACTTCTTTTTATCTACAAACACACGTATATGTACATATATTATATTCATGTCATGTTTCATGAGATGTGGTAATTTTGATTTAAATTTATTTATCCGTATATTAAAAGAGGGGAAGAAACACACGCGGCAGTAAAAAGGACAAGTCAGCTGTATAAACGTGCCACACGGGTTGTACAAAATTAAGTGTTTAATAAATATAAATACATATATTTATTATCTATTTAGAATAATAAAAAAAAAATACATGCATAAACGGGACACACGGTTATATAAATATATTTATTTAAGAATGTAAATATATAATATGAAATAGGAGAAGCTTCTAATTAGCAGAAACAGGTTTGAGAAGGATTTGGGCACCAAACTGAGGTTCCAAGGAAATGGAGGAACGAGGAGCATGAACGTAAGATGGTGAAATTGAGAAAGAGAATTCTTTAAGGATCATAGCCAAGACAAGCTTGGATTCGTACATGGCTAGATTTTGGCCGACGCAGAATCTAGGACCGATACCGAACGGGATGAACGAAGCCATATGCTTTCCACGTCCGTCGAACCGTTCCGGGTTGAATTCATTTGCGTCTTCTCCCCATATTTCTGTGTCGTGGTGAACAGCGGTAACCGGAATAAAGAATTGCGTGTCGGCCGGAATGTCTAGTAAGTTTGACTTCCCCAATTTAATGTTCTTCGTTGTTTTTCTTACCATCACGTGAACTGGTGGGTATAGCCGCATTGTTTCGTTCAAAATCATAGTCACCTTGCCAAGAAAAAGAAGAAAACATTAATTCTATAATATATATATATTATTTGGATGAGGAGGAACTTACAATCTTTAAGGCATTTATATTGTTTGGATGAGGAGGAGAATCGCCACAAACTTGGTAAACTTGTTCTCTGGCTTTACTTTGCCATTCCTGATGTTTTGCCAGAAGAACGATTGCCCAAGTCAAGAGATTTGCAGTTGTTTCCTTACCTGCAAAGTAGAATGTCTTGCATTCATCAATAACTTCTTCTGTTCCTATTGCGTTTTCCTCTTGATCGGTGGCGGCTATTAAAAGACTAAGAAAGTTGTTTGTATTTCCTCCTCCTCCATATTTGTTTGTCTTTATCAACTCTTTTATGGAGTCATGAATTCCCTTCTCTAGTTTCCACCTCATTCTGTTCTTCTTGGTCGGTAGAAACCTGTACGTTACTTCAAAATAAATATATCAAATTGTCTTTTTGATACTGTTTTTCACAACTCGAGTCTACAAGTCCTTAACATAGATAGTAATAATGTATTTAGAGTATGACAATTTAACTCAGATTTAGACATTTTTGTAAAGGAGGTTTGCTTACCTAAAACCAGGAATGTAGATGCTCCTCAAAGCTTCCATGGTAAGACTGGTTAGTTGTTCTTGCAGCTCAAAAATGCGCTTTCCATCTTCGAAGCTGCTTCCAAAAGCTGTTGTTGATATATTTTCTGCTGCGAGGTGATGAAGTTCTTTATGCACATCAATTTCGAATTCATTTCTTCCTTGTCTTGCCTCTTCCCACTTCTTCAATAACTTCATTGTGTTGGCTGCAATCTCCGGCACCCAACCCTGTAAATTAAACAACAAAATATGATCAAGAATATGGAAACTGTAAAAAGAAGAATAAGAAAATGAATGAAATGATGATGACCTTGACTCTCTCTAAGGTAAAAGCCTTGTTGGTGATCTTTCTATGAACAGCCCACTTTTTTCCATGCGAGGAAAGTAATCCATCCCCAATAAGAGACTTTGTTAAGGGACTGATTTGAATCTTCTCAACAGAATCAGTGTGATTTAGCATAAGTTCTTTGATCAAGTCTGGATCAGTTAAGGCCAGTCTGGGGGTATTGCCTAACCAGAATAGGAATGTCTTACCATAAATGGATGACCATTTGTGGTAGATTGGAGAAACACGTTTCAGTATGTCATGATTGAATGGAATTGGCCTTGCTTCGGCTTCTCTGAACATTCTTTTATTGTCCTCTGCGTTACCATACAAGGGGTGGTGATCAGGACCTTGAACCCCCTGTTTCTTGAAGTGTAGCTCAATTTTCAGAGGAACCCACACAGTGTGTATACGAGCTTCAAGAGAATGATTGCTAATGGTAGCAAAGTGGTTAAGACCAAGAGATGCATGACTTCCATATCAGAGAGGTATGATTGAGCAAAAAGACAGAAGAGATGAAAACTATACTTATACTGCAACTCAGACAAGACAAGAACGGCCTCAAGATAAACAGGACATTTTTTTGTTTTTTTCTTTGTGATGGGGAGACAAAGTAGTTGAATTTGGTACACCAAGAACAGAATAAATTAATTTGTACCGAAAGTATAGAGGTGAAAATATCATAAAATAGTTAAGAAAAATGCTAACTTCAGCAGAAAAGAAGAAGAAAATAGTTGCATATGATTATATGACCTTTGGGATCAAACCCGGAGACTGAATTCAATAAGCAGCTCAATCTTGATTTCCTTATTATAGCATATGAAAGACTGAGTTCAGTTATACCAGGATGCCTTCTACAGAACTGAATGGAAACTCCTCAATTTAGTAATCTGCTAAAGATAATCTGTGCACCATACTGAGGCTGCAGAGTCATGCGATGGGTAGGAGCATGAACATATGATGGAGAAATTGTAAAAGAGTATTTCCGGATTATGACAGCCAGCACAATTTTAGCCTCGACAACAGCAAGATTTTGTCCTACACAGATTCTGGGGCCTAAACCAAATGGAAAAAATGATGCCATGTGTTTTCGAGTATCAGCAAAACGTTGAGGATTGAATATATTAGCATCTTCTCCCCATATTTGAGTGTCATGGTGCACTGCAGTCATGGCCAAAAAGAACTGTGTTTTAGCAGGAATACTCAGACATCCCAGCTTAGCATCCTTATGGGTTTCCCTCATCAACATTACAGCTGGCGGGTAGAGTCTCAAAGTTTCATTTATGATCATGTTCACCTGTCAAATCATCCAGATTACAATGTCATATTTCAGATGATCCTGGATGTTGGGTAGGCAGGAAACTTCTAAGTACGACCCTGATATTCTATATATATAGAATATAATATGTTACCACATGCATTGTCTTTTAGCGAACCAAGTCATACATATAAAAAATTAGTGCCAAAAAGTCATAACCCCGACTGTGCATTTCTTGACAGATGAAAAAGTAAACAAAAGATGGAACTCACAATTTTGAAGTCAGTAAGATTCTCTGCTGCTGGGACCTCATTGTTCTTACAAGAACGAAATACCTCTTCCCTTGCGTTGCTCTGCCATTCTTGATCCAAAGCTAAAAGTATAAGAACCCAAGTTAGAAGATTTGCTGTTGTTTCCTTTCCAGCAAAGTAGAATGTCTTGCATTCGTCAATGATTTCCTGTGTGTTCAGCTTCTCCTCTTCAGTGCCCTGATTTTTCTTATAGGCAGCCATCAGCAAAGCAAGCAAAGATTTCTTATTTTCTTCTAATCTACTGTTATTCTCAATCAGTTTCATAATTGAATCCCGAGTCTCTTTTTCTAGCCTCCTCCTCATTCTGTTCTTCTTGGTGGGCAAAAATCTGCATCCAATTTGTATTATAAAAAACGAATAGCAAAATACATACATACATACATACATATATGATGATCATAGGCACCTGAATCCAGGGATGTAAACACTTCTTATTGCCTGTAAAACCAGGCCTACTTGCTGGTCTTGTAGCTCAAATATTCTCCTCCCTTCCTCAAAGCTGCTACCAAAGGCTGTCCGTGATATGATATCTGCTGAGAGATTGTGAAGTTCCTTGAATACGTCCATTTCAAATTCATCTTTT
This sequence comes from Asclepias syriaca, assembly GCA_027405835.1. Taxonomy (NCBI): domain Eukaryota; kingdom Viridiplantae; phylum Streptophyta; class Magnoliopsida; order Gentianales; family Apocynaceae; genus Asclepias; species Asclepias syriaca. The sequence goes on from CM049934.1 coordinate 22,135,295, forward strand.
CCACCATTTTCTTTCTCCCATTTGTCTAGCATCTTTCTAGTACTAGTCACCATTTCTGGAACCCATTCCTATTCCAAAAGAAAACAATATAGTCTTCTATTAAGCAATGAGTAAAACTAAGCATATTACCCTTTTTTTTACCCATTTTACAAATCCCAATTTTTTCTTCCAAAATAAATTTTCACCATTGGAATAACAATCTCTATCAAGCTCAAATATATAATTTGATTACCGTTAATCCAGAAATTGAGTCAAATTAGACTGTAAATTAAGAAGTACATGAAAAAAGGAAAGTATTTGGTAAGGCCTAACCTTAATTCTCTCCATATTGAAGGCCTGACTGGTGATTCTTCTATGAACAGCCCATTTTTCACCAGTAAGCCCAACAAGTCCTTCACCGAAAAGCAGTTTTGACAGAGGATTGAACCCAATCCTCTCATACGACCCACTAGAGTTCATCAAAATCTCCTTGATCATATCCGGATCAGCTATAGCCAATCTAGGACTCGGCCCAAACCAATACAGGAAATTCTTCCCGTAAACCCTCGACCAGTTGTAGTAGTGCGGAATCACCCGGTGAACTATGTCATGGGAGATTGAAATTGGCTTCGATTCCGCTTCTGCTATCATCAATCTTCGCGTCTTCGCGGTGTTTCCGAAGAAGGGACGATAGTCGGGACCTCGTATACCCTGTTTCCTGAAGTGTTTTTGAATTTTCAGTGGAACCCATATGATGTAGTGAAAGAATCTCAATAGAATCAAGAACAGTAGAAGAAAAAGATGCATCATAGAAGAAGAAACCTACAAAATCTGAGAAAGTTTAAGGGAGGTAAATCTAGCAATGGAATTCAAATCAGCAAAAAAATTCAGCCGCAGTTGAATCTGGGATTAGTCTTATAATAATATATAAATATTTTATTATTTTATTATTTTATCGTGACGCCATTGTCAAAGCAAATCGTGATCACGGGAATTGTTTTTTTGTTCAACAAAAACGTAGTGTTTTTGCTATTCTATTGAAGGTAACTGAGGAGCTTACTTTGGACCATTTCCAAAGTTGGTGTCCAACAAATTGTCTACAGAAACAGATTTGATTATTTGCAGGACCTCTCAAAAACTGAAATGTTTTCTAAAGCCCACTGGACCTCTCAACCTGTATACTAAAAGAATTGGATTTCAGAAAATGAATCTTTTTTAAGTTAATAGAAAACAAAATTTTCTTTTAAATTTGGGACAAATTTTCCAAAAGAAAGACGAACCCGAAAGCCTTCTTTTCTTCTTTCTGCAACTGCAGGTCCCAATTTCCTTTTTATTCTTTTTGAAAATTCTTTGCTTTTCCTTCCCGTATACATATGCATGTTCACACATGCATTATGCACGTGACGTCATTTCTAATCTTTTCTTAATCCCTAAGAAAAAAACATAAAAAGTTCGATGATGACAAGATTAGAAATCCTTAAGCATATTTGATCTAAAAATTCATTTTCATAAATATCTCTCACTTTCTCCATCATCAAACCAGAGAGAGAGAGAGAGAGAGAGAAAAGGCATTAAATTCCTCTGAAATCTCTGACCACCTTGATTCAACAATACGAGTAATGGTAGTATTATTATTATTCGGCTGCTTCTTTTTATTTTGGTTGGTTAATTTCAGATTTGACTGCTCCGTCGGCCCCGACGACCACCACAACGACAGACCCCCGCATTATAATCTCATCTTCCCCCTTCAAATTATTATTGCAAACTCGTCCCCACATTTGAGCTGTCTCCACTCTCCATTTCCATTTCCATTTTCCTCATGAATTCCCAAATATGCCCTTCTATGTTCTAACTAATTATTTTATCTTCTAATTCAAAACTTACATAAGAGAAAAATAGTAATGGAATTTTTGAGTTAGGTATAAATTCTTGGGTATTTATTAGATTTGAACAATTTGAGTAATGGACGTAATGTTTAGTGAAAAGCGTGTCGGTGCATTGTTAGAAGAAATATATATATATATATGTATGTATATGTATAAAATGGAGTTTTTCAAAAATTGGAAGAGACGAATATATTATTGGATTTCAAAATCTTTCTTTCCGTGACGGTACCACCTTTTAACATGCACCAGAAGAGAGAAGGAGAAGCTTATGCATATGCTTTCTTTCTTTTTGACAGGACTCAGGATAGGGGACCAAGTTTTTCAGCCGTCCTAACTAGTCTTTTACCTATTGTTTCTTTTGCTATATTATTCTATTTTAGTTTCGTTTGGAGAAATCTTTATTCCAATTTTTGTATGAATATTAATACATTAAATTCAAACTAGTAAACTTTGGAATACACCGATTTGATGTAATCCGACACAAGTGAACGCATCGGACAACAAACACGATAAGAGAAAATGAATTGGAGGTGGGGGAAGGGATTGTGTTTCTTAAGTTATATATTGATTCCTGCTGCAAAACAGAGGAAGTTGGGGCGAAGATCTATGTAAACTTTCCTATGATCAAGTCAATTTGGTATTGTATTAGTAATTGTTTGAATATCTGATCTTGAATGTCCTACCTTTTGTCTCTTTTCTTCATTTTATAGTTTTCCTTCTCAGGGAAGGAAAGTAAAAGAGACGATGAGATCATATTTATTCTGCTCGTGAGCTTTTCTGATATTGTTGTTAGAAAGATATCGTTGTGAGAAACGGTCTTTGATAGTAGAAGAGGGAGAATCCACGATTCGAATATATAGAGTTGAATGTTCTACTTTTTCTGTCCGTAATTTGACTTTTGGATCAAATTGCGAAATATCACGCTTCCGCTAGTTAAATTACTTTTCTACTCCTGGCAGGTATTATTTCTCTTTCAATATATATATATATATATTACTACTTCATTTTATCTGTTTATAGACTAAATAAGTCCTTTCAGGGGCAGTTCCTTGCCCCCGCCCCATCATTTCTGCTACTGTTTTTAAGGGCCTAATTTGTGTGGTGCAACAGGAAAGAAAAAAAAAAGATCCTCCAACAAAATATGGTGGGATTTTCAATTCAATGATCTTGAGAGAGTGGCCAAAAAAAATTCCGTAATATATATAATATATATAAATATATGTACGTACGTTCATTCACCCTCATCTAAAAGACCAACGTGAATCCAGCAAAACAGTGTATGTGATTTAAAAGATTAATTTAAATTAAAATTTTAATATTTACAGCATATAAAATTAACCTAAATAAGAACAATTCAACACTTCCATTTTGGTATAAAAATAGCTGAAATGCTCCTACATAAATGTTATACGAATGGAAGAGTGTTATAACATATAAAATTCAAGCCATGATAAAATAGCAAATGACATAAAAGAGCGACTTTTCTAGCTACAAATCAGTCAAACTCTGCAATCTTTTTACAACATCTTGATGCTGACCTAAAACTCCAAAAGGAAGTTCCCCCTTTTTCTTTTTAAATAAAATTGTCTACTATTCTAATCTCTACCTTATATACAATATTGAAGCATTAAAAAAAAAAAAAGAGAAAAAACAGCAAAAACTCCCCTCAAACCGAAAAAAGGAGAAGAGAGATCGACGAAGGACGACTCAGATTATGGAAGCATTACAATTACAGTCTAATTGAAAAAGGATTGAAACTAAAGCAAACTTGGTTTCCTATCATGAGAAGAATCATCCCAGCTATTCCCAGACATGTTCACATCTCCAAACGAAGAAGCTGCTGCAGCAGCAACTTCAAGGCCACCACCTCCCATTGAATTCAAATATGCAGAGAAACCCTCGGGAGATGCTCCATCAGGACCCATTCCAAGACCCAGAAAATCGAGAGTCGTCGGCTTCCCACCAAACATCGTTGCAGGACCACCACCCAACATAAGGTTGGTTACGGCGGAAGAAGAATCGGAATACGGAAGCCCTAGACCAAGGATAGCCGGAGGAGGAGGATTATTGTTCTCCGGCTTTATTACTTGACTCAACCATTTCGTTGTGGAAGAAGCATTGCTACTGGTATTGCTATCTTGAACCTCGGATGAGTTCTGCGGCGGCATTGCCAACCCAAGGCCGCGGAGAAATGAGGAACCTGACGTCGTAGCACCTATTTGCGCAGCTTTTTGTAGCAAAGCGGTTGCAGATAATGCTGGTTGAGTAGCAACAGCAGAATAGTGTCTAGAGTGATGATCCTGGGAGGAGGAATTAGTTTTTGGGAACAATGAATTATTAGGCCCATTGTTGGAGGAGAGGTAAAGAGAAGAGGACAGCGACAATGATACAGGTTCCACTGCGCCATGCTCAGCAGCAGGCCCGCCCATTGCGCACAGTAAGCTAGAAAACGAAGGAGGTGCCGCCTGTGATGATGATGATGATTGTGTCAACCCAGCTGTAGCCGACGCTCTTACCGTACTACTACTAGTAAATACACCAGCACTGCTACTGACATTAACACTCGACACGGCAGCACCACTGGTGGTGCTAGCGATGGTGGTGCTGGTGGTTGTAGTGGATATTTGTGCTGTCACTTGCTGCCGTTGCGCACGCCCATTTTGATTTTCCGGCAATTCTATACATACATCTAAAAGATCAGTAAATAAATTTTCCATTTAAAAAAAAAAAAAAAAAGCCAAACATTAAAAAAATCAAAGGCGTTAGAAATAGTATAAAAAAAACTTTTGCAGTAAAGAGCAGCCTTTTTAGGCTTTTGGATCCTGAATCCCATTATCCAACTTTGAAACTAAGAACCTTTCGGGTAAAAGCATGTAGCAATCATGGAGTCCTTTCTTCTACAAAAACTTTTTTTTTTCAATTTTTTTTTCTTCGATCTTTGAGCTCACTCCATGGTCAAATACTTTTTTTTTATCATCCTAGCTAGTAAAAGCTAGAATCTCCTACTGATCAATGAACAAGTAAACTAGAGAGTGTAAACGGATCACATTAATTGTATTTCAAACTGTTGCTAGCAACCAAAAAATGGTCACACAATACGGCCAGGGAGGCACATGAAAACAAGGACACTAATGGACAAAATGGAGCAATAAAATAAAGCAGGAATCACATGAAAGTTGCAGCAACAATTAGAAAAAGAAGAAAAACTCGTCAAATAATATTCTTCATTATTATTTTTTCTTTTGTTATTCAATGAGAAGGAAGGATTCATAATATCCACGTTTTGTCATGGCTTCCGAGGAGAAACTAACTAGAATGTGGACAATTTATAGATTATGCATCATTATACACCCACGTTACCCACCTGAACTTTGAATGGACAACACCGGAGAAACCACGCCAGTCGACGGAGTGAGCGGAGGTGGTGGTGGACTGGAAGACGAAGCTGTCGTCGTCGTCGTCGCAGCCTGTGCCTGAACCTTCAGCGTCCCTTCCTCATTCGTAATCGTTAGAGACTGGGATTTCGTACTCTCTTGTGCCAATGCATCACAGAAAGCCCTGTGCGTAATGAAACTATCCCTCCTTCAAAAACCAGAAACGAAGATATTAATTCCGCGGGTAAAACTAAGCAACAAATAGATATTTGCTTGCATAAAATTAAGATTTAAAAAAAAATAAAAAAATAAAAATCTGTTAAACCTGGAAAACAAGGTGCCGCAATCGCAGCGGTACTCACGGGTACCGCAAGTTTTCATATGGGCTTTCCAATCAGACATTACTGCGTACTTCTTAGAGCATCGTTCACACTTCCACTTCTTCTCGCCGTGTTTTCTGCAGAAGTGCTTCTTAATGCCGGTGAGGTCGCCGAGAGCTCTAGAAGGATCGTGGTGAACACAGTTAGTCTCTGGGCAAACGTATACCCGTTTCTTCACCTCTTTACCATTTCGCTGCCGGAGTTTCCATGGCAAGTTATGACCTCTTCTGTGAAGCTGAAGATTCTGGTCCCTTTGGAAACCTTTGTTGCAGATCTCGCAAACAAATCGGTTTGTTGCTAGAAGAGTTTTCGGTGATAAGGCTATCACCTCTGCTTCTGGATCTACAAAATCCGAAACGAGAAAACAAAAAAGTTCATCCTCATGTAGTTCCGAGTTGTAATTTTTTTTATTATGATTATTTTAAAAGCAGTCTGAATTCATACAAAATCGAATTACCAGGCATTCCGGGTAGATTACGCTTTCGTTTGACGGGTACAACTTGAGGAGCTATTTTTTGATTTCCAGTAGATGAAACACTGACTTCTTCAGAAGCTGAAGGGACCGTAGTCATTACTGACGAACTATTCATTTTCACCATTTATTTTTTCTTCCTACTAGAAACTCAAAGCTTATAAACTTCAACCAAAATTATAGGATATATAAAATCCGAAACTCCTCTTTTAGAGGAACAAAATCGGTTCCCAGCAGTAAAAATCAACCATCCAGTTCCAGAGCTCTCACTCCAGCAAAATTCTAGCAGTTTCCGGTGAAATTGATATAACCAAATGTTGAAGAACTAAAAATTTTCTGGCAAAAATATATTAAAAAAAAATACAATAAACGAAATACTACCAAACAGAATTTTCGAACTACTACTATTATTGAATCGAGCAAGATGAGAAAACGAAACTCAATTGGATTTGAAAGTCAAGACTCGCGACCGTGAAAACACCATTTTCACACACAACGGCGGCTGCGGTGGTGCGTGTCGCGCCAGAGAGAAAGCAAAACGAGAAATTTTGGAAAATACAGATTTGAACGAAAGTAAATGAAGGAATCAAAAACTATAGCTATTTTGGAGCGGCTGCAGCTAACCAGGGGTTGTTGTCTGTCCTGTTATCATTTCTCCTTTTAACCCATTAGTTATCTTCTCTCTTTTTTTTTCTGATTTTCTTTATTTCTTTTCTTATTTAATTTATTATTACTTCTGTTCATCGAATTTAGTATATTGAAATTTTAGTACATTTATTGATTAATTAAATTAATTATATTTTATTAAACTTTAATTTATAGAATTTTTTTTTTTTTGTAAAAAGTATTATTTTAGTTATTGAGTCCTACGACGCAGAAAATTAGTCCGTGCTTTAAATCCGTTCGTCCACGTTGCAATTGGAAGTGGTAAGTGACACTTGTCGGAGGAAGTCGGACTATTCTGTAAATTACTTTTGTCGTCTTGCTAAATGTGTCGTAACTTGAACCATTGAGTTTAGTCAAAATTGAGACAATTTTTTTGTACTAATTTGCCCCGACATTTGAGGCATTTTTTTATAAGCATTTTTTATCTATATATTTTCTAGTAATAATAATAATATATTCTTGTATAATTATAAAATAAATTTAATTAAATTAGAGGGAAAAGAGAACGCATGCAGTAGCTCTGTTCTCGAACCATGCAAAAATCCATGCAAGAAAATTCAACGAACGCCAGCCAAGCGTCGTGTGTTTCTGTAATATAAAGTCGGGTCAATTTTAGTCGTCTTTGAAACGTTGGGTTGGTATCTTTTTCATTGATTTTGACTTTACTTTGTTTTGTTTTTTTTTTGAATTCGAAAAGAATTAAAACTTTGGCACATTTAGAAATACTTCAATGCCTCAAATACCTCCAAAATCTATTTATTTTTTGCACCGTGTTTAATGAGATTGATACGCTTCTTTTATGTCAATTATCGAATGCTAATTTAGTCATAGTTTGTAATTTACAATATTACTCAAAAGTGTTCTTATTTTAGATTTTTAACCATATTTATAATTCCAAAAATCAATCGAAAATTATTGAATAATTAATGGGTTCGTGATTTATTTTTTCGAGTTTCAATCCAAGTTCCAATTATATAAGAATTTACTAACTTCGTTAGTACGAGAGCTTTTGCTAGTTACCTAATATCAAAATCATTAGAACTTATGGGCAAAACAAATAATATCATATGGAGTTAAATGGTGTTAAGACAATGTCCTGGAATTATTCAGGCCTAATTAGTGGATATTGAGTTAAATAGTGATAGTTCAATCTGTTAGAATTATCCAGACTCAATTAGTGAATATCATACTAATGTAAAATTAAGTGGTGACAACTCAATCTACTAAAATTATCCAGACCCAATTAATAGTGTCTAAATTTTTATTTAAGTAGTGACAGTCCAATCTCATTAAATTTAAACTCGTGGTATCCATATTTTTACTCAATAGTAAAATTACGAGAGCTTGTACAATTATTCGGCTCAACATTATTTAAATTTGGATACGTGTGTGTGGAGTAGGTGGTCCGTTGATGAATTTGGATAATATCACCGAAATGAGAAGAAAGAAAGATTACTACTACAACCAAAAACAACGACTCTACTGATGAGGTTAAGAGGATAAGGACGAAGCGAATGGAACCAACTAGACGAGACGACAAAGAAATTTTGCGAACTGTTTTGTCGGCTACCCTTCTTCTTTTCTTTCTCTCATTTTTGTGAGCTTTCGTGTGATTCTATTTCTGTAGAGTGAGAAGTTTAGTTACTTCCTAACGTTGCGAACCAGCTGTTATGTCTCCATCTCTTTTTTTCTTACAATACAATTCTTGATTCTCAATTTTTTTTTTTTTTTGTTTCTGGGTGGGAAATGAAGAAATGATGGAAAATCATTACTTACATGAATAGGTCCAAAATCCAATTATGTAATCATTAGTAGTCGTTGTTAGATCGTATAGTACCCAAAAAACCCAAAAGATGTAAACAATCATGTCATTTATCAATATTTATCTTATATATATTTTTTTAAAAAAATTATGATTATAAAAAAAAATTATGATTATAAGTTTCTTTCATCAAGATAATAATTGAATTTTTCTTTGTATTATTCCTTAAGTTTTATTTTTGAAAGTAATAATTATGAAGTGCTCCGTGGAATAGACGTTAAAACAAATAAAGTTAAGTAATGAAGTGAACCATTATTATTATTATTGGCCTCCTTTTTATCAGTGGTAGTATAGACAAAAAATCCATTGACTATATATTATAAAATTAGCATATCATATCACCCTTTATGAAAAAGAAAAAGGAGAATAAATGAGAATTGTTGAATGATTTCTATCAATCCGTATTAATCTTTAATTGATGAAAAATTCCACTGTAATTTAATTATTAATGCAAAAGAAAAGAAGAATGTGGTTTTTAAGTGAAAAAAGAAAAAAAAGGTAAAGACATTTTTCTCTTTTGGTGCTTTTGTTTTCTTTGTCTGATAAGGACAACTCTACTACACGTTCCCCACCCAGAATGAAAAGACCTTTTTTTTTTTTTTCTTTTCCTAATTTCTTTCTTTTATTATATTTTAAATATTGTTACTGATATATATATATATATAATTATTTAATACTTAGAACTAAAAGTTATAATATGATTTACACAGAATCTAGACACCAAACGTGTACAAAATTATTCAACTTTTGACGGAATGAAGAAAAGAATTGAGAAGGTTTTTTTTTTATCTCTCTATATATATATGTATATATATTTGTGTGTGTATATATATATATATATATATATGGGAATAAGTCTGCTTCCAGCTGTAAGGGGCGGTGGAGGAGAGAGAGGTGACAATGAGCACAACACAAGAATGTCAAAAGGAGAGAAACTAACTTAGAGCTTTGTGGTTGCAGCAATCATAACTAGTTTGATTAACTCCTTACTTTGCTTTTTCTCCTTTTACTACCTTTTTCTGATTCCCATTACCCTACAAACCTACCTCTTACTTCAATCTTCACACCCTCATGCGTTTCTTCAAATATATATATATATGTATGTATGTATAAAAGTTGCATCAACAATGAGAATTCACCAATTGGCTCTGTTGTTTTCATCAGTTAGACTTAATAATCCACTATTTATAGGGAAGGCTCAGTAATGTAATATAATGTATACAACAAAGAAATTCGGACAACAAAATGGGATTCAGATGTGGAATCATAGAAAAAGCCTAAAACATTTATAATCTGGTGCAGATTCTGCATACTTTTTTCTGTAAATAATATATTGATGAAGTCAGGAAAATGCGATTTGTCAATAAACTCTACAAATCACTAGATGTTCAAACATTCTCACTATTTACAGAGAAAAACACTTCCTATCATCACACAACCAAAGCATCGGTTTTTTTTTTGGTTTAGGAATGGCAAGTCCTGAAAACTTCACCCCGCATTATGTCAATGGGATTGTGTTCAAGAGTATATCGCTCTGGACCAAGATACATGCCAGTTCTCTCCAACAGTGCAAGCCCTTCTTCTCTGCCATATCTTGAGGCATAAAGTTTCAGGTATTCAATGTCCTGGTGCACACCAGCAAATACAAGGGAGTGATTTGTACATATATATATATATATATATAGTTCCGTGGACACATTTATAACAAGCAAACTAAGAATTATTGGATTATCTCTGATAAAAGACTGTAGAAGTGTTAATGATGCCGTTAATTTATGCATTCAAGACTTTATTATAACCGAGTACCTGCAGGCCACTCAAAAGCCGCTCTAATCTTAAAGAAGCTACAGGCTGCTGTGAAGATGAGAACACCTGACCAGGGTAGAACAAGACTCCATCTCCAGGAGGGAGTCCACGCCTAAATCTTATCTGTACAAAGAGAAATGAAATTATAAATTGTGTTGTGCAGCAGCAGCTACAGAAATTTTTTATAAAACAGAACATGAGGCATGAGAATTGTGACTACCTCAGCACTGGGAACTGTTGCTTTCTCGTAGCAGTTGGCACCCCAATAGAGAAAACCCGTTCCTCCTTCTTTCCATACACGCCACATAACTGCACGATGTTGGGTACCTCGCATGCCCAGGTGCCAGTTTGGATGAGGATCAGATGGACCCATGCAGACATATGTCCACCATTCCTGTGTAAAAGTATAATGAACAAAAGTAAATGTCTTCATCTCTTTTCAAGCAAGCAAGAAGCCCAAAAGGGGAGGAGCGGGGGAGGAAGATAAGGAGCAGTGAAAAAAATTGGATAACTTCAAAGAAACCCGTTTTGTGCGCATAACGTTTTTTGAGAAGCATTTTCATGAATCCAGTCAAAAACATCCTGGTTCCTTATAAAGAGGTTATCCAGGTGAAGTAACTATAAAATATCTATAAGAGAAACCTAAGCTAATACAGAAACAAAAAGATGTAAGATTTGCTAAACTAACAGATCAAATTGAAGGTCACAACAGAATTTCGTGGAATTTGAACTTAATCCAGGCTCTAGCAGCTTCTAGCATCTCTAGTATAATTGATACGTAAAAGCTGGAAATAATGATGAAGTAGTTTACATACATTCTTATGTCAAATACAAGTACCGGAGACACATTACCTCCCCACTTTCAGGTTGTATTTCAGAAATTATGTCCTTCACCAGATCCTCTCGGTTACCAATCACCCATTCACTGCAGACGGAGACAAAATCATCACCACTTCCATATGGTGTTTAAAATGCAGTTGAAGGTACTAAAGATTTAGAATTTTCACCAGCTTCAGATTTAAAACAAAATAAAAAGTATAAACAAGAGAAACTGACAATAACTATTTTTCCAGAACCATGACAAAAATAGTTGATCTTAATATACCTAGTACAATATATTTGAGTATGCGGGCGAAGGTACCTGGAACTTTCAGAAAAGCCTCAAAATTATTAGAAGCAAGTGGTGCATCACTTGGCCCTACAAAGAGTTCAAGACTGATCAAAGCAATCAATATAAATGAAACAACACAATTGAGGAAGTAAACGACATATTCCTTCCGGTGGAAAAGATATTTAAGATTCACCACAACCAAATCAAAGAAATTAGCACCCCACTGGCAGGAAAGTTGTGGTGAATCAAATGTCTTTTCTCTATGAAGTGTATAAAAGAACACAGAAAAAGGGGGAAAAATGAAAAGATTTTAAAATAACTACAGATGACAATATCTATCTTCAATTTTAATTAGGTAGAAAGAATACGAAGAAAACAAGAGAACAACAGGAACAGAAAAAACTTAGGCATCACAATCTATACCACAGTAGTATGTAGTCAAAATACGGGCATCAGGTGCATAGGCATGAATCTCACTGGCCATGTTGCGAATTGCATCATAATGATCCGCATTCAGTGGCTGCAAGAATTCAACAAAATTGGTCATGTGGAAAAACTTGTATCGATAATGAAACCTAACTTTCAAGGATAATGCAACCCCACTATGAACAAAAAATAGACACAGCATAATGAAAGACACAAAAGAATTTGTCCCTTCACCCAGAACTGAATTCCCACATTTTGTTTCAGGATTATCCAAAAATAAACACCCATCTTTTCCTGCAATGAATATATTTTCTATATGAAATTTCTAAGGAATCAATGTCCTACAACTAATTGGCCCATGACATGATCCACGAGTAGGGTACATAATAGTTTCATATGCCCATAAATCAGTATTACAATCTAAAGTAGGTGGTTTGGATGAATATCAGTCATATTGAAGCTTCAGGTCTTTGATTACTAGAAGATATAGAAAGATACAAGAGTTAGACAATTTATACTAGCGTAACCATACCTCATCCCAAAGGTAAAAGTAGGCCTTTCTCCAATGATTTTTTGTTCTTAATATCTCAACTTCTCTTTGCAAGTACTCTTTTCTTGTATCACCACTAGTATCAGAAGATAAAAAGCTAACATTATAGCATCATATCAGGCAAGCAAACTGTGCCAAACTCAATGGTGGTCAGGGTTGCATACCAAGAAACAACTGGACCATATGGCACAGCATATGCAGCAAGCCGGGGATCAGAAAAATACTCATCTGATTTTGGATGATCAGCTACAGAAGCAAAAGGATGATGGAGGAAAACATCAGTATCAAATTAGATATCAGACAGAGAGTGAGAGCACACAATAGAACTGAAAATTAGCCAATGGGCAGTTTACTGTTGATTTTATGGTGATAAATCATAAAGAAACTTCATTCCAGTACCAGGCCAAGGGCAGGTGTATGTCAAAACTCGCATGCTATCACCCCATCTGCAGAAGTAGGGACTGATTTTATATTGAAGTAGCCACTTAAAATGCAGATCCAAAGCTTCACACCACTCACTGCTTCCATGTTCAACTCCAAAACGATCTTCAATCACTGTATCAGAGACCTAAATATAGCTAAGGAACCCCATAACATACTTCTCACTGAATTATACTTTCAAGGTTAAACTGCATAAAATTTCAAGAAAAATAAGAATGAAGTATACACCTCCAAAGCTGTCATCTGGCTCCAGAACTAAGACTATAATACAAGGTTTTGTCATCCTAAAGCAACCTAATGTAATTGTTCAGAAGGTGTTTCCTCTTTGCCATAGAATCATTAAACTGAATATGAACAACTGTATTACGAGACTCAAACAGCATATGAAAAGAGTTTGACATATTTCTATGTTACGGAAACATAAGAGATGTAGGCGTAGAGTTCTGTGTGCACTCTACTAGATGCACCTATAAAAAACATAGCCCAATGCAGGTCTCCTAAAACTTGATTAATCTATGAAAAAGGAGAACAGTCGTAAATTTACGAGTATAACCTAATTTTTGCAGTTATCTTTGCAAAGAACATGTTTTGTCAAAGAAACATATCATGCAACCAAAAGACTTCTGTTCATTACATACACGAATTATTCAGAACACATCAAAATTGGCACAAATCTGATCCATGAAAATACCCATTATCCCGATAATGAGAAGAATCTAGTGAAGAGACATATGAATAATTCTACAATGTTCACCAGTTAAATAAAATAAACATTGCACAAAGGATACACCAATAACAGCAGGAACAGAAGGAGTCTCTGGAAGAACGAAATCCCAAACTGTCAAACTGATCTTCAGCCTTATTGAAAGATTTGAGATTGCATCTTCATCCATCATATCTGATGGGCCATTTTCTTGAAAGAAATCAGAAAATGATGGGGACAGAAGAACTCTTCTCAAAGATGAGGTGGAAGACTTCATTCTTTCTACCTAGAAAAAGAAAAACAGGTATTATAGAAATCCAAGAATAGAAAAGTTGAGAGATCCTTTAGTATTAATGTTAAAGACACCTACCATTTCATCCACTGGTTTTCCATCAATGGGCTCCAGAAGATCAAGACAGTTTGTGAGTTCTCTATAAATTTCTTGTTTCTCATTTTTTCCGAGGCAAGTTGCTCCAGATCTGTGATAAATCAGAACAAATGAATATAAAACTTATGTTGCCAAATAGTCCATATTCAAGTGCAAAAGCTTTTGCATGCCAAAGAACAAAAAATTCAAGACATAAATCTGACATAACAATCTAATATTTAACTGAAGTAAACAGGAAAGACAATCACTCTGCATCAGCTCTAGTAGCAGTGATTATGAGTTCTCCTTCATATTGACCAGGCAGTTGTGCATTTGGAATGTCTACAGAAAGCCAAATGACAGTCGTTTCACTGCAAAACAAACAAGTATGATCAAATATGAAGAATGTCATTTAAATGTGATTTATTCACACAAAACACACATATATTGTGAGAGATTGTACCCTGGAAATAAATTAAGCTGACAGGTTGGCATATCAAGGGGTACAAGAGCATCAGGAACACCTAAAACAGGAACTACACGCCTCACTGACAAAGATTGGCCGGAAATCAACCTGCAGAAAACACATGACGTATGAGTTCTACATCTCACTTCAATCTCACAAGAAGATTCTAAACTACCAGGGTCAGGAAATCAACCTATCTCCTGAACTGGAGCATAAATCAGTACAATGGACTAGTGCACCTCCAGCAATACTGGATCCAACCCATGAAACTTTTGGTCGTAAAGCAATTTGAATACTCTCTCTCTCATTTCTTGCGGCTAAAAGTGATATCTTCAAACAGAAAAAGAAAAGGTCAAACTCCAAGGTTGCCCAAATCCCAGTGGTCAGTTAATTCAACAAGACTGATAACCACAGAGTGACAAGTTAATGAAAGACCTTTCAAATCTCTATATGCAAATGAATTCAAAAGACTTGTTTCTGGGAATTATTCTGTTTTATAAACATACACAATGACACCTGGTATAAGAACCAAGCAACATCTAAACTAACAAGAAATAGCATCCACGGCATAAAAACTAGCACTGAAGTGTTGCCAGCAATCTTACTGGTTCCAATGATCTAGGCATATCTTGTGGTCCAACATTAGCTGTGCTAGGCATGCACCACACATGCATTAAATCTGAAGAAGGAATTTTTGTAGGGTCAATAGCACCCCTAAACCTACTAGGGTCATGAACAGCATTATCATTCCACCCATAAGCTGTTCCTCCTCCAGCAACACCTTCAACCGGTGGCACCATCATTTCCAAATGATTTTCTGCAAAAGATATCAAGAAGGCAGAGAGCCGATAGAGCAAGCATTACTATCATCTACTTGTTTGAGCAAAGTTTATAAGAGCTATAAATTGATAGAAGGAATACTATAGTAAAGGTCCAAACATGTGATAGATGACTATATATGAATAACGAATATTATGTATGGGCAACCCACATTTAACTTGACACCCGACATTATTGGTAGCGTAGCTCATATAAAATACAGACTATTTAAAAAGAAAAATGCAAAAAGAAAAGATTTTTCCTTTGTTGAGATAAAATTGCAGACTGAAGCAGAAGTCAGTTAAGCAGGACAGTAGCGAAGAGGGATATGTATTGAGGGAAAAATTCAAGATGATCTTTCTATGGTTATGCCAGAATGATATGTGGGTTTGGTTTGTTCTGGTTCTTGATTGGTGCACAAGTTCATCAAATACCTTATTCAAACACAGATGTCAACTTATAAAAAGAATCCATATCCATCAACAAAAAGGATAAAAGCAATTTCTAGTTTCATTCATCAACCACAAACGTCAATAAAACAAGGTGGCAACTCGTTCAAAGTTCTCTTGATTAACCATCAGTGAATAATACTTGAAATATCTGACATTTGCAGTGTACTACCTTCCTATCTTCACAACCATTAAAGAAATGCTGTAATCTCAATCACCATTTAGCAACCCAGGTGAAGTCTTGGTAACTTTGTATTATTACTCAAAAATTAGAACGAGAAACCAAAGAACTGAACTAAAAAGTCACTACAAAACTTTACAAATCAAATGAAATCCGGACCCTCTAAAATAAAATCTACTCCCTAAAATCTCTTCATAAAACTGCACCATATATTTTCTAAAGAAATCACAAAGAAAAATCAAGTTCCTAAGGTAAACTTTAAAGAACAAATAAATTCTTATTTCCTAACAAAAGAAAAAAGAAAAATTCATGCAAACTGTCAATAGATGAAATAATAATATAGATAGGATTAATACTCACCGGAATCGTCCATTGCTCCTCTCGGAAAAAAATAAAATAAAATAAATTCGGGTAATTTGAGTTCTCGTTGTATTCTAGAGCTAAGCTGAGGTGGTGATCGCGGCGGTTCAAATGAAATGCAGAAAAATGATTCCTTTTTTCCGGGTGAGGTGTACTCTGTGTTAGAATATGTAGGTAAAGGGAAAGTGATAGTTACAATCTCAGTTTTGCTAATTGCACTCTCTGATTTCCGACCAAAGTGTCTACAATTGGTGTGTGGATAGTAATTTTTGGAGTGGCAGGTAAAAGGGGAGGCTGATTTATCTGATTTTGCATGTCAGATGAATAATTAATTAGGGAAAAAAATTACTATTAAATTAGGTCACGTGGCAGTTCAAAATGGGTCACTTCCAAATGCGGTGTGCTTTTTTATCCGACCGCCTCAGTAAAAGGGGGCTTTACGTGCGAATTCGTGTCTTAAGAGGGTGTTTCTTTTTTCTTTCTTTTCCAAGTATTCACAAGTACTGAATAATTAATTTTAATGTTTAAGAAAATTGTATTTTCCTGTCCTTACCTTTTAATTCAATCATTTTTATTTATTTATCATAAAAATGAATTATAAAATTTGAAATTAAAAATACGGTAAATACCTAAATAAATTAATAACCCAAAATCTATAAAATCTCCCCCCTAATGACAAATAGGGTAGATAAATCTAATTGCTTGTTGAAAGAGCTTCAGAATAATTTAGAAACTTTAGAGTCGGACAATATCAATAATAATAATAATAATAATAAATAAAAATTACCCATAGAAAGAAGAATCTGAACTACATATGAGAGGAAAGTCAAACAACATAAAATTTGGAAAAAAAAAAAAAAAGTACAGCCAAAGAGAGCCAAAATCTCCATTGAAACTTCGTAATATGATTTGACTTGTCATCATCAAACACATGTACATGCTTCAACAATATATTGGGCTCCTCATAAATACCTGCAATATAGGGATAGATCAAGAATCAAAAAGTAAATAAGTATGGAGGACTCTTAGCAAACAAAAAAAGAAGAAAAGGAAAAAGAGGAAGTATGGAGGAATCAGAAAGGTATAAAGAACTTGAAATTCAACTTTCAGTAAACTAGTCAAGTTAACTTAGAACTGGAAAGAAACCTTGCTGCAATACTATAAACATTAATGGGGGAGCAACCTCACGAGGTCATAGCCACATATAGAAGACTTTTTTAACTAATGCAAACCTTATCATGATATGTAATTGGTTTATCCCTCATGTTTCATCTGTGCCAAAGTATGCTATTCTTATGTTGATACCTTATGCTTTGTGATTTCTTGATTAATGCTGTTTAAGAAATATACAAGCAGTAGGATTATCTGGCCAACCATCTGTTTCGAAACAAGCATTCCACAAAGAGCATTTGCTCACATTCTTAAACACCCTATGTGCTTGGTTAAAGAATTTGATAATGTGAAGGTTCATATTTCAATTTTCAAGTGCTTATGGTGAAATTTCCTACATGGATTACCTTTTTATATAGCAAATTGCTTACAATATTACCAGAAGGGTGCAAAGAATCACAAGAACAGTTATGTAAGACTACAACAATTATGTAATATTGCAATGTTGTTTTGCAACAGTCAACATTACTTGTATAAAAAAAAAATTCCATTTCTAATTACATCTGTAGTTCAGATAAAATATTCTAATCCATTTCTGGCATAACCCGCCCATTTACTTCAACTTTATGTACTCTTCCCAATATTGATGGAGCCAAAGTTGTTAAGTCCTAAGTACAAGAGACATATATATCACAGAATAGGAACATGAAAACATACCTTTTGCAGAAATCAGTAACATATTTTGAGCTGTTGTAAAAAATAAACCACATCAACACGACAATCAAGATATCTTCAGGTGCTAAGGAGAATTCATAATCATCACAAATCATGAGATAAATACAATTTGGATTTTTTATAACAAGCATAATAATGTGCTATAAACAAAATAGATGCTCCAGAGTGAATGCCAAAATGAAGGATACTGAATAGATATCGCTCCCACCAATCCAACATGTAAAGACCAAAAGTAACATTGTAAAGATAAATCTTGCGCTGAATCCAATTCATAGCTGTAGTATCTGAAAAAACAAGAAGACAAATCGATGAACACATAAAAATCAATCCTTTGACAACTATTCTTACCGCTTCACATAACCGATTGAAGCTGTAATCCAATAACTATAATTCAAATGTTTTCTTGAATTTCAGAAACTGTGAGGACATAATTTCTACTAAAATATGCTCACATTTCCCTGTAATTCCTACTCGTTCTACCATTGGATCTGATTAACTTATAACAGTAACTTTTGATTGTCAATCAGAATTGATATAATAATTAAAAAAAAAAAAAAACAATCTTACCTTTAAATCAGAAGTTGTGGAACAGTGAAAGTATCTGTGTACTTTGCAGAGTAAATCCTGACGCAGAGAGAAACAGATAAAAATCGTTAAAAAAGTTGACAAGAGACGGAGAATAATTGACGAGCATCAAAGATCGCGGCGGAGCCACGGTGGCGATGGCGTCGCTCACCTAGCGTTGGTAAATCCAAGGAGGATCAGTTGAACCGGCAAAAGGTGAGAAACGGCGACGTACAAAGCTGAAAACAGTAGTAATGGGCCTTGAGATTTTTCTACAACCAGTTTTTGGGCTTATTAGTCACGTATTTAGTGGGTCATGGGCCCTCTGTTTTTGGAATTATTTTAAAATTATTCTTAATATATATTAAAACTCTTATTTAAATAAAAAAGTCACGCTAATCATATTATTTCTCTCCGTTACCCCCAACTCAACATATCTCATAGAACTGAAATTAAGTTCCCTGCGGCATTCCCATAACCGGCGAGAAGCAAAACCCTAT
Organism: Asclepias syriaca; assembly: GCA_027405835.1. NCBI lineage: Eukaryota > Viridiplantae > Streptophyta > Magnoliopsida > Gentianales > Apocynaceae > Asclepias > Asclepias syriaca. Next base: position 22,154,462 of record CM049934.1, read on the forward strand.
ACCTTCGTTGAGAGAAAACTATGGAGAGTGCATTAGCGAGTGCCTCTGCCATCAGCGACCAGAGGCAGAAAATTGAACAGTATAAACACATCCTCACCACCGTTCTCGCATCCAACGACATAGTACAGGCTAAGAAATTCACTGATCACAGTCAGTTACTCACTTTTACCTGCTGTTATTCGTCTTTTCTGATTGTTTCCTTCTCGTTTTATAATTCTAGGGCTTGATTTTACTCTAATGCTGTTTTCAGTTTTATCCGATGAAGTACCGCTAGTAGTGTCAAGGCAGCTTTTGCAAACTTTTGCGCAGGAGTTAGGAAAATTGGAGCCAGAGACTCAAAAGGAGATAGCGCATTATACTCTTAATCAGATTCAGCCTCGAGTTGTGTCGTTCGAGGAACAGGTTTGATTCAAATGCTTATCAAAAGTTGTGATCTATGCCTTTTGGTGTTTAGCCAACTCGAATCACGCTTTATAATCTCATGGACGTGGCTGACAGGTACTCATAATTAGAGAGAAGCTTGCTGAATTATACGAGTCTGAGCAACAGTGGTCAAAAGCTGCACAGATGCTAAGTGGCATCGATTTAGATTCTGGAATGAGGTGTGGTAATAGGCATTTTTTCCAGTCGACGTTTAAGTAATTTATTCCACAAATATTTAAAGTTCTAATAAGATCTTTTCCATTCTCTGCTCAGAGTTATTGATGACACATTCAGACTGTCGAAATGTGTCCAAATTGCTCGTCTCTACCTTGAGGTATGTGTGTTGTCTATTTATTTGAGTTTATGTGTTGTGTCGATTGATTTGAGTTTTTTTTTTTTCAATTCAAATTGGTATCTGTTGATATACAATTTTCACCGTTTGGCTATCCTTTCTAAGGTGTTGATATGAATTTGTGAAACCAAACTCAGTAACTAACATTTTACTGTCTGAAGTACTGGTGCTCATGAGAAATGAGCAATTTCCAGGATAAAATTTTGGTTGAGTAAAGAGTTTTCTTAGGTAACATAGACTCGTTATATGAACTTATGACATATACCATCTCATAAACTATTAAAGTCAGGAGTTATTTTAGAAGGCTAATAAAGAGATGCTGTATTATTTTAGGATTTTGGAATAAAATTCAGCATTAATGGGTTAGAAATTATTATTAAAGAATTGTTGCCATAAAGGAATAGATTCAAAAGTTTTTTCTATTAATGTATCTATCTGCTCCAATTACTTTGGATAGTGGAATGACCTGCAACATTGTATGTTTTGATATTGAAGCTTTCCCTTTTTGTATCTCTGGTATGGATAACTCACTTCAAATATTTGTGTCTTGTGTTGGCACATAGGTGCAATGTCCACATCAAGAAGAAATTAGATAACCATGTTTATATTGTTTGGAGATCTGCATGTTTATAAATCTTTGATAACCATGGCTCTACTTGTATATAACAATAGTGAAGGCATTTCTATGGTTTGTAAATTTGTAATCTTTTGATTGGCAGGATGATGATTCTACTAATGCTGAAGCTTTTATCAACAAAGCTTCATTTTTAGTCAGCAACAGTCGGCATGAAGTATTGAATTTGCAGTATAAGGTTAGTGTTTATGCTATTCAGGAAGTCTTCACGATCAAAAGACGAACTATGCATGAAACTTATTATTTCTCTCCAACATTAACAGGTTTGCTATGCTCGTATTTTGGATCTGAAGAGAAAGTTTCTGGAAGCTGCACTACGTTATTATGACATTTCACAGATTGAAAAACGGAAAATAGGAGATGAGTATGTTCTTTTACCAATTCTCAAGTAAAAATAGGGAGGAAAGAAAAGGAATACTCACTGAATATGCTAAAGTTTTAGTACCGAATCTATATATGTAGGATTTTCTTGCATTCTGTGCCTTTCCTAAAAACATGAATTGCAACTCCATTGGGTTTGACTTGGCCATGTCATCACAGACTTCTGTACACCACAAATTCAGAATCACTTTTCCAGATTAATATCTTTGAATCTTTTTAATCGGACAGGGAAATTGATGAAGAAGCATTAGAGCAAGCTCTTTCTGCAGCTGTTACATGCACTATTTTGGCTGCTGCAGGCCCTCAACGATCTCGTGTTCTTGCCACATTATACAAGGTAGGAATCATTATTGAACATTTAATTCTGGTCCATGTGCATGCATGCAAATGTGTAAAAGGAAAAGATTGGTCCCATTATTGAATGGGTTGTGCAACGGTCAGGGTTGTTGTGGGATGTACATTTATTTGAGTTCTATGAGTTTTAATACAAATTCTCGATCATCTCCTACATTTTGGCTAGCACGAGATCATTAAAGTTGATTGCATATTATCAAAATTAGTTCCTACAATATAATCTAATTATGTTGAAATGCCAATTCCTGTTGCAGGATGAACGTTGCTCTAAGTTAAAGATTTATCCAATCTTGCAGAAGGTATTTACTTCAGCACTTTCTGTCATAAAATATGTTAGAAAAACTCAATCATGTACCATTGGCTTACTTAAGTTATTGCCAACAAGGAAGAAGTCATAAGACAAATAGCTAAGCAATTGGATGAATAGGTATTTACTTTTATCTTATATGGTTGTTTCTTAGGTTTATCTTGAAAGAATCCTGAGAAAGCCTGAAATTGATGCTTTTGCTGAGGAGCTGAAACCACATCAGGTTTGTGTTATTTTTTTAACAAGCTTGCTTTTCTTAGATGTTCAAACAACTGTATGTTAATGCCTTTTTCAGAAAGCATATCTACCCGACAATTTTACTGTCCTCGATCGTGCTATGATTGAGCATAATCTCTTGAGTGCTAGCAAACTTTATACTAATATAAGGTGCATACTTTATTAATCCCAATATCTCATCTTGTTTCTTGTTTTCTACTTTCTCATTAATATTTTTTCTTCACTTTGATGTGTGCTTATTTGCTCATTTGAAATAGCTTTGATGAGTTAGGCACCTTGTTGGGCATTGCTCCTCATAAGGTATGTTTCTATCTCCAACTATTAGCTTTTGTTGTCAATTTATCGATTGTCCTCTTTCATGCGCATTTGCACTTTCTCTGTATAATATTGGGCGGGTTTGCAGGACATGGTTATTCTAGACAGTAGAAATCAATTTATTTGGTTAGACTTTGTAACTGATTCCAGGAAAAATGTTCATTTGACAATTTATTCCCTCCAAAGCAAAGAGCTGAAGTGTGTTTCTCTTTGCAGGCTGAGAAAATTGCTTCGAGAATGATATATGAGGACAGAATGAAAGGATCTATTGATCAGGTAGATGTTCAGTGAGATGCAGTATGTCACAACTGTTCACATGCGTTCCTTTGAAATAATTCCCTGTAGAATTTAATTGTTTGAGCACTGTCATTTGCATGTTCTCTATAATCAGGTTGAGGCCGTCATACATTTTGAGGATGACTCTGAGGAGTTCCAACAATGGGATCAACAGGTAATGCTCATCTTTATGTTGGGCCTTTTGAGGATTATTTCCACAAGGTTTAGGACTTTTGGAAAAGGTTTCAGATTACAGAACAGGATTCGTTCCTAGCATGAGATATTTTAGGATGATATTTAATAACTTAAATGGATTTAATTAGATATCAATTTATATCAAATTAATGTTCAATTAATTGTCATAGAAAGAGGGGAAAAAAGTAACAATCTATTTAAAAGACAATATATTTGATCTGATCTATCCTTTTACCGAGTTGAATATCTGAATATCTGTAGTAAATGTTCCTAATGATTGCCGTCGTTATAACAGATTGTTGGGCTGTGCCAAGCTCTGAATGACGTCCTGGATAGCATGGCAAAGAAGGGCTTGCCAATTCCAGTGTAGTTTCCATCCTGAATGTATAAATTTAAATTTAAATTTTGTTTTTTTGTTAAATTTTACTGTCATTTATTTAGATAGAGAAGACGCCCCTCTTTTTGCTTCCTGGCAATTGCGTATGCTTATAATGTACATTTTGGCAATGGGATTTTAGCAGGTAATATCTAAAAAGAAAAATGGTGGCCATTTTTTAACATATAGAAGAGTTGAGCCATTGCTTGTTACTACTGTTCATTAAAAAAGAAGTTACAACTCCTAATGTCCGGTTTCGCATAGAATTGTTTATGTACAAGTGTTCGATTTAAGACAAGAAGAAAAACGATAATCAATTGATACTTATAAACTTTCCGGGTCTTTACACGGAGAACGTTTTGATGAATCTTTCCCTCCTTGTACAAGCACATCATGATTAATGGAAGCCAGCTGTGACAAATTCTGCACAAGAGAAGGCAGGATTTCAAAATAATGCCAAAGTGGTAAAAGGTACAATTTAGATAATCCTGCATTACAGTGCACAGAAACGAAGCTGAACTAAATTTCATCTCAAGAAGTATAAAAAGGGTTTAAGGTGTTACTATATACTTTGAAATTATGACTTACCTTAAAGGAAAAGTTTATCAGAGAAAGATCAAGATGAGAAGTATTGAATTCAGCAAGATTCCCACATTCATCCATCTTCTGAACAAATGAAAATATAATTGAGATTTCAAATAGAAAAACAGAAACACAATTAAAGCAACAGGATCACATGTTTAAAAGGAAATTAAGAACTCGGTATACCACATACATGGGGTAGATGTCATGTGAGTGCTAAGCTATAGGGAATCACAGAAAGACTGCATAATTTTAATGTTTTAAGGAATGCAGTGAGTTTTAAATAAATAGAAGTTTCATAAGAGAATTGATTACCTCAGGACTAGAATCTGAGCAAAGTTCAGATAAATCAGTATCACTAAACTCCCTCTTATCTTGTATACAAACTGATCTAGGCACAAAATAGCTTGTATCATCAATGCTGTCAGGTTGTGGCACAAAGGCTGCCTGTGAAACAATTAGTTGCAACAATCAAAATAGAAGAGATGACAAGATACAATTGCTACAAATTCTAGTAGGTATGCTCTACACCAACTTGTACACATAATTCAGGGAAAGATGGTAATAAAGTCATGTCCAAAGACTGACAACATCGTTGAATAAATTGATGAAGGAAAATCTCCATATACCTCTAATTAAGCAATTAAAACAATATGGTGTTCGTGAATTTATTTTTGGAGGAGAAGATGTCACTGTAAATCAGGTGATTCCACGTAAAACAACAAATGCAATATTCATTCCCATTCCATGGGAAGTTCTGGCTCTTTGAGAAAATGGAAAGTCCTTTTAAAAGCTTGGTTAGTTCACTCTTTGAAACCCGTCAATAGCTTCATTGTTACCAACTTAGCAACTTACAATACAGGATGGGTTACCCATTATTAAGTTGAAAACCTGGGGCAAAAATGATTATCATGTGGCAAGTCAGAGTGTTGCAAGCCGATAATAGTTTTTCAAGCTCGTGGATCCATGCTATGTTTCTTCAGAGTCCAAAGTCTTAAATAGTATTATATCTAAGCTAAAGGTGAAGACCTTACCTTCTGTAAAGTGAGATTGTCCCAGTCAACTCCGGTAAAGAACGGATGAACTTTTACCTATACAAGGATCAAGAATATAATTAGACAATAGTTGAAAAGGCAAGTTGTCCTATTAAGATCAGGAAAACTTTATTTTAAATAAAATTTTATTTAAAAAACTTAATCTACAAGTTTCAAATTTTATTTTATTTTCAAACAAGGTTACTAACAAAATGTTCACTTTCAAAGAATTGAAGGCTGAAAATTTTTAGTCTGTTTTCCTCAAAACTGTGAAATGTTGAAAACTTTCCAGTCAGAAAAACTAGAAAAAACAATTATTTTACACCGGGCAATGAATCGAACAAGTAAAATCAAACCTCTGATGCTCCCTTTGCTCCAAGCCGGTGATTTGGGTCATGGCTAAGCAACCTACATGATCAGATTTGCAAATACTATAATTGTGAGTCTCCGGACAAATGCACAGAGGAAAACGATTGAGTTATTCAGACTTTGGAAGCAACAAGTATAGTATTTCAATGCCCTCAGAGATGCTTATGGTTAACAACTTGAAAAACAAAGGTTACATCCAAAGAAACTTCTAAGAAAATAAGGAACCAAATCAAACTTCAAAACCACATCTATAGTTTAGTTCTATATTAGGGACACCAATAGCACCTTAACTAAGGCAGCATCTGCAGATACCGAAGGGGCATGATTTTAGGATATAAAGAGTGATACTTTATAGAAGCGAATAGAAGAATAACTACCGAGATTTTGGCATGGATAATTTGTTTTAAATCTTATAATAAGTGCCAAGTACCTTCACAATTTCTCCTTACCTTCTGAAATTAAAATAAGTGACAGACATATATATATATACATTAAAAAGTAGTAATTTCCAGAGCATGAAATAGAAATTCAAATAGGTTTTCCTTCAGTAAACAGAAGAACAAGGACCACAGGCTTTAAAATCCTGAAATATGTTGGGGTAGTTTAAATATCATATTCTATCAACTATATTAAAAGAAAATAGAATATCTGATTCACCAATTTCCTTACCTAAGCTTGCCTGCTATTACTATCTGAAAATATCTTCAAAGCTCTCATGGTAAACACCAATAACAAAATGGAAAACACTAAGGTTTGTGATTTGCTTGTTACCACCACACCACTTCCCTAAATCCCTAAGGTTGGCTAGTTCCCCACTTTGAAACAGGAAATGATCCAATATGCTGGTAAAAAAATCATCAGCTAACCTGTCAATCAAGTCTTGAGCTTCAGATGACATGTCACTTGGAACTGAGGGCCAAGGTATATTCTTGTTAAGGATATTGTCAAAAATTACCTGTCCATCAAGAAGGTCAATTGTTATCAGTACTACAGATTAACTTAGACAAGAATTTCTTATTCAGCCATACTACTTAAAGTGTACTTGGAAGACAGAGTTACTACCTCTGGAAGCTCAGCAGTGAATGGTGGAAATCCAGTAATGAGTTCAAATAGAATAATTCCTACAGACCACCAATCTGCAGCATAACCTGTAGAGATCCAAATATAATCTTAGAAAATTGACTTTAAAGAATAGATTGTTGGTACTGTGTTGTGGTTGAGGGAAATGAAGAAGTTGTTGCCTGACCATGCTGGGTTCCTAGTAGAATCTCTGGTGCTAAGTAGTCTGGGGTACCAACAGCTGACCGCTCAATTCTCTCATTAGTATCTGGAGTATGCACACCAAGGATCTTAGAAAGTGGTGTTTCTTTCCTCTCACATCCTGACAGGTCGCTTGTGCTGTTCATAAGGCCGATTTTTGACAACCCAAAATCTGTAAGCTGGTAACAAGTTTACTGGCTAAGAGTTTCTTTCATAAATAAAGGTCAGAAAACATGCATAGACAGCTTCATATACCGCATAGACACGTTGCTAAAGAATATTTAAGCCAATGCTTTTCCTTTCCCATTTGTTCTATCTAAGACATCACCACTTCCAAACAAAGTTCTTCCTCATTCATGGCGTCGTAGAATAAAATACTTTTAAATAACTACTGTTTAGCATCTCCCATGAAATGAAGCATTTTAGAGGTGGAGATTTTATCTGCCATTTTAAAGCTTACTCAGGGGAGTCTTATCACAGAGGATATTATTCGGTGTCCATTTCTTTTAAATGTATGAACAAAATAAATATCCTGAAACCCTTAGTATATAGAAATTTGTAGGTTTCCAGAACTCTCTATACTTTTGAATCCCCATAAAATTGATTTGGTATAATAGTAACTTCAACAAACCTTGATATGACCATCTTGCGCAATTAATATATTGTCTGGTTTCAAATCACGATGCACGATTCCTAGTGAATGAAGGTATTCCAAAGCAAGAACCTGAAAAGCACAATATTATTTAGGAAAAATTCAGATGAGGACTATAATTTGCACATGTAGTAACTTATTCCTTACCAATTCTGATATATAAATTCGAGCCACATCTTCCTCCAAGCAATTGATTTTTCGAAGCAAAGAGAATAAATCTCCACCATTCAGATATTCCATGACCAAATAAACATGCTCTCTGCTGGTGAACGAATAGAAAAACCGAACCTGTAGTTACAAGACCAGATCTAAAGTCATTGTACAATATACCCGCAATAACTTAATCTTGACAGCATAACCAGCTCATAAAAAATCAATAGACAACAAAAATAGAAACTATTGCATATTAAGGTAGGAAACTTCATGAATAGAAGGATGAGCATTGATGACAAAAAGAGTGAAGAGAAAGATTAAAAAGCTTAATTGCACAAATTTTAACAGACAGAAAAGGATACTGGTACATTACCACAAAGGGGTTCCGCACTGTTATCAGGATGTTACGCTCAGCCAAAATACGGTCAATGTCATTCTTCCGCAACATATCCAATTTATTGAGTACCTAAACAAGCAACAAACTTATGTCAAGATTGTCATACGTCATCTACCTTCTTGTGAGCTGTTTCAAGCCAATTAAATGCTTTACAAAATAAAAGTTTAAGGTATATGTATGTTAGCTACCCCTTCTGTACACATTTTAATTTTAATTTATGTTCCTTTTTCCCTTATATGGATACTTTTTGAAGCAATGTAATATTGAGTTTTTACATGGTTATACCTGTTAAATACAAATTTCTGGAGAATCATTGTATGCAGCTGATAATGAGACAATGGGTCTCTTTATTCATCTCACAAATAGAAAGATTTCTCTCACTTGTGCAAACAGAGAAAGTCTGCCATACAACCTATTAACTTTTGTGAATGAAACTTTTGAAGGACAAAGCAAAACTGGAGCAAACATTTTGGGGAAGTCTAGATTTTGGACATTATGATTCGTTTATAAACAGAAATGTCATAACTCCATATCCTACCATTTTATATTACAAACACTATCATCTTCTCTGTCTATTTAGTAATATAGTTAGAAATCCAACATCAGAAGTGGAATGTAGAGATAAAATCATAATATGCTAGTCTTGAGAAGAAAAATATCCTCAAGTAGTATGCAATTAATTCCTACAGTTTTAACTCATACAATGCCTTTCAGATTTTTAACCTTAAACCACAATCTTATCGTGCTCAGTACATGAAAATATCAAACAAACTGGACAGTACCTTTATTGCAAACAAATCTCCAGTTGTTCTTTTTCGGGTCAGATAGACCTTGCCAAAGGCGCCTCTACTGATAGGTTTTATAATCTCAAAGTCATTGATAGTTATCCGTTCTTTTTGCAAAGGATGTGAGGGTGTTGATAATGTACTGCTCTGAGATGTATTATCTAGTAGCACTTTGGTACTTTCTGGATGTTGTTCATCACTTTCTGTGCCCACTAGGTTGCAAGCAAGTATAAATTTCTCTCTGCAAAAGTATGGCATGGGTCAGTAGCATTGAATTTCAATACACTCTTTTATCCAAGATGCACAATCTTACCGCAGAAGATTCTCTATCCGACTGCCAAATGTATCTATAACAAGAGCTTTAAGCTTGCTATGATTCAATAGATCCTGCAAATCTTGCAAGCAAGCAAGTAAAAGATCATTGGACCCTTCAGTAGAAAGATCTACACCTGCTACACAGCGAGCAATATCCGCAAGGTCACCCATCTGAAAGGGAAACTTAACTATTAGAACAAATAAAATTCTTTTCACATATTACATTCAGTTAGAAACTTCTTAAGTAATCATTATCAGGAAGATGCTGAAAACAAAATTCACATGAATTTATTCTGAATAATTCTATAAAAGACGGACACCAGAAATACTCAGGGAAAGTTTAAGGCAGAAAAAAACTATACTTTCTTGTCTCGGTGAAGAGACCATACTCTTTTCTCTTTTTATTTCAGCTCAGAAAATATAATTTAGTTATAGCAATAATGATCCTCAAAATTACCATCTCATCCAATTGAATGTCGTGTAAAATCCTAGTTTCGAGCTAACAGACTCAGAAGCATCACAATCTAAATGGTGAAAATACAAGGACAGCCATCATTATGTAACTGGATAAAAACAGCATTTTTGGTTATTTATTAGTAAACAGGCCACAATAGTAAAAATTGGCAGGAAAACACAATATCAGATCATTGTATAAGACCAGAAACTCAAGATTCTTCTTACTGACCACTCTGGTACTCTCATGTGACCCCATGCCTTGAGAGGCAATTGTGCATCTTATGCACAGAACTGAACCCCAAGGAGAAACTCGCATCCTCAGTTCAGTTTCTAATATATACACTCAGTAGAGCTTGAACATCAAGTTTCTTCTTCCTCTCCTTTTTACTACACAATGTTTCTTTCAATGAATATTTATTTGTTTGAAGATAAAGTACCTGTTTCACATCTTCTAGGTCAGAGGGATTGTTATGATCTAACCAGAAGAGATCAAAGTTTCCTGCTCGAGGAGTATTTGTTGATGACGCTGATGTCATGCTCCCAGTTGAAGAAGGAGGTCCACAAAGATTGAGCTTCGTACCCAAGTGGCCTCTGAAGTTAATAAAGGCTGAAACTGGGGATTCCTCTAAACAAGCAGTATCCATCTCATGAAGATCCTCAAACATTTCTTCTACCCCTCTACTTCGAGACTCACTCAATTTTGGTGAACAACCCTCAGATGTCATAGCAGAATCTGACATCTGCATTCGATAATCAGGACTGTTATCTGTAGCTTGAGCACTCAAATTGCGTGACTCTACTAGCTGTTCGAGTAACTCTGCAAGTCTCCAAAGACGCTCATTTACATCAAATGATTTTAAATCACATTTATCAGCATATGCACATATATAAGAGTGAGACTCCAAATGAATAATTGGCACGAGTTCTTCACATATCCGGCATATCATGGAATTTAAATATGTTGCATTGTGATCCTGTTCCTGATTTGAGTTACAAATATTATTCTTGGCAGAATCTCCACAGAGGACATCAGATTGCCAAAGATTGGAAAGAAACTTAGAATCTTTAGATGCCAAACCAGTGAGCAATAAATTCTTTGAAGAATTTTCATTACCCTCTTCAACATCTTCAGTCCTGCACTGAGTTGATTGAGGTAGAACACATTCATGCCTTTTCTCTTTTAACTTCAATCTAGAATCATTCCTGAGATTTGGAATGTAGCCTGACTCAGGATTCTCTTGACTGGAAAACCAATTTACTTCAATAGATGGGATGCTTTCTAAACATTTCCGAAACTTATGCAGGGATTTTCCATCAACTGGCTCAGTATCCTTCTCAAAATGCAATAACCTCGTGCACCTTGTCAATATGAAAAGCATGCGAGTCAACAGCCACTTTAACAACCCTGTTTGGCATTGTTGCCTCTTTAGAGTTAAATCTTTGACAATTTCTTCACACTTGGTCCGAAACTCTGAAGTTTCCATTTCAATACACTGTTGTGCAAGTACAAGAAGATTTTTTGCCATTTTTTTTCCATCTATAGTCAACGAATCACTCTCATCTAATAACTCCCTCAACTCCGTTGAAAAGCAATCAAGTTCTGTGTTCACGATCTCTTTTGCAGCATCAAACCTTGAGCATAGTGAACCAAGGAGTTCCTGAACATCAACCGGCAAAAAGAACTTAAAGATCTCAAAAGAGAAAATAATAAGTGTAATTCTGCATCAACAGTGACAGCTCTAACAATATCTACTCTATTAAAAAATTTACCTTCATATCATCAAAGCTGCGAGCCCGAGGTGGGGGAGATGGAATGCCACCTTTTGGACCTAATTCATGAGAAAAACTTTTCAAACCTTTAGCCAGCTTGCGACTGCTTGTACCTTCAGCTGCTATTTGTTCTTCAGCTGAATGCCTTGTTAACTGGCGTACTTCCGGAACATGACCCTCAGCAACATCCTTAACTTCCAATTCACTACACTGCCAGCAAAATCTCAGTTCATTGAGCTAATACCAGAAAAGAAAATTTTAAAAAAATAAATAAATAAGGTAGGATGCTTGCAACCAAGTAGAGATAGCTCTATAGATGTGTGTTCACAAAAAATACCTGCTGTGGTTCGACATCACTGACAGCTTCGCTGGAATACCTAGATAGTTGAGATGAAAACCATCTTGCTATCCTCCGCGCTCTACGTCCTGTTGCACAAAAGGTCCAATTCTGATCATACTATCGCAAGATTAAGATTGATATCCAGGAGAAAAAATCACAAACAATTAGGACTGTTCTGCTTATAGCCTAAATATTTAAAACCTTAAATGTATTCTATATTCAGATAGAATCAAAATCTTCAGTTCTTCAAAAATATTACAGACTCAAAACAAATAATTTACACTTAAATATCTCTGCCAAATATAGATGCAAAAAAAACATAGAGTAGTTCTTTTGTATCAGTTTGTTTCATGTCTCTTGGCCTAGCCAGATAGTTTGTGCATAGAAAAAATCGTTCCAGTTTCTCACATGTTTTAAGATAAAAAAGGTTTCGTATAGTATCAAAAACAGCAAAACTTGTTTGAACAACAAAAAAAAAAAAAAAAATCAACCTTCCTAATGCTAACATTATAGCAATATCTGTAATCCTTACTTCAAATACGTCAAATATACAGGATATTCTCATAACAGTTAAATAATATATAAAATCCTGCAATTCGTATGAATATGAACAAACAATCATATCTAGTTAATCAATAATTGTCAAAAATAAATAAAATGATCCAAGCAGAAAAGTGCATAGTGCATATTTATATATATATGTGTGTGTGTATGTATAAATTCAACTATCTCAGTGCATGTGTTGTAAAAACATAGCAACTCTAACCTTCTTTAGGGAAATTGATTTTTGTACGTGCTAAATCGACTCTTTTCTCCTTCTGCTTCACATGTGACGTCGATAGATTCGGTAAATCATTCAGCTTAGCAGAATCTTCAGCTCTCGCAGTTCTTCTATCCTTAGACGCCACTCGCCGAGTCTTAATCCGGTTCAAACCTGTAGGAATTACTGATTCCGCCATCACTAAATTCAGTTGTCGCACCAAATAAAACTCATGATTATCCACTATAAATTATTTTTTTCCAAATCGACTCAAGACTCAATTATTTTGTGTTTGAACTTCATGAATTTGTGCTTATTCGTAACGGAAACAAAGAAATAAATTTATATACATGTGAAAACGATGGCGATGGAGAGCGGAGGAAGGAGCGTGTCGGAACGAATAGAATTGCTATACGCTTTGATTTTTCTTTTCTTATTAATTTCCGGACTGCTCCAAACCAAATGTTTATTTTTGTTTTCCTTTTTTCCCTTTGGTGAGAGCTTTGAGGTTCAGTTTTGAACTTTTGAAATGATGGTGGCGTTGGATGCGTGGCTGGTGGAAATGGAAAAAGTCAGATGTCAAAAGTTCTACTGTGTATAAAAAGGCATGCCAAAGGGCAACCCAGGTTATTAATTAAATTAAGTTAATTTTATTTAGAATTGGGAAAAATATATATACATTTAACTTTTATAATTTTTCCTTTTTTTATAAAGAAATTTATTTTTTTATATATCAATTTATAAATATTTTGACAGAAAATTTAACAAATTTTTACCAAACTTTAGTTTAGCCTTTCAAGTTCCCAATATATATATATATATAAATATCTAAATGGACCAAGTAAACAAACTATGATGATGGGAACCATGAAACTAAGGCCAAAAGTTTTCATAGTTAGATAAACTTGAGGGGACCTTGCACCTGCTTTACCTGCAACAACGGTTCTATCCCACGTGCAAGACGCGTGGTTTCGATGTCACCTGTTGACAGTTCTCAGGCGAAGAAATTTATAATATTTAGACAAAATAAATAATATAAATATTTTACCACAAGGCTTTTGAGGGATCAGCAAATATGAAAATAAGTGAATGAGAAAAGTTATTGGAGTGCAAGAAACAAATAACTGCCTACTTTCTTTAACTTCATTATGGCTTTTTTTTTTTTTTTTTAAGACAAAGTAAAAGACCAAAGAAATATGCTTTGCTTCTTCTTATAATCAACAAAGTTGCAGATGACAGATTACAACAAAAACAAAAGGGTTAATAGTCAAATTGAACAACATGTTTGTTCTTTCAATTGTTATCATCTGCAACTGCATTGTTAACATATAAGGAAGAAGCCTCTCTTCTTTTAGGGAAGCCAGAATTTTCTAAATTTGGGCCCCTGTATTTGATTTCTGGTGCAGTTCTGAAGTTTGGATCAGCTGAAACAGAATTTCCATCAGCAGCTGAAGGCCTAAAGGAAGTAGCTGCTGATCCACCAGGATATTGTGATGGAGAAACATATCTTCTGGACGGACCTCGAATAACTGTACCTCTAAGATCACCAATGTCAGCATTTCTTGAAGAGTCAATGAAAGGTCTGGTGTCACCTGAACTTGTGCCACCAGAAGAAGAAGAACCTCCTACTGGAACTCCTCCATTTGTAACTGATGCGGAAGTAGTAAAAGGATCATCCGGTCCCCATGAAGTAAGAGCTTCCTTCTTGTTGGCAAAAAAATGCCAGGCACCAAAGAGGAAAAGGATGAAAAACAAAATCGGACTCGTCCATTGCATGGTATTGAACTCATTCTTGAAAACAGGAAGTGTTGAACGGTATATGCCAAGATATCCACTTCCTATAGTGAGAATAACAAGCTTTTCTCTGTCACTAGCAATTATAGGCTTTACTAATTTCCTCTTCTCATTTGCACTCATCTGCTCTTTACTTAGGAATGATGATGCAATTTCGTTAAGGTCGGCAGATGACAAAAGTTTAGGTCCTCCAGCTCTAACATAGTGCTGAGACGACACATTGTACACGAAAATCTTTTCATGGTTACCGGCCAGCAAGTATCCTTTGATTGCTTGAAATGATTGTGGCTTCCCCATCTCAAACTTTCTCTTGGATCTTATTCGACACTTAAAGTTCATTATATCACCCAATAATAAAACATGAATCATATCACCTTCCGATGTAAAGCCATATGCTTTTGACCTCTCTGTAGCATCAAAAACATAGTTTTCAACCACGGAATTGTTCAAACCTTCACATGGAGCTTCCCTAATCTTCATCGTCCTCAAATCCAACGACCCTGCACCCATTTCAGTGAGAAACAAAAGCCTCTGCTTCAAGAAAGCTAGTGGCCTACTCATTGGTACAACTGGCTGACCATAAACTGTACCATTCTCGCGAAAAACTCTTATCGTTCCACTCAAATCAGTAGACAAAATATACCTCTTTTGCCCCACATGATGCACTTCCAAGATGGTAATTGGCGACGGAGTGTCTTTAACTTTATGTCTATCGAATTTCAGAACACTTGCCATGTGAAGGGAACTCCATTCATCGGCATTAGAATCCTCCCAAATCCGGTGCATCAAAATAAGACCATTCTCATGCCCCGTCACGAGTATGCTTTCATTCTTGTAAATAGACAAATATGATAGTATAGCAGTAATGGGTGATTCAGACATTGTATGAAATTCAACTGAAACATCTCCATTTCTAGATAATACATAAACCCTACCCAGATCATCCCCAACTGCAACATACTTAACTAACCCTTCAAAATCACCAAATGGCAAGACATTAATACAAGTAGCATTTGATCCCAATTTCACAGCTGAAACTAACTGAAACCTCTCAGACCAAAAAGAATTACTCAACTTTGTCACTGACACTGCCCCTACTTTCTCCACATCTTTTACATTGATATCGAAATCTTTTCCAGGAATGTGTTCAACTGATTGCTGATCTCTATCATCAATTTTGGCCCTTTCAACTTCAACATTCACTCGAAATTTTTCTTCTTTTTCAACTAAAGATTCAAGATTCGAGTGACCAGAAAACTTTGATTCTAGTCTAGATACCAGTTCAGTAAGGTTCTGCACTAGCTCTTCCAATTTTTCTAATTGAAATTGGTATCTATTTAGTAAATCTAAAGCTACAGAAAGTTCTTGAATTTGCTCACCGTCACTTTCTATCGAATCTAAATTTGACTCTGCAACAACCCAAGAAACTTGCTGAAAGTAAAACACTAAAAGCAAATGAAGTAAGAAAAACTTGCCTCGTCTTGCGCTATCCATTGATCAAAGCAGTGAGATTCTAAGTTCAAAGTTCTTGCATCATTCCTCTTCAGTATTTTGAAGAAAAATAAAAAAAACAAGATTTCAGATCTTAAGTTTCCCGTTGATCTTTCTATGTTTATGTATATAGGATTGATAATAATTCTCCCTTCTTCTTCAAACTTTTGATGAATACAAGGTGGAATTAGGGCAAGAAAGAACTAAGAATCGTACCGAGAAAAAAAGCTGGTCTTTTTTTCTTTTTTTTAACATTTACTGCAATCAGACAGCGGAGTTGACTGTAAGAAAGAAGACACCACGGGTGAATATTAAACGTCGGCCGAGTGCTCTTTGGTAAAAATATCTCAAAAATCGAAATAAAATAAATATATATTTTTTATAGATTTTGTTTTAACAGTAGTATTTTTATTTTTTATTTTTTATTTTTTAATTCTAACAGACACTGTAGTTTAATTCAATTAAGTATTCCAAAATGTTTGATTTATATTAAAATTATATTTAAAATTATTTTCTTTTATCCAATGTATTATAATTCCGTTAAATAAATTTTTTTCATAATATCTTTCTATTCATCTACACACAATTTAAGTGTCAATAACATATTTAATAATCAGTTATAAAAAAAATATAAAAATAAAAAAAATCTAAAATGTTAAAATACCTCATTTAAAATTTTTTAATTCCACAATGTTGGTTTAGAACCCAATTCTTTATTGGGAAAAAAGGACATTAGGATTCGGGAAGAGAGAATTTCAATGTCAAATCAACAAGTGATGTGTTCTTAACCTCAGTTCAGCAGCAATAAACTGAAATGTATATAGCCAGAGAAATCTGGTATTGTTTCTCCCATATGTCTATACAAGATTAAGACCCTCAGTTTTTTTAGCTTCTTCCTCCCATCTTAAATGGCTTCTTTGGGATTTTGAAAGTAGAAATTAGAGGAGTTAGGTCAAATGAATCATCACGATTACGAACGCTAGGTTGTTCAGAGGATCGCTTCAATATTTCAAAGAGGGAAGTACCAGGAATTTCTTTAGAAGCCTTTCCGCACAGGCTCCCGTTAAATTTAGTCTGAGAAGAAGCGAACTTAGCATTTACAGTCCTTACGGGTTGTTTCTCTTTCATGACCTGCATGTTTAAATTGTTATATAACTCCTGCATGGGATCATTATAAGAGCCCAATATGTTGTTCTTTGAGTAACAGTTGTAAATCAAGACATTAGACCAGTCAGGCACTCATGAGTGCAGTAATTCGAGGCCAAAAACTGTTAAGGTAACGTTTAATGAACTTACCGTATCTGTAGATTCATCTGGGGTTGGAATTGAACTCCGGCTATTACTGTCATCTCGCCCAAAAACAAAGGACCGGACAGTGGTAGAACTTTTCATACGGGATGATGGAAGATGATGATTTTTTGATGATCGACCAAGGAAAGATGACTGGAGTGATTGCAGAAAGGCCAAAATTAGTATACTGAATACAAATTAAATGATGTTGTATTATGATATGTAACTTAATTGCAACATTGAAAATCAAGAACTATGCAGCTCCATAAGTACTTCAGAAATTATACAATTCCTTCATCAAGCCATACTTATTTATACTGCTAACTTGTCCCAAAGAAAAGGTAGGTCTCACTGAGACAAATTACCTTTGAAGAACATTTGTTGTCTCCTCCTTTTAACGCTGAATCAAAATATGCTGCAAAGCAGAAGCATTGGAATGAGAAAGTTAATACAGATACAAGAAAATATGGGAGAAAAATAACAAAGTAGTTGCATGTTATGCAGGAATCATAGAGTTGATTAAGTGACACCCTCAAGCAATGATAAATTGAAGTCCTAACTTACATGGTTTTGCTTTCCTCTTAGTCTGAGGGGCAATGTTGAGCTTCTTTATGAGACCAAACACTTCTCTGCAACTCTCATCCTCAAACAGGGAAGCTAAGGGTGTCCGCTCTTCCTGTTTCAATTTGTGAGCATCAGTAACAGTCTTCTAAATCACCTTAAAACACACTTTAACCAACTGAAAAGCACATTAGCTAAAATAGTGGTGCACAAACTCTTTCGAAACCAGAGTCTACATATATGACATGCACATATACTCAAAAAAAAATCCTAAACACACTTTCATATACATTTAGATGTGTCTCTATGTATTTATATAGTGACCGGAAGACAAACTCACAGCTCTCCGGTTGCGATTCTTAACAAGCTTCTTCTCCGTTTCCTCATCTTCATCAGATAAAAACACTTCATCTTTGTCCAAGAACATTTGACTGATTAATTGCTTTGCCTTTTTCAAATTTATTCGAGTAGGATATCTTAACTCATCGTCTTCATCTTCATCCTCATCCTCATCCTCGGCTTCATCCTCATAGTCACCATTTTCCTGGGCAGCTGGGGAAGTCTCCCTCAATTTTGAACTGAATTTTAACTTCTGCAGTAGATTTTCAGTTCCAGAAGCATCTTGCTGTTGAAGCCACTTTTGATGAAGTCCATTGCGCATTTCATTGTCGATTGGTTTTTCTTCATACCCGGTTGCTATTAAGTCATTAAATTCTTCAGAATCTTCCAAATTTTCATCATCTTCAGTTTCTTTAAATAGTAATAAATCATTATCACTATTATCTTCTTCTTCAGCTTCCTCGTCAACGAAAGCTTTAACTGGATCACCTCTCAGAGAAGGGGAATCATCTTCACACTGGTCTGAGATGGGACCTACATTCTCCTTATCATTTTCCTCTTCTGAAGAACTGCCAAAGACAACAATATATAGTTTTAAGACTGAATGACCATCACAAATTAAAATTCCAAACCAAGCAGTTCAATGTGACAAAGACGTAACGGAGCTTCAAAAAATATTATATTTATGGATACAAAGAGAATGAATCTATCCAGCATAAAATTTTCGAAGAACTCAAGAATAGATCAAGCTGAGAAGCAACAGCACTTTCTTTTCAATGTCAGGGACCAAATAGAAAGGAAGCATCATTTCAAGTTCACCTTACCTATCATCAGAAGGGACAGAATCAAGTTTTAAGTTCATAGCAAGCACAGATGGTGCAAACACTTCCTCCATAGGACTGTCTGAATCTTCAAAAGATAACCCAGCTTCTTTCTCTCTTGTATCAGAATCCTCAATAACATCCTATATTTATGACATAGATTTAGTTCAATCCCTCCAGGCATAAAATTTTTGCAGAAGAAAGCACCTATTATCCAAACAGGAAGATGAAGGTAACCTGTGTATCTTCAGTATGAGATTGAAATATAGTTGTGGACTTTTCATCACACTCCTGCAATATGACAATAGAAAGTATTACTTCGCCTGGAAATTAGATTAAATGCCAAGGTTGCCCCCTAATGGACATGACTTGTGCAATCAAAAAGTTTGTTTGTTGCAAATAGTAGCTAAGGCATCATATTTGGGACTCATATATTTTCCTTCTTGAGAAAGGTATGAAATAGAGAAGAAGACTTTAAGTTCTAAACTAAAAGTATTCAGTTTGAGACACCAAAAAAACTTCTTGGTATAATTTTTCAAGTCACAGGAAAGCATCTACATAAGAAGAAAAATGCCAAATACTGCACTCTGAAGTTGATATGTTCCTCTCTCTCTCCAAGCATCCTACCCCATCCACTTGCTCCATTCTTCTATTAAGATTTCGAAGGTTGAAATTATCATATATAAAGTAATTAGAAGAAATTGACTTTGACAAACAGCATTTTCCTTCAGCCAAAACTGAAAGTAAGTAATCTAAATAACTGGTAGGAAAGGGAAAGAGTAAAGAGGAAACTAGAAACCAGCATCTAATACAACAGTTTGGAATAATTTGTTCAAAATAAAACATGATAAAGTTCCTCACCACCGATGTAGGAAAATTTTCATAGCTTGGAGGTGACACACATTCCTTTTCATTTTTATCCAAATCCAAAGCTTTTGTACTCAGTCCATCCAATTGAGTCGGGGTAGCATCCCCTTTAAATGCTTTCTCCGATTTGTCTTCTTTGTCTTCTACAGATACATTTTCAGATTCAATCTCCAACACAGAATCTTCCAGATCACAATTATTCTCAGAAATACATGATGTCCTGTTTTGCATTACTAATCTGTCACCCAAAAGATAAGGAGTTCATTTCACATTTCCATGTAATGGCTACAAGAAAAAGTATTTGGTTTACTCACTTTTTTGACACATCAAGCTTCCTCTTTCGGATCTTCTCCAATATTGATGATATGGGTTTGTTCACTGGTGGTAAAGGTTTAAATGAAGCGTCTATAGTTTCTGGATACGTGAGGGAAGAATAGTTAGAAAACAAAACATTTCCAGATAAACAATGATTCAAAGCTACAATATATCTATAATATGTTGACAAAAACCTTATAAGCTAACCTCGCAACAATCTCTGGGATTCAGCATGAAGTTGCTGAAGATGAATTTTTCTTTCCTGCACCAAACGGTAACCAAAAGAAACAAAAGAAAAAACATAACTACATTGATATATAACGTGAATAGAAGAGCAAAACAACCAAGTCACTGAAAAGGAATCCTAAATGAAATGAGTCGTCCAAGAAAGTTATATAAACACACAAGCACAACCTTTTCTTGTCTCCTCTTGTTTGGAACTGGTGCTTTAGACTTCAAATCATCGCCATTATCACGCTTAACTCTCTTGTTGTTCTTTCTTTTCTTTTTGTTCTCTTCTTCCTCTTTCCCGGGACTCGAACATTCAGTTTTCTGCTTCTTCAGTCTACCCTTCCTTTGGTCAACGTCATCAAATTCTAAGGCCCTCTTAGCCCCCCTGGGATCTTCTCCGGAATCCCAACCATCGCCAATTTCCAAAGGAGTTTCCTCTTCCTTCCTCTTTTTACCTTCCACTCCATTCCTGCGGCCAGAAGAATTCTGAGACAGCAATCGCTCGCTTGAGTCATCAGACAGAAAAGTTGGACTTTTAGTTAAAGAAGCCTCTAAAGCTTCCAATTTTCCAAAATCAACTCTTGGAGTCGGAAGCAAGTCGTCTACTGAATCAGGCTCCGGATTAACGGGTTCCTCGGAGTCATCAAACTGGGAATCTAGGTTTCCGGTTTCAGAAGCCTCTTCAGCCTCCAATTTAGCAAAATCTACTCTAGGAATTGGAAGCAAATCGTCTACCGAATCGGGCAAAGGATCACTAGATTCATTAGAATCATCACACTGAGAATCTAGGGTTTTGATTTCGGAAGCCTCAAGTGCTTCCAGTTCAGCGAAATCAACTCTGGGAAACGAAACTAAATCGTCTGCTGAATCAGGCGGAGGATCGGTTGGAGCTTGGGTTGCCTTCTTATTCCTCAACCGTTTGAGCCTCCGGGGCTGAAATTCCGAAGAGGGTTCCGGGAGAGGCGAGAATGACTGGTAATCGTCATCGCTATCCATCGGAGATTTTAATGAACGATGATGTTGTTGGATGGAGTATATGAACTGGATCTGAATCTATGAAGAAGAAGAAAATAAAAAGAAAGAAAAAAAAAAAAAAAACAGAGAAATCAGAAAAGGATAGGGAAAATTAAAGTAGGCGGCAAAAATAGAGAACAGTGGTTCGAATTTTGAGGGAACCAATTTGGCGCAATGTCTAATAGAGCCCGCCAAAACGACAGAGGAAACCGGTCTAAAACGACGAACCGGGTCGGTGCTCTTGCACTGGTTGCAAATTAGTCCCTAAAAGAAATATCTTCTAAATAAAATCCTTATATTTTTTATGTTTGTACTTTTATGAAATTTTTTTATTTAATAAGATATAACTACTCGTTTACATAAAATTTATATCTTTATTAAGAAAATATCACTCTCCCTTTGATGCTTATTTTAGAGTTTTAGGCTTTAATTCTTAAGAAAATAAGAATGCCTTTCAAAATTTAAGTTAAATAAATTAAACTATTTTATAATTCATAAAAAAATTTATTAGTCTAAAATTTAAATTAAAAATAGATTATCAAATATAAAACGAATCAATATTTTGTCTAAATTCAATGCATTCACATAGTTTTTTTCCCATTAATTATTTCCTACTTGCAAGTTAATTGTAACCACGTGCCACGTTCTATCCTTTAATTGGTTAAATGTCGATAGCATGTTGTAATATTAAATAACTTGTTATTCTACTCACTTTTAGACCATATATCTGTTCAAATATTCCATACACTTCCCATAGGCGTGTATGCTCAATAAAAAAAAAAAAAGCAAGATCTTTGAGATCACAATCATTTCTTGAAGATCTTCAAAAAAAGATTTTCATTGCTTTTTTGAGTAATGAACATATCTGTCAAAAAACTCTCTTGTTAAGTCAATGACCATTAATTAACCAATCTGTAACCCCTAATTTTTCATCTTCTATACAAATTACTGTATACTTTGTATGGTTAAAATCAAAAGTAAAATATATCTATATATATATAAATAAAATCTAATTGCATCTTGTTCTTAAACGATTTGGTGAAAGGCAGTCTTCAGAGTTCTTCCTCTTGCCATTACAGCTAATTTGTTGCTGATCTTTCATTTCTTTTCGGTTCACCGAACGAGGAGTAAGCTTATTGACATCTGATTGTTTTACTGGTTTGAGGAAGAAATCATCGGCTCCCTGTTCTAAGCATCTATTTATTCTCGATGGAACATTCTCTGATGACATGATTACTACCGGAATATCCTTTAAGTATGAAGATCCCTGCAAAATTTGCAATCATGTGTTAAGGTTTAGGTTTTTAAAACAAAAAAAAAAATCGAACAAATTAAGAAAATTGAAACAGAGTGAAGCTTCTTACCTTTACTTTTCTCAGGAGATCATAACCGGTCAATCCAGGCATTGAGTAATCAGTAATTATCATGTTTACTTCCACTTCCTGTAAAATTGATTCAAATTGAAAGGAAAATTAGCAAATGTTACGAAGATTAAACCTAATTATATAGAAGGAAATTATATTTCAGAAAATTAATTAACATACATGATGGTTGTTGTTGTTGCTGCTGCTGACCGTTTCGTTTTCATTATCCGCCAAACCTAAGAATTCTAGGGCTTTAATTACAGAATCAACAACTGTCACTGCAAATAATCGTACCGATTAGTTATAATTCGGAATAAAAATATCAAATAGAAGAAGAAAATCACGACGAACAGAGCAAGTATATCTGTATGTACCTACCTTGATAAGATGATGTTTTGAGAAGCCTCTCGATCAATTTCCGATCAACAATGCTATCATCGACGGCGAGTACGTGAAATCCGGGATCTGAAACCACGGTAGCCATGGAAGAAGTAGAAAGAAGGAGAAAAAGGAGGAGGAAGAAGAAGTGGTTGTGGTAAGAGAGAAAGGGGAAAGAGATAATGGGAGATGTTGTGGGAATAGGTGGGTGTATATATTTATATATATATATATATAGAAGGCCAACTTGGTCCCATTAGTAAAGGTACGTACAGAAAATATTTGACAGTTTAGAAAGCAAGATCCGACCAGATATCGTATCAAAATCTGTGGGATCTTCTTGGTTGATAGTGAAGCAAGGAAAAGTAAAAGAAGGAAGAAGAAGAAGTTTCATATATATATTATTTTTCAAACAGATTTTGTAAAAGATTCGTTTGGCCATTAGTATTGGGGTAAGGGTACAAAAAAGAAAGAGAGATATGATATGCACGTGCCTGGATTGGTAGTATATTTAGTCAATAAACAATATCCATTATTGATTTTTTTGTTCAGCCATTATGATTCTATAACTATTCTCATCTTTTTACCAAGACTTGCTCAAGATTACATTGATTTCCTTCTTTCTTTTTGTCTTTGATTAAAGGACGCGTATCTTTAAAATAGTATACTTACCATAAGGTATGCATCCCGTCATAATTATATATAAAGTTAAAATAAAAATTAAATTATAATTAAAAAAAAGATTTAAATTAATGGAATACATTTAAAGATAAGAGAAAAGCATTTTTTCGAACAATTAAATTTATCTTACTTAAAAAATTTCTCAGACACTTGAATTCATTTTGTTATAGTGAAATTTTTATACTTTATTTTAGATTTATCGAATTAAATAAATATAAAAATAAAAAGTGATTTATTTTTCCATTAAGATAATCTAGCAAACAAAAAATATACTACTCTTATATATATATATATAAAGATAGTGGTAGTTTCCAAAGAGGTTAATTTAGTCATTTTGCCTCAAATAGAGGTTGGCTTCAATATGTGCGAAATAATCAAAATCAACTACCGAAAATGACATGGACAGGTACCTTAATGAACAAGCGACAGTGTTCCCTCACCTACCAATTGATTGTGTCAAATTGCGAAATTTTATTAGATTTATTACAAGAAATGGTCATAATGGATGGTTTCCATGTCAACAACGACTGCAAAGAAATCAAGATTTAGGAATAGTATATAACTGGTCCAAGTTAAAAAAATCAGGTCAAATCTCGGAGTTCATGTAATTGCATAGCTAAAAAAGACTTCATGATACATTTAGAACTTGATATCAAATGCATATGAGAAGAATCTAAAAAACATTCCATATCCATAAGAATCAGAATTCCAGGTCCCAGGTCGTCTCAGCAGTCAGCTTTGGTGTCTTCTTTTCCTCTGCAAGATTGACTGCCGCAGAGATCTGAAATCAAGAAGCAAAGCAATTAATAAAGATCTGTTGCGAACAATGATGAAAAGCTTGCTGATACCATACGAAAATAATCTAGTATCACTTTTGAGTGACATCTTAACACTTGGACAAACCGAGACTAGTAATAAGATTTGCCAAGAAGAAATGACTGTCTGTTGCCACAAGTAGAAGCAGGAAAACGTCTCCAACCTTTCACTATTAATCTAAAAAAGACAAGCATAATTTTGCTATGTCAAAAATCATTTCAGAAACCCATCAAGATATCACAAGAATTCTCCAGTCATCCAGTACATCATGTTGAGGCAGGGGAAATACAAGAACTCCGAACTTGGTGGTTCCAAATGAAACTTTACAAATATACAAGAAAAAAGCGGAGAGATGTTGATAAGGGGAACTATAAATTAGAGAGTCTATGGGATAATTATTAATAAGAAGTTGTTTACATCAAATTGAGAACA
Organism: Asclepias syriaca; assembly: GCA_027405835.1. Taxonomy (NCBI): domain Eukaryota; kingdom Viridiplantae; phylum Streptophyta; class Magnoliopsida; order Gentianales; family Apocynaceae; genus Asclepias; species Asclepias syriaca. The sequence continues at coordinate 22,179,579 of CM049934.1, forward strand.
CCTTCCAAAGAATAATAGTTACAGATATGACTATTCCTGTGGAAATTCACCTACTCATTATCTATGTATAAACCATTCTAAAGATCATTCGCATACACATGACATTAAAGATCAGATCTCCACACAAAGCACTTAAATATACAATTGCATACATGATGTTCACACTTTTGCTTATACTAAGAAAGGAAGGGAGCAAACATTTTGAAAATACTAGAGCGAACTCAGAGTAAGTCATGAAAGCTCGCGAATGACAAAAACTCAAAATTCCTGGTACCAAATCAGAAAGTAATGAATCCCATTTAGTTACATCTTTAGCCCGGGGAAGGGAGGAGGGGGGAAAATGCTTGAAAAAGAAAAAGAAGACTGCTCCATTTTAGAATTATTTATACCTGTCCATAATCAAATATTTATGTTTGCATGGCCCATTATTATGATCTCATCATTAGAAAGACCACAGCCTTTATGTTATTCTATTAACTGGAGATTAAGTGAGGGAACTGCTTAAAAATGTGGAATGCTCAGTAGTGAGCCACATATAAAGCTTGGGAACAGGTTAGACTTCACCTATCAAAAAATCCAAGCAGGGAAATTCTGCGTTGAGACCAAATAAAACTGAAAACAAATGATATCGGTCCTTAGCATCTTACTCGGAGAAATCTTCCTTCAAGCAATACAATCCAAAATGGCTAAGGCCTATGCTAACTGAAGCATATCTAACTGTACACAATTTTAGTAGTGTCAAAACTATTACCCAAAGTACTAGACAAAAACTCTCCAAACTAGATTCCAAATCAACAAAACTATAAGCCAAATAATCAAGTAACTTACCTTGAATGAGCCATTCAATTTAGAACTCCTGGACCACTCAAGCCCCAAATTCTTGCTCGATGTCTGATACGAAGCCCTTAAAACATCATCGTCATAAACTCTCCTAGATAATGCAAAATCCCAGGAATTTTTTGCCCAGTCATAGCTGGGTTCAAAAGTGGTAAGACCACCATGCACGTAAGTGTACTTCAATTTGCAGTTATTCGAGCCCAGCACATGGTTTACCGACGCCTTATTAGCAGAATCAATCACCAAACTCCCATCCAACATAGTCCGATTCTCACCCCAACTATGACTGTACATCAAATTCAACGGTTTATCCGAAACCCTGGTTGTATTCATAAATTGAAACCTAACGTCCTGAAATCCATCGAAAAATGCACATAAAATAAAATAGAAATGAAAATTTAACCGCGAACTGAATGTATTCTTTGATCTATTTAGTTAACTGGCCGTACCTGTTTGGGCACGTTGTAATCGATGACGAAAAAGCCTGGTTTCTCAACAGCTAAGGCTAAACCGGTTAAGTTGGGACCATTAGCGACGGTGGCATCGGTCAGGGAACCCTTAAGCTTGATTTCTCCGGCGTTGAAGGCAACGGTGGCGACGGCGCCAGCAGTAGAGGTGTGAGGTTCATACTTTCCTCTGAATGATGCCTTCATTTTTTTTTTCTCTTCCTCTCGACAGTTCAATTTTTGCTCGGTAAGAATCGATAGATTCGAGAGCTGATGAGCGGGATAAGAAATGAGTGCTGGTTTTGGGTTTAAATTGGTTCTCCAAATTTCTAGTGCCGGCTTTATCGGGCTTTAGTTAGTTGAAGTCGTCCCCTTTTATCTTTTTCGTTTTTTCCTTTTCTTAAATAGTTCTCTCTGCCTTCTCTTTTCGCTCCTTTTTTATATAATTTTTATTTATTAATTTGTAAAGTAATATAATTTTTTAATTAAAATATGTTTTATAAAGTTAATGTATATTCAACAATTCAATTAGAGGTTAATAATTTATAATTAAATATTTAAATTAATAATATATATTGATTCTGCAAAAATCAGTCAAAATAATTATAGGGGTAAAAAAGTAAATTTAGAGGATTCGAATTTGAGAAGTATCTGAGTTGTTCATCGGATGATTTGGAATTGGACTCCTTAGGATTTCTGTCATCAATAAATTTTCCGTTTGTGTTGACCGTTTTTTTCCGTTACTAGAAACGAGCTTTAAATTAAGGAGTTAAAAGAAGAGAGATGGAAAGAGTTACGATTCGAAGTGTGGGACCGTTACTTTTGGGATCAAATTACTATTTTATTATTGATGAGATTTATTGGTTGTTCAATATATATAGAGATAGATCTATATAACAACGTAATACTAAAAAAGTTTGAATAATTAAGAATAAATTACAATAGTATGGACTATATAAGTAAGTTATATATATATATATATTACAACTTTGACTAATTCAATTATAATGAATTAAATAAAATATGATTAAGTTATTTTCTATAAAAATATTATTTTTTATTTAATAAATCATACAAATTATTAATTTCTTAAAAATTTTGATAAAATTTCTGAAATATAATTTTAGAATTTTAAAAATAATTTTTTTAAAAATAATTTAACTTATTAAATATAAATTTATTTAAAATCAAAATAATAATAATAATAAAAAAAATATATCTTCGTAAATTAATATTTTGCTGAAACGCTTCGATCTTTTTCAAACAAAATATCTGAAAAAAAATCCAATGAGGGTTTAAAGTTTTATATTATGTAAATTTTTTATTTCTCGGTGTAAATTTCAAGGCGGAAAACCCTAGTTCCCGCCAAACAAATTGGCGCCAGATTTGACACCTAAAATTCTCGTGCTATTCATTATATTTTATCACCATTTTAGTATCTCTCCCGCTGTTCCCGCCCTCATTCATCTCTTTCTTCTGGTTTCAAGAATCGGACTACAAACAGCTCACCGACACCGGGCTGTTCTTCATCGAGTTCGACTCCTCTGCTCTGCTAACGGTACTTAAATCTATACTGATTTTTTATGCATTTGTATCTGCTGGAACTTATTTCTTACATCAGGATGAGAAAATCACTCACCGAAGATGTTAAACTTATTTTTACCTGGAGGAGGGATGAGATTGTGGGGGTGTTTATACCGTCAGATCTGTATATTTCCTTAACTTCTCGTGGAAAGTTTAACTTTTTTGAGTGAAGTTTTAATTGGTTGTGCTTGTTCTTGTGGGGTTTTCATCTGGGCTCTAATATATTTATTGAAAAAACGGAATTTTTCCTTTGAGGAAGATATATATTGCTTTGATATTTAAATATCAATTTCTTGTTGATTATGTGTACCTAGAAAAGTTGCTGGTTTTACATGTTTCGCTAGCATAATTATTATCATTTAAATGTGCTATGTTGCCTTCAATAATCAGGATGTAATAAGTTAAAATATGTAGTTCCTGTTGGTCAGGTTTTCGGAAAGTGGAAGCATTACTAATTGATAGTATTCTATTGCAGTTTCACTACATAATTTGTCGATTGTCTGTGGTTACTGGTAATTTGTCTTCTGAAGGGTAGCAGAGTTCTTTCCTTCTGTAAATGAAAATATTTTTTGTTCTACTTTTCAGGCATACTTGTGCCTGCTGTTTTAATGCGAAGACACTAGACGGGGCATATTAGAAGCTCCGTTTACTTTGGCTGGATCGTAAAAGGTTCACTTTAAAATTATGGTGCAAAAGCGTTGGAGTAATATATGTTTTATTAATGCTATAAAGGGTAACTTGGTTAAGAAAATTCGCAATGTGGATGTGTACAGAAAACCAGCTCTTAAATTCAAAACAGTAAAAGACATTTTGGAGGCCCAAGATGTCAAGAAATTGCGACCATCTACTTCACAGGCTGCACAGTCTCTAGATTTGAGTTCTAGCTGTGCACGATTCGAGACAGACTGTTATTATTTGCCACACGTGGAGAGATGTTTTGAAAAGTTCGTTCCTAGAGAAACAGAATCTGTACACTGTGGTGCAGATGATGAATCAATTGATGAATTAGACAATGAGTATGGAGAGATTACACTGAAGCAGTTTAAAGAAAGGTTCAAAACAAAGAAACGGAAACTTGTCAATTCTATTGATGTCAAGAAACGTTCAAAATTGGAGCCAGAGGAAGATGATTCTGATCTCAGAGAGCCCCTTAGTAGCTTGAGATTGAAGTTTACAAAGGCTAAACAGAAACACGCTCAAGCTACACTGGAATCTGAAGAATACACTGATCTCAAGATGCAACTTCATGGGGATTTACCTTTGATTTCCCATATCAAAACTGAGGTCCCTGATCCAGTTATTGGTGAATGTCAGTTCAAAATCCCTTCTAATGATGATTTCCCCTATATTGATCAGGGTGCTGAAGCAAGTATTTCTAGATCAATAACTGATAAAAGTCAAAAGACACTTGAATGTCAAAGCAATGAGTCAATATTATTTACAGAACAGTACCCAAGCTGCAGTCTTAATGAAGTATCTTATGACCGTTTGCAGCATTTTGAGTCAAACGCTTTGTCCATACCAACCTGTGAAGACACTATGGATGTGGATTGTCAAGAGGAAACTTGCCAACCATTCCCTGATTTACCTGCATCAGAATGTGAGATTGAAACTTCTGAAGAGCCACCTTTGCTCATTAGATCGCCCACCAAGGATGAAAAATTATATACAAATAATTTCTCCGGAAGTACAAGTCACATAGACGAGTTTCCAGAGCAGGAAAGTGGTCACCAAGCAGTCCTAGCGTCCAATTTGGAAGTTGAGGATTGTGTTAGTGACAAAGATCCTTGTCATGGGAATGAGTCATTAACTTTTAGTGATGATACCAAGAAAGATTTGGGTTCAAACCAGCAAATTGATGATGCAAGTAGTCCTGCTAGTACATTTAGCACATATTGGGAGCATCCTCTGTTCTTGAGTACTAATGACAATTTACTATGTGGTGGAACTGAACAGCAGCAACCATTATCATGTAGCTCTCCTGATGGAAGAAAAAGTCCTGCAAAACCAGGAAATCATTTGGTTTCATCGGAGAGCAAATCATCATTGGATGAACATGAAGAAAACAAAACATCTGTTCATGCTGGTGATGAAAAGCAAGAAAGATATTCATCCTCAAAGAATCAAAGTTGTAACATTGATGAGACATTATCGACCTCAGTGCTAGTCCAACCTCCTGAGAGGCTACTTTTGACAAGAAAGGTTGGGGACAACTCTTTCCGTAGATTTTTTGTTACTTATTTACTCTCTCAAGGAGTTAAATTTAAGTGCATGGTGATATTGCAGGTGATATCGCCATCTTCTGAAGAAAGACTATGTCTAGCTATGAATTCTGCAGAATCATATATCAAAGAGAGTAAGTCATGTTTGCCTGATTACTTGTCTGATTTATTTCTTTCTATTGACATAATCTGTATGATCCCTTGCAATATAGTTTATCTTTTGATGATGGGAGAGTAGATGTAGGCTATGAATGAAGGTAATGCTGATAAATTACAACAGGTTAATTTCTATCACATATATGATAGAAATATTGCAAGATGGGATAATTAGTTATGGTCTTTCCTCCAAAGAGTAGTTTTGGTTGCACTTAATAAGAAATGCTGTATTTGCTTGAATAAGAAAACACTTCTCTTCTGCATTTCAGTTTCTTTTTAATTTCACTTACCTACGTAGATAACATTCAATTATTGGGCTGTAATTTGCAGTCTGCAAAGTGTTAATTTTACTACTCGTAGACTGTGAAACGAGTCATGGCGGCAGTTATTTTGTGAAAGCATTTCCATTCTTAAATTTCTTCTGACGTTTTACATTCTTCTAGGCCTTCCTACAGATTCATAACTTTCTTTCCTCATTCTTTTGACAATTTTTTACTGGCTTTATTTATTTCAGACAGCAACGAAAATCCATCCCTCAGCATCAGTAACCAAAGTGAAAACAATGCATCGTCAGTAGGCTCAGATGTTAAGCATGCCAACAAATCTGGAAATCCTAAGGGATCAGGCATAACTAACCAGACCAAAGTGATCATCAAACCATCCAGGACTGCAAAACGATCAAAACATGACCGAAGAAATTCTCCACCTATAGGCAATTTGGAGGGCCCCCGTCTTTGTCGTTCATTACCTAATGTTAGCACGGGATGTACTTCACTTCAAGGTTGCTCTGAGAGTGCTATTGCATTCTCTCAGAGGCAAATGCATGACATTGAGTCTCTTGCAGTGAAGCTTGTGAGTGAGTTGAAGTATATGAAAGAGATTGTTGAAGAGAAGTTGCTCTTCGAAGGATATCGTAATGCATCAATAAAAAATGATGCAGATGAGGTATGAGAGTTCCATAGATTCAGTATTTAGTCATTCTATGTTTCTTATGATTTAATGGTAAATGCCTGCTAGATCTACATATTAGATTTAAGTAAATATGTTTTCTCCTACTGATATAAAAATTAGATACAAATACATATTTGTTATATCACCAAAGAGAACACCTGCGGTCTCTTTTGAGAGTCCAAATATGAATTTATCTCGCAACTAGTTTGCATGTTCTACTTCTTATTTGTTGTTCATTTACTGCATTGGTGAGTTAACTGAATGATTTAAAGTATTTTTGTGGTGACCTCTTGCTGTGATTGTTTCCTTGATTAGGTGAAAGATGCAATAACAAATGCAGTGAAAGTTGAAGAAACTACAAGAAAATGGTTGTCCATGATGTCAAGAGACTGTAATCGTTTTTGTAAAATCATGGTTAGTATCCTTTCTTTCGTGCATACCAATAAATTACAAATCAAAATCTGCTTCCTGATGTTCAATTTCCTGTCTTCTAATCAAAATCGCATGGTTGTTACTCACTGTAGAGTTTGACACAAAAAGGTACTGATCCCACAACTTCTAAAAATGGTATCCAACGGAAAAGAAGGAAAATTACCTTTGCTGATGAAGCTGGTGGAATTCTTTGCCATGTCAAGGTATTTGGTAATGAAATGCCATTGGAGTCTGATAGTGAGAAGTAAAAAAACTCAAGCTGTATGATTTCATTCATAGCAATTCTTGCCCATTTCTTTCAAAAAAAATTCTGGCCCTTTGGATATGTGAGACTTCAAATATTTGTGGATATTTCTGTTGTACTGGTACCATATCCTGGGGAGCCTCCTGTATGTTTGTATTCATATCTAGATATCAAATACTATATTAGAAGAGAGACCAAGAGTTTAATGGTTGTGTTGCTAAAGATTATAATTAGTTGTGCTTGTAACATTTTGATGATTGATTGGTGATGAAAATATGAAAGATAAATTATCTAAAATAATATACATTCTTCTTGTCCTAAATTCTCTCCTTGTTTGGACAATCAGATATTATCATTATTGAGTCAGGAAATATAAAGATAAAAGGAAACAGGGCACAATCTTCATCATATTCCAAAGTTTGATTACTAGGGTTTCAGTGGTCTCTCACTATATGCTCTTAATAGAGATGGAGAGGTAATCGAGGTTCAACCATCATTGATAACGAATTTTTGGGACGAGTAGTGAGTCCATAAAGCTCTTCCATATAAATATCTTCTGGTTTCACTCCAGGAAGTAATTTCCAATTGAATCCATGCAACAAATTTGCCAAAATTGATCTAACAACTTTCAAACCTAGTTTGTAGCCAGGGCACTTCCTCCGACCGGACCCGAATGGAATTAGGGCAAAGTTTTGTCCATCGACATCAATATCCTTTTTCTCAAGGAACCTTTCTGGCAGGAATTCTTCGGGTGAATCCCAGTGTTTTGGATTCCTTCCTATACTCCATACATTTATCAAGACCGTAGTTCCTTTGGAAACATTGTAACCTGCAACATTGCAGTCGTCAATGGCGTAATGTGGTGCTAGTAATGTAGCTAGTGGATGGATCCTCATCGTCTCCTTTATGATAGCTTCGAGAAAAGGTAACTTTGAATAATCGTCTTCTTCCACCCATCTCTCTTTCCCTATAACCCTATCAAGCTCTTCAGTAGCCTTTTCGATAAGATGTGGTTGTTTCAGAAGTTCTGTCATTGCCCATTCTATTGTAGTTGCTGAGGTATCTGTACCACCACTTAATAGTTCCTGCAAAAAAAATTCAATAATGTCAACCAATCCAGCTTAAAAAAAAAAAAAAAAACAAAGGAAAACAGATTTATAGATATGAAATTCACCTGTAATAATGCTTTTACATTATCTCTCGTAAGCTTTATCTCTAAATTAGGATCTTCAATTAGCTGCAATAAGATATCAACCACGTCTTTAGGGCTTACGTCATTCTCAGATTTCCTCTTAGAGAGATGATCATCAATCACATGGTTATGGAATATCTCAAACTTCTTAGACAATTCCTTCATTTGCTTTACATATCCCTGCAAATCGAATATACTAAGAAATGGGATCCAATCCCCAATATTAAACACACCATTGAGTAAAAACCACTCATCTAGCATCCCCTGCAATTTCTCCAATGTAAAGATGGATTCAGATTTATTGTCCTCATGGAGCTTGGTTTTAGTTTCTATGAAATATTTGTTACCAAAAACCATTCTACTTAAAGTAGAAACACTGTATCGAGAGAGATGATCTCTCAACACAAATGGCTTCCCTGAAAGTGCATTCAGGCCTGAAATCAAAGCCTTCCTTTCTTGAACACGAACATACTCGTAGGAATCGAGACGTTTAGGGCTAAATACTTGTGTGAGGTAAATTCTACGAGCTTGTCGCCAGTATGGACCATAAGGTGACCATGTAACATTGGAGTAGGCATAAGATGTGTATTTGCCACTAGCTGTAGCTGGGCGAGAGGCAAAATTGCTGTCATGTATTTTCAAGAATTCTTTCGCCATATCTGGGGAAGAAACTACCAGGATAGGTTTGGAACCAAATTTCAGGTACATCAATTCTCCATATCTTTTGGATAACAAGTGTAGAGTTTGATGTGGGATTGAACCGCCAAGAAGGAGGTTCAAGTTACCAAGAATCGGCCATGGTTTTGGACCTGGTGGAAGTTTTTGGTTCCGGGTTCTGCTATAATTGGTTAAATATGATAGTAAAAGGACTGCTGCTAGCAGCAATGGAAAGGATAAGAGAAGCCAAGAAATCTCCATGGCTGCCTGGTAAATGATAAGGAACAGAGGGTTTGTGTAATTTATACTGGAAGGAACAGAGAAAAGAAAGCTGGAAAAAGTAGAGTTTTTCTGTGGAAAAAATGACGAAAGAGTTTGATTACTTGACACAATTTCAATTCAATCCTCAAAGAGAAATCGGATACTATCATTATCTTATACCAATAAAAGATACGAATCCTATGATGCACACTCTATTGACTTTTTTCCTTCGCTGCTCTAGTTTGACATTTCAAATATTTTCCATTTGTTTCTCCAATAATGCTTTGTAAAGTTTGGATTTTTCTGTATTTTGGTACATACAATAAATTTTTTGGATAATATGTTTCAATATATGTGAAAATTTTCACATTTAGAATATGAAAGGTGACATAGTCCAAACTCCATTATTGTATGGGAATTTAACAGAATAGTTCTTCCCATACTTGAGTAAAAGCTTCCACAATTGCTACACGATGCTGATGTGCATTTAGTGACAAAAAACACATCAAAAGCTTCTGTAATTCCTCCGGTTCAAAAATTTCTATTTCCACTATCATTTCCGTCATGGATTTCTTGAAATCCTCGTAAGGATCTGTTGATTTCTTCATCACTGCATAGATACTACTAATTTCACGATTCGGATCCCTAGAAATATTCGTTTCAGTTTTGAGAGGATGATCAATGGGCCACAAAATCAGACTCTCCTCCTGATCAAGATCATGAATATCTTCTGATGAGTAAGCCGCTTCCACCTCCACCTCCACCTCCGCCTCTGCCGGAGAATTGCAGAGCTTCTCGCGAAAACCGTCGTAATTTCCCCACATTTTGTAAGCAGGTGATGATGAATCGAGGTTGCACGCAGAAGTCACGTGGGCTGTACTTATAATAAACTTATAAGATCCACATTCCGAATCCGAAGACCCGAATGATAACACTCTGCAAAGGCCACGTTTACTCAAAGGATGGTCCGGTGTCGACGGTGGCGGTGGCGGTGGCGGTGGCGGTGGCGGTGGCGGTAACTTTGGATATGCAATAATTTCGAACGATTTATTAGGATTATGAGCAACCGGCGACGTAGAAGAAGAAGATTTCTTGGAACGACAGATGCGAAGGGAAGAAAGAGATACTCGAGGCTTGAAATTACCTTTAGTCATGGTGGCTGGCTCAGGTAAATTAATTAATTTCAAAATTCTGCAACATTTAACAGAAAATTTAGGTTTCTGGACAATTATCAAATTAACGTACGCATATATATATATATTATTGTACAGAGAAAGCTGTTCTTAGGGTGGGGGAGATGATGATGATAAGAAGGCCGGCCGCTGACATTCTTTTCGTTATATTTCCAAGTGATGCTGTATAAGCTGAAAGGTACTGTTTAATTCTTCTTAGATCATTGACGACGATTGTCCATTATTTAATTAATTAATGCCAATATATATACATATATATAACAGCTAGAGGGAAGAAGAAGAAGAAAAAGTCTTACCATGAAATAGATTTCTTGGATTTGAGTTGGGATCATTGAAGAAGTCATGGAAGCAATGAAAGATGGAGGATTTTATTTCTTTGTATTATGGTATGAATACAATAAAATATTTTTGTGATTTGAAAGCTTCATAATGTTCGATAGTAGTATCTGAAACCGTATATCTATAAAATCAGGATATTTTTTTATTTGTACGAATGAATTGAAAGATTTTTAATTTGAAACGGGCTTTGAAAATCTAATTTTGAATGATTTGGAGGCCCAAATTTAGTAGAGTTACGGATGGTTTCGGCGTAATGGTTACTTTCTGTACACATGTTTTATTGGAAGTTGCTTTAGTTTTTTTCAATTTTTGTGTACCTAAAAATAATAAGTGAATTATTGTTCAATTCTAAATAAATTAGCAAAAATTTGAATCATTTTTATTGTAATGTTGTGAAAGTTTTTCATCTTTTAATTATAAATGAAATATTGTTACATTAACTAATTATGGCTAGTTGAAAAATATGCATGTATATTGTTAGGATATAGGAGGGATAAGGCTAATTTTTTTACAAAATTAAGCAGAGATCAGACCCCGCCAAATTCGTGCCCACACGACATAATGTTTCCCTTCATTTTTCCGTATCACCATTGCTCGAGTTTGACTCAAATCACCTGAAAACAACAGCCAGGAGGGAGGGAGGGAGGGAGGAAGGAAGGAAGGAAGGCATTCATCCGAATTCTTGCTGGATCCTTCCTTCTGCAATCTCTCTTTCTTTTTGTTTTTGTTTTTGGTGGGGTGGTGATTGATCTTGATAATAATAATAATATGAGGAAATGGTGTCCTAATTACGATAATGAAGATGGGCTTGAAACGGTTCTTGAAATTCCGGTTCCGGAAGAGATGTTTGCTAATATGGGAAGCAATTCGATTATGCGATGGCAGAATATGCGAAATCTGATGAAGACGCAGGCTCGGGGTGAGGATTCTATTAAGTCCTCTTCGTCATATGCTGTTCCATTTCTCAGAAAGAGAGAAAGTAAGAAGAAGACAAAGTGAGAAAGAAAGAAGTTGGTGAAAAAAGACAGAAAAAAGAGAAAGAAGTTGCACAAGGAAGAGAAAGAAGTTGCAAAGAAAGAGAAAGAGAAAGTAGAGAAAGAAGTTGCAAAGCAAGAGAAAGATCAATTCATGTTGTTGTTGAAACTCACTGGCTCAGCTCTCATCCCTTATCACGTTCAATTTGGCCGTTCTGTCAATTTGCCCATCAATGATGGCTCCATTGTAAGCCCATTTCCTCTTCCAATGTTTCGTATTTTTATTTCTTTGCAGAATTTTGTTTCGGTTTTGGAAAACTGAAGAACTTGATAAAAGGAGAAAATAGATTATGTTTGATAAGAATGTGGGAGAAAATGTAATTTGTATAGGAAGGGATGCATTTAGGGTTTTGTTTTTTTGAATTCTCCATTTGTTTTTTTTAACTCTGATTCAAAATTGAATTTTATTTCTAGCCAAATGATTGAGAAACGGTGTGAGAGAGAGGCATTGAAGATAAAAAAGGATCAGTTATATCCATATTTTAAAGAATGTTTTTAAATTCATCCCTCTTTCTCTTTCATATTTCATGCTGTACTCCCTATTTCCTCCAAAGATTTCTCAGTTCTTGAAGGTTGCAGGTGAACGTACGTTAAATATTTGAAGAAATTACAGATAGATGAATCCCAGAACATATTTGACGAGTGACTAGCAATTTGTAAGATAGAAAAAACCAACAGCTATCTGTGTTTGGCTTAACTATATCCATCTATATAACAGGAAGCCTCTACAGCAAAATATATTGTACAACAATATCTAGCTGCAACAGGAGGGTATGCTGCACACAATGTGTCCAATAGCATGTACGCCATGGGGCAAGTGAAGATGGTTACATCCGACGTTCCTGATGGTGATCAGGATTCCAATACTAATAAAAGAAGTACAGAGATTGGTGGATTTGTTCTTTGGCAAAAGAACCCTGATTTATGGTACCTGGAATTGGGTGTGTCAGGTTGTAATGTAAATGCAGGCAGTGATGGCAAAGTTGCCTGGAGTCAATCATCCTCCAATTCAAATGCTTCTAGAGGTCCTCCAAGAACTCTTCGTAGGTTCTTTCAGGTACTTTGCTTTCCATGAATCTTAAACGCTTTATGTAATAAACTTGTTTGTTCAAGAAAATGACTTGAGTTGGGAACTTATCTGATGATCTTGTTAATAAGATTTTAACTTGATTTAACAGATCTAATGGACATATATTTGTTTTCTATATTTTGACTAAGAACTTTGTGTGGTGGTGTAAACTAGGGACTGGATCCAAGATCAACAGCCAACCTGTTCTTGAATGCAGTTTGTACAGGGGAAAGGGCTATACAAAATGAAGCCTGTTTTGTGCTGAGGTTAGAGACAAGTAAAGGCATTCTCAAGTCTCATAGTACAACAAACACAGAGATAGTTCACCACACAATATGGGGATTCTTTAGCCAAAAAACAGGTCTTCTCATTCAATTTGAGGATACAAAATTGGTAAGAATGAAGTCTGCAAAAGGAGATGACTCAGTAACCAAATCCATAACCTTCTAGGCCTTCCTACAGATTCATAACTTTCTTTCCTCATTCTTTTGACTATTTTTTACTGGCTCTATTTATTTCAGACAGCAACGAAAACCCATCCCTCAGCATCAGTAACCAAAGTGAAAACAATGCATCGTCAGTAGGCTCAGATGTTAAGCATGCCAACAAATCTGGAAATCCTAAGGGATCAGGCATAACTAACCGGACCAAAGTGATCATCAAACCATCCAGGACTGCAAAACAATCAAAACATGACCGAAGAAATTCTCCACCTATAGGCAATTTGGAGCACACCCCCCCCCCCCCCCCCCCCCCCGTCTTTGTCGTTCATTACCTAAAGTTAGCACGGGATGTACTTCACTTCAAGGTTGCTCTGAGAGTGCTATTGCATTCTCTCAGAGGCAAATGCATGACATTGAGTCTCTTGCAGTGAAGCTTGTGAGTGAGTTGAAGTATATGAAAGAGATTGTTGAAGAGAAGTTGCTCTTTGAAGGATATCGTAATGCATCAATAAAAAATGATGCAGATGAGGTACGAGAGTTCCATAGATTCAGTATTTAGTCATTCTATGTTTCTTATGCTTTAATGGTAAATGCCTGCTAAATCTACATATTAGATTTAAGTAAATATGTTTTCTCCTACTGATATAAAAATTAGATACGAATACATATTTGTTATATCACCAAACAGAACACCTGCGGCCTCTTTTGAGAGTCCAAATATGAATTTATCTCGCAACTAGTTTGCATGTTCTACTTCTTATTTGTTGTTCATTTACTGCATTGGTGAGTTAACTGAATGATTTAAAGTATTTTTGTGGTGACCTCTTGCTGATTGTTTCCTTGATTAGGTGAAAGATGCAATAACAAATGCAGTGAAAGTTGAAGAAACTACAAGAAAATGGTTGTCCATGATGTCAAGACACTGTAATCGTTTTTGTAAAATCATGGTTAGTATCCTTTCTTTCGTGCATACCAATAAATTCCAAATTAAAATCTGCTTCCTGATGTTCAATTTCCTGTCTTCTAATCAAAATCGCATGGTTGTTACTCACTGTAGAGTTTGACACAAAAAGGTACTGATCCCACAACTTCTAAAAATGGTATCCAACGGAAAAGAAGGAGAATTACCTTTGCTGATGAAGCTGGTGGAATTCTTTGCCATGTCAAGGTATTTGGTAATGAAATGCCATTGGAGTCTGATAGTGAGAAGTAAAAAAACTCAAGCTGTATGATTTCATTCATAGCAATTCTTGCCCATTTCTTTCAAAAAAAATTCTGGCCCTTTGGATATGCGAGACTTCAAATATTTGTGGATATTTCTGTTGTACTGGTACCATATCCTGGGGAGCCTCCTGTATGTTTGTATTCATATCTAGATATCAAATACTATATTAGAAGAGAGACCAAGAGTTTAATGGTTATGTGTTGCTAAAGATTATAATTAGTTGTGCTTGTAACATTTTGATGATTGATTGGTGATGAAAATATGAAAGATAAATTATCTAAAATAATATACATTCTTCTTGTGAAAATAAAGAATAAAAGGCAAGTTACCGTTGGCAATGAAAGGCAAGTTACCGTTAAATAGGAAAGTGATCATTACAACTGTAATCATTACAATCATTACAATTATATGTATAAATAGGACATTCTCTATGTAAACAAAAATAATACAAGAATTCTATCAATAAAAACACAATAGTTATTCCATACATTACTTTTCAACATGGCATCAGAGCATTATTTCGATCCATAAACGAATCGTATATGTTCTTATCTTATCTCTTTACTCATCATCTGCCCAAAACAATGTCTGACGATGAATCCAGCCAAACGAGAGGGGGTGGCAGTACAACCACTTTCACCCTCGACCAAATGATCAACATGCTAAAATCCCAAAATCAACAACCTGTAGAAATAATTTTGCACCGCATATTGAGCCCAAGTTAAACGATACAAATTATTCTATCTGGGCCAAAAAAATCAAGATTGCAATTGGGGGACGAGGGAGATGGCACTTTATCACCCACTCCACTCCACCCCCACATATCGACTATCCGCAATTTCAGAAATGGGAGCAAGGAGACCTGCAGGTCTTCTCATGGATACTCGAATCAATCGAGCTAGAGCTATCCAACCAATTCCTAGAATATCAGAATGCTAAAGAATTATGGGACGGCATTGCCGAAACATATAAAAGCGGTGAAGATGAGATTTAGATTTTTGATCTCAATGTTCAGGCCATGCGTTTCCAGCAAGGCGAGCAAATGCTCGAAACTTACTACAGTAGTTTCCAACGGCTATGGAAAGAAATTGACAGGCGCGATCCAAACCCCATGACGTGCAACTCGGACATAGGTATTTTTAACAAGAACAAACAGAAAATACGTCTATAGAAGTTTTTGGCCGGCACAAATGATAGAAAATATGACATGATCAAACGGGATCTACTCAAAGAGAAACCCTTACCGAGTGTTGAATCCGCCTATGCTGCCTTAAGACGAGAATCTGCCTGCATAGATATCCTCCACAAGCAGTCCGCCGACGCTAGTGAAGGTCTCTGAATGGGGCTAACCTCGCGGCAACTCTCCAGAACCGACGCCGGGAAAACTGTTCACCAGCCCTTCACCAAACATGAGCACACCAATCCTCCCGGATCAGACAACTCAGGCCACCATGACCATAGAATCAAATCGTTCATCATTTCCGGGGATCCCCTCCACCAGAAATCTCCCCTCCGGTACCGGCACTGACAGATCCAAGCAACGATGTACCCACTGTCAAAAGGTGGGATACACGAAGGAGGCCTGTTACTATCTCAATGGCTTCCCTGCATCCTTCTTGAAACGACGTCCAGGTGCCATCGTCGCAACCGCTCAAGCCGCCATGAACGACGACCATCACGGAGGACCGGTTGACACAGAGTTCGGATTCGCAGGGGTTGCAAACGGACAAGTCAATATACACGGTGAGGGAAATTTACTGGCGGAAGGACATCGACTAAGGCTCGCCGGAATCATAGAGGATGGAGGCCTCAAATAGGAGAAGGCGACGCGATCAGGGGACGGGAACCCTAAGTCTCGATTGCAATTGGGACGGAAATTACAAATTCGGTACAGAATCCTTTCCCAATTTCAAAATTCAATGGAGAATCCGTCCAAATAAATTGTGTCCAAACTTCCAATTTCGTCCCGCTTTAGCCATAAAAATTCCCCTCCCTACCTATTGTTGAAAAGTAATGTATGGAATAACTATTATGTTTTTATTGATAAAATTCTTGTATTGTTTTTGTTTACATAGAGAATGTCCTATTTATACATATTATTGTAATGATTGTAATGATTACAGTTGTAATGATCACTTTCCTATTCAACGGTAACTTGCCTTTTATTCTTTATTTTCACACTCCCCCTCAAGTTTGGCAGTGGGATTGCCAATGCAGAGCTTGCGTAGAACTCCATGGAATATTCGTCCATTGACTGCTTTTGTGAGGATGTCAGCCAATTGGTCTTCAGATTTGATGTACGACAAACTGATAGTACCATCTTCCAGTTTCTCTTTGATGAAATGCCGATCTACCTCTATATATTTGGTACGATCGTGTTGGACTAGATTTTCAGATATACATATTACTGATTTGTTGTCGCACATTAAAGCATATGGTCTTTCTTGGTTGATTCCAAGTTCACTTAGCAGTTTTTTAATCCATATGAGTTTTGCAATTCCTTTAGACATGCCTCGAAACTCTGCTTCGGCACTTGAAAGGGCGACCACCTTTTGCTTTTTACTCTTCCAGGTGACAAGGTTCCCTCCGACTAGTGTAAAATATCCGGACGTTGATCTTCTGTCAACTTGGTTGCCTGCCCAGTTTGCATCAGTGTATCCCTGCACATCAAAATTTATATTATTATTTCTAAAGAATACTCCATGATCATATGTACATTTTAGATATCGTAGGATCCTTAGAGCAGCTTCCATATGTGCAGTCTGAGGTTTGTGCATGAACTGGCTAACTATCCCGACCGCATAGGCAATATCTGGTATGGTGTGTCCAAGATAGATCAATTTCCCGTCAAGTCTTTGGTATTTCCCTTGGTCACAGGTTGATGTTTCTTCTTCGATCTTCAAACCATTATTTACGATGATTGGTGTCTCGGCTGGCTTGCAGTCATTCATTCCTGCCTCAGCTAGTATATCTAGGATATATTTCCTTTGGGATATGAAAATTCCTTCTTTGGAGCGTAGAACCTCTATCCCTAGGAAGTATTTTAGGCCCCCTAGGTCTTTCATTTCAAATTCTTTGAATAAGTTGGCTTTAAAGCAAGAGATCTCGTCTGCGTCATCTCCAGTTATGATCATATCATCAACGTAGATTATCAAGCAGGTTATCAGTTTTCCTCGTCTTTTTAGGAAGAGAGTGTGATCAGAGTGACTCTGACGATACCCATATTTTTCCATTGCTATAGTAAATCTTCCAAACCATGCTCTTGGTGACTGCTTTAGTCCGTAGAGTGCCTTCTTTAATTTACAAACTTCATTTCTTCCAAAGTTCTTGGTGAATCCGGGGGGTGCTTCCATGTAAACTTCCTCTTTGAGTTCTCCATGAAGGAAAGCCTTTTTAACATCGAACTGGTGTAAGGGCCATTCCATATTAGCAGCTATGGAAAAAAGGATTCGGATTGTATCGATCTTTGCTACTGGACTGAAGGTTTCAGAATAATCCAGTCCATATGTCTGAGTGTAGCCTTTTGCTACTAATCGTGCTTTGTATCTTTCAAATGACCCATCAGCTTTGTGCTTAATTGTGAAGACCCATCTGCAACCAACTGGACGTTTGTTTTTAGGAAGTAAACATTTTTCCCAAGTCTCATTTTTTTCTAGTGCCGCCATTTCGGTTTCCATTGCTTGTTGCCATTCCTTTATTCCTTGTGCCTCTTGTATATTTCTAGGCAATTTTTCTGAATATAGTTTTGTCACGTATGACTTTGCTTCCTTAGTCATTTTCCCTTTTACTATATTGGAGACAGGGTATCTTGAGTTTCGGGGCAAATGTTCTGGGCTGTAACGTCTTGGAGGGACTCCTCTATTTTGCCTTCTAGGAAGGTTGTATGTACCTGTATTTTCAACAACTTCTTGCATATGGGAGTTAGTAGCAGGAAGATCAATTGATTTTTCGGTAGCAGCCGAAACATCATTTGAAGTAGTACTTACAGTATTACCTTCTTCTATAGGAATACCTGAAGAGGACTCATTTGGCTGGGCAATGGGTAAGATGGGTTCTCTACTAAGGTAGAGATCATTGTTAGAGAAATTGAGTGAGTCATCTTTTTGTTTCTCCCCTTGATCACGAGATTTGTAAAAAAATTCAGAGGGTTTGAGACATATACACTCCACGACGGAAATCATCTCGGAGACCCATCAGGTATTGGGCTTGAGATCCAATATCCCAGCCCAGACTCCTTCTTATGTCCTCCTTATAATCAAAAAATTTCTTTGATTATAATCCCAGCCCAGACTCCTTACGAAATAATTTCTTTACAATATAATCAAAAAATAAAAATCCTTCGCTCAGATAATGGGGGAGAATTTGTTAATCATGCTATGCAATCCCTTTTTCTTTCAAATGGCTTAATGCATCAAACTTCCTGCCCTAACACTCCTCAACAAAATGGAATTGTCGAACACAAGAATAGAATTATTTTAGAAATCACCCGTGCACTCCTTTTAGATTCACACACACCCCAACATTTTTTGCCTGAAGCTGTAGCCACCGCAGTATACCTTCTCAACCGCTTGCCCACTAAAACTTTAAACTTTCAAACACCACTATCTACGTTCAATAAATCGCTCCATAAAACCCCCACACCCTCATTGAAGCCAAAAGTCTTTGGCTGCACTGTCTTTGTCCATATCCCTAAACATGAACGATCTAAGCTCGATCCTTGTGCCCTCCGATGTATATTTTTGGGCTATGGGGTTCATCAAAAAGGCTATCGATGTTACCATCCTCCTTCTAGATGACTCTATATCACCATGGACTGTGATTTCGTGGAGACCAAATTTTACTATACCCACTCCAGTGATCAGGGGGAGATCTCCAATAGTGGACCACTAGAATGGTTATATCGACCAACCCCCAGTCTTAACCTTAGTAGACCACGAATACCCACTACTTAAAAACATCATACGACCGATCCTAGTCCTAACGTAACCGAACAAAGTCCGACTATATCAGATACACCACTCCAAATATCTTCCTTGGACAGCTCTCCTAAAGTAAGTAATTATGATATTACCATTAATAACTCTGATAATATTACTGACAACATTATTGTAGATACTTCCACAGATAATAATGCAGGTACCTACACTCTTCCGCCGCGAAACAATAGGGGAGTACCTCCTAAGAGATACATTCCAGAGCATGTTCCAAGACAGTCAAAGTACCTTATAACTAATATGGTCAGGGGGAGACTCTCAGAAAAGGCAAAAGCTTTTGAAGCCACTCTTTACTCAGGAAAAGTGCCTCAAAATGCTGAAGAAGCGTTAAAATTAGAGGTCTGGAGACAAGCCATGGAAACAGAGATGGCTACTCTAGAGAAAAATGGCACCTGGACAAAATGTCAACTACCAACGGAAAAGAAGTCAGTAGGATGTAAATGGGTTTTTACCATAAAACATAAAGCTGATGGAACCATCGAAAGATATAAAGCCTGGTTAGTTGCAAAGGGCTACACTCAAACTTATGGCATCGACTACTCCGAGACCTTCAGTCCAGTTGCTAAAATCGACACAATCAGAATCATATTTTCCATAGCCGCTAATCTTGAATGGCCTCTTTATCAGTTCGACGTGAAGAATGCCTTTCTACATGGAGAATTAGAAGAAGAAGTCTACATGTCTGCTGCACCAGGTTTCTCACAAGAGTTTAAGGAAAATGAAGTATGTTGACTAAAGAAGGCATTATACGGCCTTAAACAATCTCTCAGATCCTGGTTCGGTCGGTTTACTACAGCCATGAAGAAATACAGTTACACTCAAAGTCACTCTGACCACACCCTTTTTCTAAAACGAAGAGAAGATCTTATCACTTGCCTAATTATATACGTTGACGACATGATCATCACAGGGGACGATCCAAATGAAATTATTACACTTCGAGAAAATCTCTTCAAAGAATTCGAAATGAAAGATCTGGGAGGGTTAAAGTATTTTCTCGGAATTGAGGTTCTTCGTTCAAAACAGGGAATATTCATATCTCAAAAGAAATATATTTTGGATATTCTAGCCGAAACTGGAATGGTAGACTGCAAACCTGCTGAAACTCCCATAATAGTCAACCATAATTTGAAAATTGAAGAAGGAGAACCACAAATCGACCAAGGAAAATATCAAAGATTAGTAGGAAAATTGATATACATATCCCATACCCGACCAGACAGCGTACGTGGTAGGGATAGTAAGTCAATTCATGCACAGACCACAAAAAACTCACATGGAGGCAGCCTTCAGAATAGTTCGGTATCTCAAAGGTACGTATAATTATGGAGTCTTTTTCAAGGAAGGTTGTATGTACCTGTATTTTCAACAACTTCTTGCATATGGGAGTTAGTAGCAGGAAGATCAATTGATTTTTCGGTAGCAGCGGAAACATCATTTGAAGTAGTACTTACAGTATTACCTTCTTCTATAGGAATACCTGAAGAGGACTCATTTGGCTGGGCAATGGGTAAGATGGGTTCTCTACTAAGGTAGAGATCATTGTTAGAGAAATTGAGTGAGTCATCTTTTTGTTTCTCCCCTTGATCACGAGATTTGTAAAAAAATTCAATTTCGACGAAGTCGCAATCCATAGTGGTGAATATGCGTCGGGTAGGGGGGTGATAACACCGATAACCCTTTTGATGTACCTCGTACCCGATAAAGACGCATTTTAAGGCACATGGGTCAAACTTAGACCTATTTGATTTTGGAATGTGAACAAAGACGGAACAACCAAATTTTTTGGAGAAATAGTTTTAAGAGGAGACTGAGTTATATTTTTATTAAAGGTGTCAAGGGGGGTTTTGAAGTCAAGGACTTTTGTTGGTAAGCGATTTAGAAGGTGAACTGTAGTGGCAACAGCCTCTGGCCAAAAAGAGGTTGGGACTTGTGATTCAAGTAAAAGTGCTCGTGTAATTTCCAAAATTATGCGATTTTTCCTTTCGGCCACCCCATTTTGCTGGGGAGTGTTTGGGCACGAAGTTTGATGAATAAGGCCGTTGTTTTGAAAAAATCGTTGCATGGCTTGGTTTACAAACTCCCCACCATTATCAGATCGGAGAATTTGAATAGTCTTTTGGTATTGTGTGGAAACCATTTTGTAAAACATTTCAAATTTTGATGGTACTTCTGATTTGGATTTTAAGAAATAAATCCAAGTCATACGAGTGTGATCATCAATAAAAGAAAGTACGTAAAAGAGTTTCGTAAACCAATAGGGGCGGGGCCCCAAACATCAGAGTGTACTAGTTCAAAGATATTTTTGCTTTTAGAAGCACTTAAAGGAAAATGGTTACGATGGCTCTTGGCCAAAACACAAGTATCGTAATGTTTTGGTAGAGGTAATTTAGGAAATAATCTTTTAAAATAACCTGAGGAGGGATGTCCCAAACGTCGATGCAAAAACCAACTTAGGGAGGGTCTTTTTGTTTGAAGGGTAGTGCCAGAGGTAGAAATATCGCTAACGTAGTAGAGCCCATCTTTCTCAATGCCACGCCCAAGTATCCTCTAAGTCAGGATGTCCTGTATGAGGCAAAAACGAGGATATAACGAGACAACACAATTTAATTCCTTGGTAAGTTGACTTATAGATAAAAGCTTACAAGTCAAAGAAGGAATATAAAGGCAGTGATAAATATCAATAGTAGGAGTAAGTTTGAGTTTTCCTGCCTGTTTTACACGAGCAATGTCACCATTAGCAGTACTGATATGTGAGATTCTCGGTTTTGAAAAAGTGTCAATATCAGTGATATAATAAGTCATCGTGTCTGTTGCCCCGGAATCAAGGAGCCATCTATTTTCTTTATCGGAAATATTATTCTCAGATTTTGAAATATACGTAAAACCCTTATTAATTAAATTACTTTCATTAATTAAATGATTTTTATCAATTAATTGCTTTTTATCAATTGAAGTTGGGTTGGGTCGATTATTATAAGGAGGACATAAGAAGGAGTCTGGGCTGGGATATTGGATCTCAAGCCCAATACCTGATGGGTCTCCGAGATGATTTCCGTCGTGGAGTGTATATGTCTCAAACCCTGAATTTTTTTACAAATCTCGTGATCAAGGGGAGAAATAAAAAGATGACTCACTCAATTTCTCTAACAATGATCTCTACCTTAGTAGAGAACCCATCTTACCCATTGCCCAACCACATGAGTCCTCTTCAGGTATTCCTATCGAAGAAGGTAATACTGTAAGTACTACTTCAAATGATGTTTCCGCTGCTACCGAAAAATCAATTGATCTTCCTACTACTAACTCCCATATGCAAGAAGTTGTTGAAAATACAGGTACATACAACCTTCCTCGAAGGCAAAAAAGAGGAGTCCCTCCAAGACGTTACAGCCCGGAACATTTGCCCCGAAACTCAAGATACCCTGTCTCCAATATAGTAAAAGGGAAAATGACTAACGAAGCAAAGTCATACATGACAAAACTATATTCAGAAAAATTTCCTTGAAATATACAAGAGGCACAAGGAATAAAGGAATGGCAACAAGCAATGGAAACCGAAATGGCGGCACTAGAAAAAAATGAGACTTGGGAAAAATGTTTACTTCCTAAAAACAAACGTCTAGTTGGTTGCAGATGGGTCGTCACAATTAAGCACAAAGTTGATGTGTCAGTTGAAAGATACAAAGCACGATTAGTAGCAAAAGGCTACACTCAGACATATGGACTGGATTATTCTGAAACCTTCAGTCCAGTAGCAAAGATCGATACAATCCGAATCCTTTTTTCCATAGCTGCTAATATGGAATGGCCCTTACACCAGTTCGATGTTAAAAACGCTTTCCTTCATGGAGAACTCAAAGAGGAAGTTTACATGGAAGCACTCCCCGGATTCACCAAGAACTTTGGAAGAAATGAAGTTTGTAAATTAAAGAAGGCACTCTACGGACTAAAGCAGTCACCAAGAGCATGGTTTGGAAGATTTACTATAGCAATGGAAAAATATGGGTATCGTCAGAGTCACTCTGATCACACTCTCTTCCTAAAAAGACGAGGAAAACTGATAACTTGCTTGATAATCTACGTTGATGATATGATCATAACTGGAGATGACGCAGACGAAATCTCTTGCTTGAAAGCCAACTTATTCAAAGAATTTGAAATGAAAGACCTAGGGGGCCTAAAATACTTCCTAGGGATAGAGGTTCTACACTCCAAAGAAGGAATTTTAATATCCCAAAGGAAATATATCCTAGATATACTAGCTGAGGCAGGAATGAATGACTGCAAGCCAGCCGAGACACCAATCATCGTAAATCATGGTTTGAAGATCGAAGAAGAAACATCAACCTGTGACCAAAGGAAATACCAAAGACTTGTCGGGAAATTGATCTATCTTGGACACACCAGACCAGATATTGCCTATGCGGTCGTTATAGTTAGCCAGTTCATGCACAAACCTCAGACTGCACATATGGAAGCTGCTCTAAGGATCCTACGATATCTAAAAGGTACATATGATCATGGAGTATTCTTTAGAAATAATAATATAAATTTTGATGTGTAGGGATACACTGATGCAGATTGGGCAGGCAACCAAGTTGACAGAAGATCAACGCCCGGATATTTTACACTAGTCGGAGGGAACCTTGTCACCTGGAAGAGTAAAAAGCAAAAGGTGGTCGCCCTTTCAAGTGCCGAAGCAGAGTTTCGAGGCATGTCTAAAGGAATTGCAGAACTCATATGGATTAAAAAACTGCTAAGTGAACTTGGAATCAACCAAGAAAGACAATATGCTTTAATGTGCGACAACAAATCAGCAATATGTATATCTGAAAATCTAGTCCAACACAATCGTACCAAACATATAGAGGTAGATCGGCATTTCATCAAAGAGAAACCGGAAGACGGTACTATCAGTTTGCCGTACATCAAATCTGAAGACCAATTGGCTGACATCCTCACAAAAGCAGTCAATGGACGAATATTCCATGGAGTTCGACGCAAGCTCGGCATTGGCAATCCCACTGCCAAACTTGAGGGGGAGTGTGAAAATAAAGAATAAAAGGCAAGTTACCGTTGAATAGGAAAGTGATCATTACAACTGTAATCATTACAATTATATGTATAAATAGGACATTCTCTATGTAAACAAAAACAATACAAGAATTCTATCAATAAAAACACAATAGTTATTCCATACATTACTTTTCAACACTTCTTGTCCTAAATTCTCTCCTTGTTTGGACAATCAGATATTATCATTATTGATTCAGGAAATATAAAGATAAAAGGAAACAGGGCACAATCTTCATCATATTCCAAAGTTTGATTACTAGGGTTTCAATGGTCTCTCACTATATGCTCTTAATAGAGATGGAGAGGTAATCGAGGTGCAACCATCATTGATAACGAATTTTTGGGACGAGTAGCGAGTCCATAAAGCTCTTCCGTATAAATATCTTCTGGTTTCACTCCAGGAAGTAATTTCCAATTGAATCCATGCAACAAATTTGCCAAAATTGATCTAACAACTTTCAAACCTAGTTTGTAGCCAGGGCACATCCTCCGACCGGACCCGAATGGAATTAGGGCAAAGTTTTGTCCATCGACATCAATATCCTTTTTCTCAAGGAACCTTTCTGGCAGGAATTCTTCGGGTGAATCCCAGTGTTTTGGATTCCTTCCTATACTCCATACATTTATCAAGACCGTAGTTCCTTTGGAAACATTGTAGCCTGCAACATTGCAGTCGTCATTGGCGTAATGTGGTGCTAGTAATGTAGCTAGTGGATGGATCCTCATCGTCTCCTTTATGATAGCTTCGAGAAAAGGTAACTTTGAATAATCGTCTTCTTCCACCCATCTCTCTTTCCCTATAACCCTATCAAGCTCTTCAGTAGCCTTTTCGATAAGATGTGGTTGTTTCAGAAGTTCTGTCATTGCCCATTCTATTGTAGTTGCTGAGGTATCTGTACCACCACTTAATAGTTCCTGCAAAAAAAAATCAATAATGTCAACCAATCCAGCTTAAAAAAAAAAAACAAAGGAAAACTGATTTATAGATATGAAATTCACCTGTAATAATGCTTTTACATTATCTCTCGTAAGCTTTATCTCTAAATTAGGATCTTCAATTAGCTGCAATAAGATATCAACCATGTCTGTAGGGCTTACGTCATTCTCAGATTTCCTCTTAGAGAGATGATCATCAATCACATGGTTATGGAATATCTCAATCTTCTTAGACAATTCCTTCATTTGCTTTACATATCCCTGCAAATCGAATATACTAAGAAATGGGATCCAATCCCCAATATTAAACACACCATTGAGTAAAAACCACTCATCTAGCATCCCTTGCAATTTCTCCAATGTAAAGATGGATTCAGATTTATTGTCCTCATGGAGCTTGGTTTTAGTTTCTATGAAATATTTGTTACCAAAAACCATTCTACTTATAGTAGAAACACTGTATCGAGAGAGATGATCTCTCAACACAAATGGCTTCCCTGAAAGTGCATTCAGGCCTGAAATCAAAGCCTTCCTTTCTTGAACACGAAGATACTCGTAGGAATCGAGACGTTTAGGGCTAAATACATGTGTGAGGTAAATTCTACGACCTTGTCGCCAGTATGGACCATAAGGTGAAAATATAACACTGGAGTAGTCATAAGATGTGTATTTGCCACCAGCTGTAGGTGGGCGAGAGGCAAATTTGCTGTCATGTGTTTTCAAGAATTCTTTCGCCATATCTGGGGAAGAAACTACCAGGATAGGTTTGGAACCAAATTTCAGGTACATCAATTCTCCATATCTTTTGGATAACAAGTGTAGAGTTTGATGTGGGATTGAACCGCCAAGAAGGAGGTTCAAGTTACCAAGAATCGGCCATGGTTTTGGACCTGGTGGAAGTTTTTGGTTCCGGGTTCGGCTATAATTGGTTAAATTTGATAGTAAAAGGACTGCTGCTAGCAGCAATGGAAAGGATAAGAGAAGCCAAGAAATCTCCATGGCTGCCTGGTAAATGATAAGGAACTGAGGGTTTGTGTAATTTATACTGGAAGGAACAGAGAAAACAAAGCTGGAAAAAGTACAGTTTTTTGTGGAGAAAATGACGAAAGAGTTTGATTACTTGACACAATTTCAATTCAATCCTCAAAGAGAAATTGGATACTATCATTATCTTATACCAATAAAAGATAGGAATCCTACGATGCACTGTATTGACTTTTTTCCTTCGCTGCTCTAGTTTGACATTACAAATATTTTCCATTTGTTTCTCCAATAATGCTTTGTAAAGTTTGGATTTTTCTGTATTTTGGTACATAAAAAAATAATTTTGGATAATATGTTTCAATATAATAAAGTAAATGTGAAAATTTTCACATTTTTCACATTTAGAATATGAAAGGTGACATATTCCAAACTCCCATTATTGTATGGGAATTTAACAGAATAGTTCTTCCCATACTTGCTACACGATGCTGACGTGCATTTAGTGACAAAAAACACATCAAAAGCTTCTGTAATTCCTCCGGTTCAAAATTTTCTTTTTCCACTATCATTTCCGTCATGGATTTCTTGAAATCCTCGTAAGGATCTGTTGATTTCTTCATCACTGCATAGATACTACTAATTTCACGATTCGGATCCCTAGAAATATTCGTTTCAGTTTTGTGAGGATGATCAATAGGCCACAAAATCAGACTCTCCTCCTGATCAAGATCATGAATATCTTCTGATGAGTAAGCCGCTTCCACCTCCGCCTCCGCCTCTGCCGGAGAATTGCAGAGCTTCTCGCGAAAACCGTGGTAATTTTCGTATAAGCCTGACTTTGGTCCTAAATAAATTTATATTTGAGATCCCATCGTATAAGCTGATGGGAGTTTGATCCTATATAAATTTATATATTTTCGTATATTTATATTTGTATAAGTTTAGTTCCAAAATATATTTTTTAACTTTTAAGATCCCAAACTTTTTAAAGTGAACAATAAAGTCCCTTTAGAGTTTAGACGGATTCTGTCAAAAACTTTAAAAATTTAAAGATTTTTAAATTTAATTAATTAAAAACAAAAATAAAAAAGTTATTACAAAAAGACAAAACTAAAAAAATATAAATCTATTAAATTCTTCATCAATCTTCATCTTTTTCGAATACAAATCTGATTTTTATATTTTTCTAACCTTTAATATATATATATAAATATATATATATATATATATATCTTTAATATATTTTTTTCCAGATATGTCAGAAAATAATAAAAATCTTGTTTATAGCAGAGAAGAAGAAAATTGACCAAGAAATTTTGATATTCTCACTATTCTATACATATTTTATTTTTAAAATATAAAATTATTTTCATCCCTTTATTTAATTTTTTTTTTATTTTTTTTCTTTCATCCCTTATTTTTAACTAACTAAATGTAAAACCGTTAAATTTTTTGGGTTTTTGACAGAATCCGTCAAAAATGACTTTATTGTTCATTTAAAAAAATGTTTAGAACCTTAAAAATTAAAAAATATATATTTTAGGACTAAACTTGTCAAACATAAATTTGTTTGGGATCAAACTCACCAATTATTCTTTTGTAAGCAGGTGATGATGAATCGAGGTTGTACGCAGAAGTCACGTGTGTTGTACTTATAATAAACTTATAAGATCCACATTCCGAATCCGAAGACCTGAATGATAACACTCTGCAAAGGCCACGTTTATGATGGAAAGAACAGTATGGCAAGTAGCTGTTAGAATTATTGATGGCAAATAGCCGTTTGAATTGTAATAGGAAAGTAGCCGTTATACAACCACATGTATAAATAGGCTATACTTCAATGAAAAAGAAATATACAGATTTATTTTTCTAACATGGCATCCGAGCCAATTCATTAATCCAAACGAATTATTACTTCTGTTCTTATCAAAAATCTTCTAAGCTCATCATCTGCCAGAAAACCAGAAAACCATGACCGATAGCGATAGCGATTCGGTTCAAACCACCGGAGAGAACTCCGGAAATACCCTTAACACAGACCTCTTAGCACAATTCGCCCAATTCCTGAAATTATAAAAAATCAATCAAACTGAGATACATCAGCCCCAACCACCAAAAATTGAAGACGACTACATCTGGCCATAGATGCACGAGATAGGATCCACCACATCACTGGCAATCCATCGCCGCCATCTCCAAATGATCCAGACTTCCAGAAATGGAGGAAATCAGATGTCATCGTCTTCAACTTGATCATCGACGCAATCGAAGATGATTTAGTCGGACAATTCATCGAATATCCAACAAGCAAAGACCTTTGGGACGGGATCGCCGCAACATTTAGAAGCGGTAAAGACGAATTACAAATCTACAAACTCAATGTTTGAGCCACGGAACTGAAACAGGGCAATGCCCCCCTGGAGAAATACTACGGAGCATTTCAAACTATATGGCGAGAGATCGATCGCCGTGAACCAAACCCAATGGAATGCTCCAAAGACATAGGCACCCACAACAAATTCAGAAACAGACACAGGTTATACCAATTCTTAGTCAGAACCAATATAAGGTACGACTCAGTCAAACGAGATCTGTTAAGAGGAAAAGAAATACCATCGATTGAGGAGGCGTACGCAGCACTTCGGCACGAGGTAGCCCGAGCACAAATCCTCAACACATCGGGCGGAGACTCGACGGAGGACATCAGCACTGGACTCGCTGCTCGCACCAAAACCATCTCCGCTCGCATCAACTCCGACCCACATAATCACCAAAAGATCCCAAGACTACCATCAGATGGACCCCCCAATTACAACCCTGGGTCAAACTTTTCATCACGCGCGGCCCCCCTCACCGTCTCCGACAAAACCAAACTCCGGTGAACACATTGCAAGAAAATTGGGCATCTCAAAAGCGGCTGCTTCGAGCTACATGGTGAACCAGACTGGTTCAAGGAACTCCAAAAACGGAGACAACAAAAGGGGACTGCGGCTACCGCAGTGGGTAATACAATCAGACACGGTGACTACCAAGCAGAGGCCCCGGAATATGGCTTCGTAGCGGTCGGAGCGAGGGGAGGAAGAAATGGAACGATTAAGATTTTTGAGAGTGGCGGAGGTGAGAGGGTTTCTGAGAACAAGGTTGCTGGACTTGGAACTACATCAACTGAGAAGTGGGCTGCCATTCATGCTGGACCCAGCCCAATTGAAACTGGAAAAATGGGCCAACAACAAATACGGGGCTGGACCAACCGAGAAATGGGCTGACAGCACCCTTGAAATCCCAGCCCAAACAGGTACAGGGCTTGGTGGTAAGAGACCAGGCCCAAATCTAGTGTCTTTAAAAGAAAATTTTGGGCCTAAAATCCACACTTTTCCTAATAATAACATTATTCATGAAAATAAATTTGAACAACTTTATAACTTAGATAAAGAAAAATTTGTGCCTAAAATCCACATTTTTCCTAATAATAACATTATTCATGAAAATAAATTTGAACAACTTTATAACTTAGATAATGAAATTAGATACTCTTTCATGACCAATACCCTAAAACCAGAAATAAGAAAGTGGATTTTAGACTCGGGTGCGACTAACACGATGACATATGATGAAAAAGATATTTTAGATACATGTAAATCTAATGTATCGCATATTGTAACTGCTAACGGAGAAATGACACAAGTTAAAGGCGCTGGAAGAGTTGAAATTTCAAAAAATATAAATCTTTATCACTGTTTATTTATTCCCACTTTAACTTGTAAACTACTATCTGTTAGCCAAGTTACAAAAGAACTAAATTGTATGGTTCTCATGTATCCAACCTTTTGTCTTTTACAGGATATCTTGTCCAAGAAGACCATTGGATGTGGTTCTGAGAAAGACGGGCTTTATTATATTAATGATTTTTCTCCACCCAGCACCGCTCTCCACTCCAAAGGCGTGTCTACCAGACTTTTATGGCACCGCCGTTTGGGCCACCCTTCCTCCAATTATTTTAAGATGTTATTTCCTCACTTATCTTTTCCCGAACATTGCGACTCATGCGTTTTAGCAAAAAGTCATCGCAAAATTTTTTCAATAAGCGATACTAGATCTAAAAAACCCTTTGATCTTATTCACTCTAACGTTTGGGGACCTGTCCCTACAAATTTACGCTCTTCCTTTACTTATTTTCTTTTATTTATTGATGATTGCACTCGCCTTACCTGGGTCTATTTTTTGAAACAAAAGTCTGAGGTTTTTGATAAATTCTCTCAATTTTACGAAATAATTTCTTTACAATATAATCAAAAAATAAAAATCCTTCGCTCAGATAATGGGGGAGACTTTGTTAATCATGCTATGCAATCCCTTTTTCTTTCAAATGGCTTAATGCATCAAACTTCCTGCCCTAACACTCCTCAACAAAATGGAATTGTCGAACACAAGAATAGAATTATTTTAGAAATCACCCGTGCACTCCTTTTAGATTCACACACACCCCAACGTTTTTTGCCTGAAGCTGTCGCCACCGCAGTATACCTTCTCAACCGCTTGCCCACTAAAACTTTAAACTTTCAAACACCACTAGCTACGTTCAATAAATCGCTCCATAAAACCCCCACACCCTCATTGAAGCCAAAAGTCTTTGGCTGCACTGTCTTTGTCCATATCCCTAAACATGAACGATCTAAGCTCGATCCTTGTGCCCTCCGATGTATATTTTTGGGCTATGGGGTTCATCAAAAAGGCTATCGATGTTACCATCCTCCTTCTAGATGACTCTATATCACCATGGACTGTGATTTCGTGGAGACCAAATTTTACTATACCCACTCCAGTGATCAGGGGGAGATCTCCAATAGTGGACCACTAGAATGGTTATATCGACCAACCCCCAGTCTTAACCTTAGTAGACCACGAATACCCACTACTCAAAAACATCATACGGCCGATCCTAGTCCTAACGTAACCGAACAAAGTCCGACTATATCAGATACACCACTCCAAATATCTTCCTTGGACAGCTCTCCTAAAGTAAGTAATTATGATATTACCATTAATAACTCTGATAATATTACTAACAACATTGTTGCAGATACTTCCATAGACAATAATGCAGGTACCTACACTCTTCCGCCGCGAAACAATAGGGGAGTACCTCCTAAGAGATACAGTCCAGAGCATGTTCCAAGACAGTCAAAGTACCTTATAACTAATATGGTCAGGGGGAGACTCTCAGAAAAGGCAAAAGCTTTCGAAGCCACTCTTTACTCAGGAAAAGTGCCTCAAAATGCTGAAGAAGCGTTAAAATTAGAGGTCTGGAGACAAGCCATGGAAACAGAGATGGCTACTCTAGAGAAAAATGGCACCTGGACAAAATGTCAACTACCAACGGGAAAGAAGTCAGTAGGATGTAAATGGGTTTTTACCATAAAACATAAAGCTGATGGAACCATCGAAAGATATAAAGCCTGGTTAGTTGCAAAGGGCTACACTCAAACTTATGGCATCGACTACTCCGAGACCTTCAGTCCAGTTGCTAAAATCGACACAATCAGAATCATATTTTCCATAGCCACTAATCTTGAATGGCCTCTTTATCAGTTCGACGTGAAGAATGCCTTTCTACATGGAGAATTAGAAGAAGAAGTCTACATGTCTGTTGCACCAGGTTTCTCACAAGAGTTTAAGGAAAATGAAGTATGTTGACTAAAGAAGGCATTATACGGCCTTAAACAATCTCTCAGATCCTGGTTCGGTCGGTTTACTACAGCCATGAAGAAATACGGTTACACTCAAAGTCACTCTGACCACACCCTTTTTCTAAAACGAAGAGAAGATCTTATCACTTGCCTAATTATATACGTTGACGACATGATCATCACAGGGGACGATCCAAATGAAATTATTACACTTCGAGAAAATCTCTTCAAAGAATTTGAAATGAAAGATCTGGGAGGGTTAAAGTATTTTCTCGGAATTGAGGTTCTTCGTTCAAAACAGGGAATATTCATATCTCAAAAGAAATATATTCTGGATATTCTAGCCGAAACTGGAATGGTAGACTATAAACCCGCTGAAACTCCCATAATAGTCAACCATAATTTGAAAATTGAAGAAGGAGAACCACAAATCGACCAAGGAAAATATCAAAGATTAGTAGGAAAATTGATATACCTATCCCATACCCGACCAGATATTGCGTACGTGGTAGGGATAGTAAGTCAATTCATGCACAGACCACAAAAAACTCACATGGAGGCAACCTTCAGAATAGTTCGGTATCTCAAAGGTACGTATAATTATGGAGTCTTTTTCAAGAATAATAACAAAAACCTTTGTTTGTAGGGATACACTGATGCTGATTGGGCTGGAAATCGACTGGACCGGAAATCAACCACTAGGTACTTTATGTTCGTAGGAGGAAACCTTGTGACATGGAAAAGCAAAAAGCAAAAGGTTGTAGCATTATCAAGTGCAGAAGCTGAATTTCGAGGGATGTCTAGAGGAATCACTGAAATAATTTGGATAAGGAAGCTACTCACTGAACTCGGATTTCCTCCCAAAGCTCCTGGCAAACTAATGTGTGACAATCAATCTGCTATTTGCATCTCAGAAAACCCTGTCCAGCACGATCGAACAAAACATGTTGAAGTAGACAGACATTTCATCAAAGAAAAACTAGATAGTGGAATCATAAGCCTCCCTTACATTCCAACAAAGGATCAATTAGCAGATATACTCACCAAAGCTGTTAATAGAAAAAAATTTCACGAAACTCTTTACAAGTTAAGTGTAAGAGACCCTATGACCTAACTTGAGGGGGAGTGATGGAAAGAACAGTATGGCAAGTAGCTGTTAGAATTATTGATGGCAAATAGCCGTTTGAATTGTAATAGGAAAGTAGCCGTTATACAACCACATGTATAAATAGGCTATACTTCAATGAAAAAGAAATATACAGATTTATTTTTCTAACAGTTTACTCAAAGGATGGTCCGGTGTCGACGGTGGTGGTGGCGGTGGCGGTAATTTTGGATATGCAATAATTTCGAACGATTTATTAGGATTATGAGCAACCGGCGACGTAGAAGAAGAAGATTTCTTGGAATGACAGATGCGAAGGGAAGAAAGAGATACTCGAACCTTGAAATTACCTTTAGTCATGGTGGCTGGCTCAGGTAAATTAATTAATTTCAAAATTCTGCAACATTTAACAGAAAATTAAGGTTTCTGGACAATTATCAAATTAACGTACGCATATATATATATATTATTGTGCAGAGAAAGCTGTTCTTAGGGTGGGGGAGATGATGATGATAAGAAGGCCGGCCGCTGACATTCTTTTGTTATATTTCCAAGTGATGCTGTATAAGCTGAAAGGTACTGTTTAATTCTTCTTAGATCATTGACGACGATTGTCCATTATTTAATTAATTAATGCCAATATATATACATATATATAACAGCTAGAGGGAAGAAGAAGAAGAAAAAGTCTTACCATGAAATAGATTTCTTGGATTTGAGTTGGGATCATTGAAGAAGTCATGGAAGCAATGAAAGATGGAGGATTTTATTTCTTTGTATTATGGTATGAATACAATAAAATATTTTTGTGATTTGAAAGCTTCATAATGTTCGATGGTAGTATCTGAAACCGTATATCTATAAAATCAGGATATTTTTTTATTTATACGAATGAATTGAAAGATTTTTAATTTGAAACGGGCTTTGGTCCGACATAACTTATCCCAACCAAATAAAAATCTAATTTTGAAAGATTTGGAGGCCCAAATTTAGTAGAGTTACGGATGGTTTCGGCGTAATGGTTA
Organism: Asclepias syriaca; assembly: GCA_027405835.1. NCBI lineage: Eukaryota > Viridiplantae > Streptophyta > Magnoliopsida > Gentianales > Apocynaceae > Asclepias > Asclepias syriaca. The sequence goes on from CM049934.1 coordinate 22,213,677, forward strand.
CTTTCTGTACACATATTTTATTGGAAGTTGCTTTAGTTTTTTTCAATTTTTGTGTACCTAAAAATAATAAGTGAATTATTGTTCAATTCTAAATTAAATTAGCAAAAATTTGAATCATTTTTATTGTAATGTTGTGAAAGTTTTTCATCTTTTAATTATAAATGAAATATTGTTACATTAACTAATTTTGGTTAGTTGAAAAATATGCATGTATATTGTTAGGATATAGGAGGGATAAGGCTAATTGTTTTACAAAATTAAGCAGAGATCAGACCCCGCCAAATTCGTGCCCACACGACATAATGTTTCCCTTCATTTTTCCATATCACCATTGCTCGAGTTTGACTCAAATCACCTGAAAACAACAGCCAGGAGGGAGGGAGGGAGGGAGGAAGGAAGGAAGGAAGGAAGGCATTCATCCGAATTCTTGCTGGATCCTTCCTTCTGCAATCTCTCTTTCTTTTTGTTTTTGTTTTTGGTGGGGCGGTGATTGATCTTGATAATAATAATAATATGAGGAAATGGTGTCCTAATTACGATAATGAAGATGGGCTTGAAACGGTTCTTGAAATTCCGGTTCCGGAAGAGATGTTTGCTAATATCGGAAGCAATTCGATTATGCGATGGCAGAATATGCGAAATCTGATGAAGACGCAGGCTCGGGGTGAGGATTCTATTAAGTCCTCTTCGTCATATGCTGTTCCGTTTCTCAGAAATGATCAATTCATGTTGTTGTTGAAACTCATTGGCTCAGCTCTCATCCCTTATCACGTTCAATTTGGCCGTTCTGTCAATTTGCCCATCAATGATGGCTCCATTGTAAGCCCATTTCCTCTTCCAATGTTTCGTATTTTTATTTATTTGCAGAATTTTGTTTCGGTTTTGGAAAACTGAAGAACTTGATAAAAGGAAAAAATAGATTATGTTTGATAAGAATGTGGGAGAAAATGTAATTTGTATAGGAAGGGATGCATTTAGGGTTTTGTTTTTTTGAATTCTCCATTTGTTTTTTTTTTAACTCTGATTCAAAATTGAATTTTACTTCTAGCCAAATGATTGAGAAGCGGTGTGAGAGAGAGGCATTGAAGATAAAACAGGATCAGTTATATCCATATTTTAAAGAATGTTTTTAAATTCATCCCTCTTTCTCTTTCATATTTCATGCTGTACTCCCTATTTCCTCCAAAGATTTCTCAGTTCTTGAAGGTTGCAGGTGAACGTACGTTAAATATTTGAAGAAATTACAGATAGATGAATCCCAGAACATATTTGACGAGTGACTAGCAATTTGTAAGATAGAAAAAACCAACAGCTATCTGTGTTTGGCTTAACTATATCCATCTATATAACAGGAAGCCTCTACAGCAAAATATATTGTACAACAATATCTAGCTGCAACAGGAGGGTATGCTGCACACAATGTGTCCAATAGCATGTACGCCATGGGGCAAGTGAAGATGGTTACATCCGACGTTCCTGATGGTGATCAGGATTCCAATACTAATAAAAGAAGTACAGAGATTGGTGGATTTGTTCTTTGGCAAAAGAACCCTGATTTATGGTACCTGGAATTGGGTGTGTCAGGTTGTAATGTAAATGCAGGCAGTGATGGCAAAGTTGCCTGGAGTCAATCATCCTCCAATTCAAATGCTTCTAGAGGTCCTCCAAGAACTCTTCGTAGGTTCTTTCAGGTACTTTGCTTTCCATGAATCTTAAACGCTTTATGTAATAAACTTGTTTGTTCAAGAAAATGACTTGAGTTGGGAACTTATCTGATGATCTTGTTAATAAGATTTTAACTTGATTTAACAGATCTAATGGGCATATATTTGTTTTCTATATTTTGACTAAGAACTTTGTGTGGTGGTGTAAACTAGGGACTGGATCCAAGATCAACAGCCAACCTGTTCGTGAATGCAGTTTGTACAGGGGAAAGGGCTATAAAAAATGAAGCCTGTTTTGTGCTGAGGTTAGAGACAAGTAAAGGCATTCTCAAGTCTCATAGTACAACAAACACAGAGATAGTTCACCACACAATATGGGGATTCTTTAGCCAAAAAACAGGTCTTCTCATTCAATTTGAGGATACAAAATTGGTAAGAATGAAGTCTGCAAAAGGAGATGACTCAGTGTTTTATGAAACCAATATGGCTTCAGTTCTTGAAGATTATAAATATGTAGATGGCCTTAACATAGCACACAGTGGAAAAACTCTGACAAAAATTTACAGATATGGTTCCAAAGTCAGTAGGAAATGGAAGGTTGAAGAGACATGGAGGATTGAAGAGATTGATTTTGATATTTGTGGTTTGTCCTTGGATTGCTTTCTGCCTCCTGCTGAGAAAGAACAAGGGAATTCAGGTCAAACAATGGTGGGATAATGAATCATCATTTTATTTTATATTTAAATTCATATTGAAGTGACATTTTCTTGTAAATATAGGTATTTCTTAGATTGGCTTATCTTCTTTTTTTGTTTTGTGTGTGGGGTTTTTTTTTAGTTTTGTAGTTCTGGTTCTTATGTATTGTATTTGCATTAGATTTTTCCATCTTCATGATAAGTTTATTTTTGCCACTATATACATTTTCTAATTATTGGATTATTTTTTCTTATTGAGTGAAAATAATATCTGAATTGATAATATTTAGTAATTATGATTGGAGATTACAAATTCATCCTCCATTTTAATATGATATTTTTTTATTATTAAAAAAAGAAAAAGAAATGTAAGAAAAATGCAGTATCATCATATATATATATATATATATATATATATATAGTTTATAAGGGCCTAGAAAAGTTCAATGAAGTCCAATTAAGTGATTAACTTAAGCCCAATAGCATAAATGGCCCACTAGAATAAAATAAATAGATAAGGAGAAGGGAACCCAATCCTCGTCTTCTGGAAACCCTAGCTGCCTCACTTGAACCCTATAAAATGAATCCTTCTTCGCCTCCACTGTATCTCTATGAGATTCTTCCACTTTTCTTCTGAAAATCGACATATTTTCTCTCTTTTCGTTCTATTTCTTTGTTTATGAGGTTTTATTTAATTGATGGTTGATTATGTGTTGCATCTGTTTACCCTCTCCTCGTGAATTCTACATACATATTAGAATGTTCGCGAGGGGTTATAACTGATGCAGAAAGTTAATTAGGATGGCTTACCAACCCATTGCATTTGCTATTCTTACGCAGTCACTGCTTTGGCGTCAAATGGACTTTCCTACAATTTTTAACTGAACATATTTGTTTTCCGTAATCTCGAGTCTATTATTAGCTTCTGGCAAATGATGATTGTTTTATCTTATCCTACACACTGATTTTAATCGTGTTGACTACCAAACTCCGCTTATTATCTGATGCCGATGCTTTTTTCTTTTTTAAATTTTCTTTTTTCCTAATATTTTCAATAGTTTTTGATGATTTTTCTGCGCATTATAGAAATGTTAGTCTGTGATGAGTTAAAGCAGACGGGCGGACTGAGATTGATGCCATGCTGATTGTCTGCCTAGTTCCTCTTTTGGGACGTGTCTGAGGCTTAATTTTCACTCTTCCCCAATTATTTTTTGGAAATTAACCAAAAAATTTCATTTGTTTTTCTATTTGCTTGTTGGTCGATGATGACTTTGCTTAAATATGTCTGGACATATGATTCTGTCCGTGATTATTATACATGCAAACTCTGAGCTCCAGTATCACTATCTTCATCTTCTTGGCTTGAATGGTGTGAAGAATTTCCCCTGTTCTTTGAATCTTGGATACATTCTTGAAACATTTAATGAAATTCTCCCTTGTACAAATGGAGTTAATAATAAGGAAATTGGCCTGAAAATTGATTAGTGGGGATTTGGACCATGAAAATATTGCAAAGTTTAATTAATCAACAAATGAAAATAAAAATATTAAAATTTAATAACATTAAACATATAAATTAAAAATATATAAAAAAAAGTGGCATTTTTAATATCAGAGGACGCAAAGCATTGACAAATTTATAGTCAAAAGTCCACTTGGCTATTAATAGCAGGTAGCTCACCTTCCGTCGGTGGTGATGTTTCCACTATTTATCATACACGCCTCCCATTACCATATGATGTTCCGCGATGTACTCGATCTTTCTCTCCACGCGGCATTTATTTAGCAAATAACAATACTCTGCTACTACTGTCTCTACTGAAGAAGAAAGAATAATAATTGAGAGAGAACTCAATCAACCAACCAAAACCATACTCTTTGGCACGGAATCGAGATTATTAGAACTAGAGATGAGAGACGAAGAAGCACAGATAGCACCAATTAGCGTAACAAATGGTGGTTTGGTGAAGAAAGAGGCATCGGATGGTGGAATTTTTGGTAGAGGGAAGTATAAGTTCTGGGCTTTGGTTGCTATACTTCTACTAGCATTTTGGTCTATGTTCACTGGTTCTGTTACTCTCAAGTGGTCTTCCGGGAACCTTAACCGTGTTTCCGATGACTTTGATTCCCGGATCCATAAGGACCTTGATATCTTGGTATGCATTTCTTCATTCCTCTATTTTTTTTTTTTTTTTTAACTCGAAATGGAGCTGTGTTGTGGGTTTGGGCGGGAAATTGAACTAATTTATATCAAAATGGATACGAAAAGCCTATGATCTTCATGTTTTTAGGGTTGTGAATTGATTGCAGGAAGTGGAGGAGAAAGAGAAAGTGGTGAAGCATATGTGGGATGTGTACACGCAGAGCAGGAAAATTAAGCTACCTACATTCTGGCAAGAAGCTTTTAAAGCAGCTTACGAGGATTTGACTAGTGAAGTCCCAAGCATTCGAGATAATGCTCTTTCGGAGATTGCAAAGATGTTCTTGGTGCGGTCTTCTTTTACACATGAACTTGAACCACCACCGGTTCAATCCAGCCATAGGTATTATTAAGGTACACATTTTCTACACTCTACAATAAGCAAAACTAGTTCTTTTGAATCCTCTTCTCTGAATGTTTAGGAGGCAATTAAGATTATCTCTTTTGAGTTTGTTTTTCCTAATTTATTACAAGAAACTGTCTATCATGGTGTTTATTAAATCTTCTGAGAGAAATCCTTCTTTGTTTTTGTATTCTTGCCCCTTTGAGTATTTCTCAAGGAGATTACTAATGGTGTTGTAATTGAGGGGAATAAATGGACGGTGATGTATTATGGGGAAGTAGTTAGGTTGTTTTTCTAGGTTAAATTACAACTGCTTGTAATGGAAGTTACCTGGTTAAGATTTTATTTTTCCTTTTACAGAGAGCATTGAAGAAGAAAGATTTCCAAGCTAGCTAGATGAGCACTTGGCAGGTGGTAATGGTGGCACTGCAAGCATCTTTTTTTTCTTTTTTTTTTTTCTTTTTTTTTGAGTAGATTTGCAGCATATTATGTTTCAGGGGATCATCATAACAAAGTTATGAAGAAGATGAATTTAGTGCAAACTGTAAATGCTCATTCATCTCAGTCTTCTTTATGTTGGAAAAGATTGTTTCTGTGAACATAAACAAGTACGCAGACAACAGATCTACATATATATATATATATATATATATATAGATAGATAGATAGATAGATATATATAGCAAGTTGTTGATTTTATATGGAAAGGTTGCTAGCTTCACTTTAAGACCATTCTACGTATGCCTAAAAGTCCAAAAACGGAAGCAAATCCAATTCAAAACTCTGGTGATTGTTTTTCTTTTAATAATATACAATGACAAGTTAAATTATGAGTCTGCATGAATCCATTGTAGAAGAAATTCTAATTCTAAAGAAGAATGAAAGAAAGGGCTGACAAAGCTTCTGGCAAAACCTATTCTGTTTTCATTTTCTGTCCGCTTTTGATCATAATTTGTCCCTTGCAATGTTTCTCATCATAAATGAACCGATTTTTCTTCTATTCAATAAGAATACGTACAAAACTGCAGATAGAATCAGAATCTTAAAGAATGAGAAAACATACCCAAAGAATTTTCTGATAACTTGAATTAAATAAGCACTCACAGACTGGTGAAGTCCAGTTGTACAAAAAAAAAAGAGAGGACCATTGAAAGGCACCAGAGATGAGAGAGGGTTCAGGAGAGATTAGCCCTAGCTAAGAGTGATATACTAATATATCTTCCTTGGACAAAATTGCTTGAGCAGAAGAAGAAAAAAGTAAAATAAACTAGTGCTGCCAGCTCTATAAAAAGACAAAAACCTAAGAGAATAGCATTTACAGAAATCCTCCAGAAAAATGTATGTACAAGATTTCAACTACTCTCAATCTTCATTGTCTGAATCTCCCCCATCATGATTCTGTTGCTAACCACATTGAATCCCAGTACAGAAGGACTCACCTTCTTGCCCTTTTTACCCTTTTTCTTTCCTACCACTTTAGTTGTCCCATCAGGAGCAGTTCCAGTACCATAGTCAGTGCTCCCATAACCAACACCATCAGAAGTCACATCTCTAGCACCTGATATAAGGGTCTTTCGATCATTCTGATTCTGAAATGCAATATCAAGGACATCCGCTGGCAGAAAGTCTTTATAGTTCAAGAACTTGTCAATGAATTCATGATCAGGATCACGTGAACCAAGGTTCTGGATCAGAAACACTTCAGCCTCTGATCTGGATTGCTTCATGCAAAATTCTAGGAAACTTGTATCTTCAAGGAAGCATAATACAAAAAAGCGTCAAATTACTATCCAACCAATAACAAGAACTAAATTAACATTGAAAATACTTTAATGAGATTAAGACTAGGAATATGAGTCTAGAAACTTGCTAATGATATATGAGTCTATATCATGGGATCCAAATGTCCCTCTATCCCATCTCTCTATTTTCCACATTCCAATCATTCAATGGAATAAAAGCCAATGAAGTCAAATATACACCAAAAGTACTACTCTCCCAACCCATGCTCGGAGGGGGTGATGTTGGCTATGAGAGGCCTCTTATTATAAGAAATATTTTCACTTCTACTTGGAAGGGAAGGAAGTAGACTTGTGTCTGTTGGCAGGCAGATTAAGCGCTAGCCATTTACCACTCATGCCATGATTGTAGAAAAGAAACCAAAGATGAGCAACAAGAGTTATCATACCTTTAGACCCAATAAGTCTTGCACACTCATTTTCACACCATTCTCTGAAATCCATTGCCTCTGCCATATGGAAAACTGCAATTTAAAACCTTGTCCTTCCAATTGCAAATTACAAAAAAGTGCATGTCCTTACCTGAATATTTTGTCGAGGAATGCTTCTTTCCTTTTGATGAATGCGAAGACACTGATAGTGTAGGCAGATTTTCTATTGTCTGTCCAGTAGATTTCTGTCTATTTAGTGATGCCCCAGGAGTTGCTTTCACAGGGGTGCTGTTTTTGCTTCCCCAACTGCCTTGACCTCCAAGATGAGGGAAATCTGAACTGCAGTAGTCAAACAATATGACATCAATCCACTTTTTAAGGCAAAATCTTGCCCACATAACATGCACAAGCAGATCCAACTAGCATAAATCGATTGTTAGGAATAATTTTTCCAATACACATCCTACAAACCAACAGATTCTACATATCAACTACTGAGTTGATATCTTATGATATTCACCGGGTTACATCCAGCAAATACCCCCATGCTATTGGCTTAAAAAACAAACAAATACATATTTTTCACATTAAAATAAATGCTAAGGGACTGCTGGAAGTCTCATTAACATGACCTTGAATATTGTGAAGCAATCAAGTAGAGTATAATACAAGGAGTTAAGGAAAGCTTAGAGTAAGTGATAAGTGAAACCTTTCTAAAACTTCAATTGATGATCACTGCACAAATTCAGAAAACAGCTTATAACAGAAGAATCATTGACCATGACTATATTCTTTAAGAAAGAGGTAAAAACTAAAACGAGCTCACGAGGGGTGAGAATCACATTCATGGGCAGTTCTGCACATCAATGTCAAGTGCACAAATGACAGGGCAAGATGGAGAGCATAAGTATAAAGGAAAGCATTAGCAAGGAAGAGGAACATACAGCTTTTTCTCTTGCTTGGTTTGTTGATCCAGTGGACCCCAAAATAGATCATCATCCCCTTTATGTTTTGAAAGAGAAACCTGAGAATTAATCAGGCTAGGGGATGATGCCTTTGCTGGAGAAGATGCAGAAACAGACCAAGAAGAACCACTTCCCCTTTGAGGCTGACCTGATCCAGATTTTTGTGGGGCTGGTACTGGGATCTGTGCTGACGAGCCTTTTTTCTCTTGTTCCTTCAAGATATCCCTCAATGATGTAGGTTTTTGGATCTTCCCAGAGTCTGTAGACCACGCTGGAGGAGCTGGGGAAGAACTTGCAGACTCACCCCCTTTCCAGACAACAAAATCTCGTAGGGAAGGACCAGAAGGGATTGCTGGCAAAATATCCTTTTCTGGCTGCACTGGATGAGAACTTTTGCTTTTCTCAACTGGACTTGACATCACCGTCACATCTGATACAGTTACAGGAACTGAAACCTTTGCACTGGATCCCTTTGATTTTGCAGCCTTTTTACGGTTCTTCTTAGTTTCTTTAGCCTCAATGAAGTTGTCATCAAGAGAATCCACCTGATTTGAATTAGATAAAGCATCTGGAATATAAACCTCTCTCTCACTAGACTTTGGCACTGCATTACTCTCTAACAAATCATGCAATTGGCTTTTCTTATTTTTCAGATTATCAGTGTTATCTGACTTGGTAACATTCAAGTTGCTGCTAGATATGTCTTGCTTTAGCCCTCTTATTGCCTTTACATCAGAGTTAGCAACAACCCCTACCCAGGGAGTTGATACACTCAATGAGCTCAGAGGAGCAGATATATCAGGAATCTCTTCCTTCGCTCTCCTCTGTTCTTCCTGCTGAATTTCCAGTAGCGATTTAGGCTTAAATCCAGGAGCATGCTTCCAAGCTCGTTGTGTTGTGTGAGCTTGTGTGCTATCAAACTGTGTAGACCCAACTTGTCCTGTTTCATCCTTTGAATCGAGAGTTTGTCCATCATTCAATTCAACAGAGGTAACAAGAGAGCTTTGCGCTCCCTGCTGGGTCTCCACAGCACCTACACTTAATTTCTCATTTTTACCCTGTCTTTCTTCTTGTTTGGATGGTACATGTAAATCTTCTGGGAGAGGTTGTCTATCTGATTTCGTAGCAGTAATGTTTGTGCTATCAACTTCTGACAACTTAAGGTCCTTTGTCTTGGTCACTCCCTTAACAATATCAGAGGATTGAACTTTAGAAGCCTTCTGTTTTTTGGACTTTTTATCGGATGATTTTTTAACTTCCCGCGCTTCAACATTTTTCACTTCCTTCACCACAGATGACTCATCATTAAATTGTTCTGCTTCACTTTGTGGTTCAACAAACCCTCCAGCAGATGAAATATCACTATATTGTACCTTTACAGGGGTGACTATCTCATTTAAAATGTTTCGTGAGGCTGTAGGTGAATTAGCAACAGACTTTTCCAGTGGCCCCCCAGGTTGGTAACTTGGAGTAGCCTCAGCGGTTGTATCCATAATAGGTTCATTACTTTGAACTGACTGCTCTAGAGAATATTTGTTTGCCATTTCTAGCTGTCCAGATGAATTGGCCAAAGCACTTTCCACCAAAGAAGTCTTCTGCTCAACACTGTCAACACATTCAGACCGAGAATGGTCCCATATCCTCTGTTGACCACTAAACCAAACATTTGATGCGGCAAAGGTAAGGAAGAATCTTCACCAACACTCTGAGAAACACTTTGTGGAAGAATTAAGTTTGACACCCGCTCATCTTGCAAATTGGCCACCTGCATCTGTGAACTAATTGGAAATTGGTTATGTGATGGATGAAACCTAGGATGATCAAGAGGGGTATTTCCTGACAATCCAGCTGCCTGCAATTGACCATACGAGGATTCAGCAAACCTTTGCTGAGGCTTGTTCTCAGAGAGAGCTTGTGCAAGCAACAGCTGTTGTTGGCGTAATAGCAGTTGCTGTTCCTCCTGCTTTTGTTGCTGCTTAAGCAGCAAAAGCTTTTCCAGTAGAGCCTGCTGAGATGAAGATTGTCCCTGAGAATGTAACTGAAGTAGATACTGTTGTTGCACCAAACCTAACAGCTGTGGATCTTGGGAAAGACCAGAAGAGAGCAGCTTCTCAGGATTAAACATGCTGGAAGTATTTTCCAGCATTTGACCAAGAACATTTGGTAAAGGAGGTGAATTCTGGGGCTGAATCCGTTGTTGTTGCATTCCATATGCAGCATGGGGTGGATAATTTTGTACATGGTGCATGTCCAACTTATCTTGGAGCGGGTCCAGCCCTCCTTGAACTGGGAAATTTGACCAGCTTCCAACTCCATTATTAACACCAGCAATAGTTCGCTCAGGCATACCTTGCAGAATGGACATCAAATCCACATTCTGAGAAGGTTGTGGCGGACATGAATTATCAGCAATTGAAGAGATTAATCTTGGGTGTGGCAATGGAGAGTCCTGTATAATATCTGACTTCGGAATAGAGGGTGTTACATCTCGCCCAGCCCAAAACGGATGGTGATTTGGTAGAGATCTCTGCCTCTCAAGTGTCATCTTCTTTGCTAACAGATACATATTATCAGAAATTTCATGTCCTAGAGGAGGTACGGCACTATTATTGTTACTAATGTATCCTCTCATGCCTGCAATGGAAAATTTAAAATATTTCCTTTCAGATCAAAGAAGAAAGGTATTGCAATCATTATAACCAAGTAGAGAAGAATTTAGTTTAAAAAAAATGAACAACCTTCAGAAGCAACAGAAATATCAAGTGAGTTGCTACTCATATTGCTAGACATTAGTGATTCCAGAAACCTGTTTTCGGCCTCTGTTGCCGATCCTCCATGAAGCTTTCCATAGTTACTGAAGTTTAGCCTGTTTGCTGCATCAGTAACCTCACTGGGCTTTGATGCACCAAATCCAGGTGGTGGCCGAGCTTTGGCACGCAAGTGAGGCATAACATCCCCGAGTAAACGAAATGGTGAGTCAAGTGCACTAGCTAATCGGACTTGCAAATCTAGTCCAAAATATCCAGATTCAAACCATCCAATAATATCACCACCAGAAAAAGGACCTTGAGTCTTCCCTTGTGGATCTTTATATACGAGAAGAAGATCTTCAGGTGCACACTGCAAAATTTTCTGTATCTCTTGTTCCTTATCCAAGATAGCAGACGGATGGTGGCTTTTCATGGAGGAATCATCAGCAACTGGCCATTTGGATCCTTCTAACCTAGTGTAAGATTGATCCACCAAACGCCTTTCCCTTTCAACATTCAAATCTCTCTGTGACTCTGACCAGTTAATATCTGTGACCTTTGAACTGATATCTGGATTCATCTCTCTCCGGTCATGAGAGACTGAATTCAATCGTTCTGCAAACGAAAAGGACCGCCATGCACCACCTTGATGAATAGAGGAAAGACCTTGTGAGGTTGATTCTCTGCTTATAGGCACATCATCACTCTTGCTATAACTGTTGTCATCTCTTGAAGCTGAAAAATATAAAGAAGGGCAGAGAGTTACAATTAGGCCATGATGAAACCATGATGTGAATCTGCAAGCAAACATTTTCTGGCTTTTGTTTTTATGCTATCAAGCAAAAAATGAAGAACAGAAGCAAACACCAGAATTATCATAGACGTTTTCACAGCAAGACATTAGAAATGTCATAAGGAGATTTTCTTGTGAATACATTCTCTCCCCAAAAAAATGTTAATATCGACAAAGACCACATTGACCAACTCCAAACCATTGATCTTATCAACTAAATTGTGCTTAGGAGCAGTGTTTATCATGTACCTTCAGCTAACTTGTGATCAGAAAAGTTTGAATAGTCCTGCAAATTGGATCCCAAAGAGTAAGTTGGCTTCTCCTTAGATGTGTCTTCTGGATAGATTGAACCACCTCCTTTGACATTTTCCAGGTGGTCATCCTTTGGATCATTAAGCAAATCTTCTCTACTACCTACAGTCATACCAACCAAATCAATAAAAAAAATTCAGAACATGAGACACCATATTTCATAAAGCAAGGAGTTACTTTCTCTTGTTTTGATAGAGTTCCACAAGACAAAAAAGATATATATTATTAGCTTATAAAAAGAGTTTCTACCCAGTTTGCTTCGTCTTGACTGCATAAAATCAGTAGAGTTTCTACCGATAGAAACTTCTTTAGTGATCTGCGGGGCTCCACTGCTCAGGATATCTCCTTTGTCAATTCCCTTCAAGATAACCTAATGCCAAAATAATCAAACGAATTGATCTTTAGTGATCAACATAAAAGTTAAATGGTAAGGGAGGGTGTGAGAGTTTCCCAAAGACATCATATTACCATTTCTTCAGGGGTGGGAGAACAAAATGCAAGCGGCTCCACAGGTTCTTCTTGTGTAAGTGAAGGCACTTGCAATACCCCTCTTAAATATTTCTCACTGAATCTTGAATCAGTCACCCTGTAAATTTCTAATAATTTATTCCTACTGTATTTCAAAGGGACGGGATCCAAGGAGGAACTTTCAACTTTTTCAGACAATGATCCAATAGACTGTGTCAGAGAGGAAGAATTACTCATAGAGCTAATCCTTCCACGACCAAGAGAAAACATAGGATTAGAATTTTCTACACGTCCCCGGCCATGGCCAAACATAGGAGCAGGTTTGTTTGGGGTTGTAACCTGACTATAAGCAGGATCTGCCCTTCCACGACCATGAGAGTTTAATCTCCAAGGACGATAATGATCCCCCTCCTTTTCATCCTTTCCATGGTAACCATGATGGCTTGACCCTTTATCAAATAGAAGATCGGCATCTTTTACAGAGTCTGTCCACTTATCACGTAGGTTGTCTGTTTCCTTATCATCAGGGCCCCACCTTGTGTTCCATTTGCTCTCCCTGCGCTGGTCATGGTTAGTTTCCCTATTTCCAGAATCAGCCCACTTCTCAGTTGGATTACGCCGTGCTTCTCCGTAATGTCTCCCAGATGAATCAGTCCAACGATCCATTTTGCGGTTATCACCATGATCTTTATCACCCTCCCTCCATCGATCTCGACGAACAGATGAATTAGTATCTCTTTCTTCATCACGCCACCGGTCACGACGGCCAGATTCCATATCCAGCACAGAAGGCCTGAAAACATCTTTTTTCTTGTTGCTGTTATCAATTGTTTCCTCATTGATTCCTGGTGATTTCATGATATCTGGGCGGCTGGCATAACCTGAATGAGGAACAAAATGGTTCTCCTGCAAAAGAAAAAAAATGTAAACTACCAAACCGCAAGCACTGATGTATTGGAAATGCCCGAAAACCACTTACATTATCCTTATGAGAAAAAATTCCTATGCTGTTCATTTAACCTCATTTTATTAGCATATTCATCCTTTAGACAGAATACAAAATGGAAAGGAAGTACACAACCCCAATATTTTCTCCTCAGAAACAAATAACTAACATACCCCAGTCATCCCACTCTTACTCTCTCCTATCTTTGGCAGAAGCCACTGCGGTGAAAGTGGAATGGGATTCTCAGATGCTTGCACATCTACATAGAAGAAAAAGGATAATTAAGCTGATAAAGTTTACAACAGAAAAAGGCAATCAGAAAGGGACACAATCAGTAAAAGCACACTACGTTATAAATTCAGAATATTTTCAGGTAGTATTAGTCAGTGTTGGTTTCATCTAAAGTTTCAGTTTCACATAGGAATGCAGATGCATGGTGAGTAAACTTTAGACCAAGGAAACTGAGAAAATTCAACTCAGAATGGCTATGAAGTGAGAAAATTTTCTCACACAATAGTAGATTAAATGGTACAATCATTATTGCGGTACAGTTGTTTATTAACAAGTCACATACCATATGAAACACAGAGATGCAGTAATACGTGATCCTTAAGTGTCATCAATTATGATTGCAGCACAAATCAAAGTACACAAAAACTGAATAATTAGTAGGGTGTCAAAGACAAGGTAAACTATAATATTATACAAATAAAATTGAATCAGTGGATGCAATAATGGAATAATGGATTTCTAAGCAGTTAGCTTCACATCCCCTTCATGTAACAATACTTAGGAATAAAAGCTCAGTTTATCTTACTTTTGATATGCATATCACTTTCCAATTATCATATTCAGCAGTCACAAAGGTATTCTAATTCTTCAAACACAAGGTGGTCATTGTACAATACACCTAGGTTTAAGGAATTCCCGAGAGAAACAATGCTATAATTAAAGATGGGCCATCAAAAAAATATAAGAACTAATAGACATGGATCCTTAGCTAGGTACAATTCCTTAGCCCACAAATATAAATATAATGTATATAAAGTTATATCTTTCATTTTTGCACCCGGTAGTCAGAAATAAAATTAAATAGCTATGTAAAGCCAATGAATAAAATAACCTTAATCAAAGAAACAAGAAGTTTCTTTCTTTCTTTTTAATTAAAAAATAATTATTATTTTTATAAAAAAAAACCCTAAACCCTGTATCCCTCCTGACCAAAAATATCTCCAATCAATTTAGGGTTTATGAAATTCAACAGGCTTACTTTCCTCACGTTACCAACATAATTTACAATTCAAACAAACAAACCGTAAAAATAAAATAAATAAACGAAATAATCAACCATTCACATATGCATAAACAGCAAATGCAAATGATATAAACCTTTGGAGATCTGGATGCTGCGAGAATCGAGTCCGGTCTTCTCAGCCATGGAGAATCAAAGAAGAAGAAGGAACTATATATATATATATATATAAATAGATATAGAGAGAGAAAAAACCCAAGTGTGCTTGCTGCTGCGAGAGGCCAAAGAAACCCTTTATGCTGTTGCAAATTTGACTGCCGAAGGTGAAGAGAGAGGTTGCAAATGGAGAAATGGAAAAATATAAGGGCAAGGGGCTAAGGGAGGATAGCAGAAATGATGGGTGCAGGTTAACGGTGTGTGCAGAAACGGCTCACGTTAGTAAAATGTTGGGATTTCTCACGAGTACTTAAAATTATATCTTGACGCGCTCCTAAAGAGAGTGAAATTCACGAAAATCGTACATTGTCCAAAAGACCCTTACTTCGGCTTTATTATCGTGTGGATTGTGGAACAAATGAGGGGAATGATATCGTGGGCTCGACCGTCTGAAGATAAAACTCCACGTCTTTTTTATTTTTATGATGGTGCGCCGTGCGCCACGTGGTGCGCAGGCTAAGATGACCGTGAGAAAACGGAAGCCGTTAACCACAACATGGTTATGACATGGCATTTTCCTATTGGTTAAAGGATTGAGTCTCCGCTTCTATTTCACTAGCCCTAGCTGATTATCGACATTTAAGTGTAACCCAGATAGGAATGATTTAAAGAACTGAAGTGCGGAAATTACATAAATGCCCTCGCCCTTACGGATATTGAGATTACTATACATATTCACATACTATTTCATTTTTTAGTATACAAATTTTATATATTTATTATTATAATTATATCCGTAAATTAGTAAATAAATAAATAAGACGCATTTAAAAATAAAACAACGTCATTTATTAATTTATATTATAAGAACGTGTGATGTTTTTTATAGCCATAATTTATAGCCAATTTAATGTATTAATACATTCAAATATGAACATTATAGTGACTTATACCACATTCATTTGATCATAATTGTAACCATAGCGATCAAGGGAAACATGATAGAATAAAATACATATATATTTCATATATTCTTTAAGATAATCTCATAACATATAGTATGTAATAGATTAATAAAAATTAAATTGCAGAAGTGTGTCTGATTTAATCATGTATCACCAACATATTATTTAAAAATCTTAAAATACGTTTTTTGTAACATGTCAACGCAGATCATAGTCTTCAAAAAAATTATCAGAGTTTAAGTTCTGTTATTCTGACAAAATATAGAATAAAGACTCTTAATAAACTTTCAGGAACCATAACCAATATATTATAATAATAATATTCTTAGCTAACTTATCACAATCTATCGAATATGATATCTATATATGTATACTCATACTTATTCTTAATGTATATTAGTCAAATAAATTTTTAATAGAATTTAATAAAATATAATAGCATTAAATACATAATTTACATAAATTCACATAATTTATTAAAATAAATCTAATAATATGTTCATATAATACGTCATACTCCATATTTGTTGTCTTGTGCTCGAAATGAGTTGGTATGTATTTACATGTGCTTTTGAGTTTTTAATGAAATTTCTTTTCATTAAAAAATAAATAAAATTCCATCTTGTTGTTTTTTTATTAATAAAAATTGAATATTATTTGTAATATGTCAATAAAAATATGATGAATGAGTTTGAATTTTGGTGGGTAATTTTTTTTTTTTTTAATCAATTGGGTAAAATATATTGGGAGCCCAAACAAACCGGGAGATTGAAAAATAAAAACTATAGGGAAAATGTCAAACAAAAAATTACAGGAACCGAAGGGATTTTTTTGAAACCCGAAAATTTTCATGCGAAATGAAAATGGCGGGAACTATTGGCGCCACTACTGCAACGAATTCCATATTTCAGGGTAAAATTCCTCCATATAAACCCCATACATCTCTTCGATTCCATTCCGAAATACGCCATTTTCACGCAAGTTACGGAATCAAATCTCCTCGATCTATTGTTATCTTTTTCGCCATGGCTGAAGAAGTGAATCACAATATCCACAGTGCCGAAGTGAAAGAACCACCATCCAAAATCCAGAAGGTCGACAGTGAAAATGGCATTGTCCAAGCACCAGTCCCCTTCTTCCGGGTGAAGAAGCTTTC
Source organism: Asclepias syriaca (assembly GCA_027405835.1). Classification (NCBI taxonomy): domain Eukaryota; kingdom Viridiplantae; phylum Streptophyta; class Magnoliopsida; order Gentianales; family Apocynaceae; genus Asclepias; species Asclepias syriaca. The sequence goes on from CM049934.1 coordinate 22,230,512, forward strand.
TGATAAAGCTATTTTGCCCTCTAGGGCTACTCTTCACTCCGCTGGTTATGATCTCTCCAGGTAAATAGTTCCTCGTTTCTCTATCAGGATATATGTCGAACAGTTCGTCGACGGAATTAAAATTGGAGGCATGTTCGAGAAAATTATCATTTGTGTTGTTGGGATTTTTTTTAATTTTTTTTTAAAATTTCCATGATCAGTGCCGAGGAAACAAAAGTTCCAGCCAGAGGTAAAGCTATGATCCCTACCGAATTAAGCATCGCGATTTCCCCAGGGACCTATGCTCGTATTGGTAATTTCCTTTCTCTCTCTCTCTCTCACTTCACCGAAAATTGGAAAATAAACGAAGAAGTTAGGTTACATATTCAAATGCAAAATTTAATCATCATTCACGAATTGAATTTTCGGATGACAGCGCCAAGATCTGGGCTGGCGTGGAAGCATTCAATTGATGTAGGTGCCGGAGTGATCGATGCAGACTACAGAGGTCCCGTGGGGTGATTCTATTCAACCATTCCGATGTGGATTTTGAAGTCAAAGCCGGCGACAGGATTGCACAACTAATAATCGAGAAGATCGTGACTCCTGAGGTCGAGGAGGTTGATGATCTTGATGCAACTGAAAGAGGATCTGGCGGGTTCGGATCCACTGGCGTTTGAAGCCTTTTGCTGTCTCCATATGCAGTATTTCCGGAAATTGCCCTTTTGTGTATTATTTGTCGGTGGATGAATGTAATTTTAGGAATGTGCGTATATGGCAGTTATTTTTCCTGGGTAAAAACAGAAAATTAGAAAACTCGGATATTATACTAGTGCTAATCTATTAACTTCTTTTTTATGGGTAATACTAATATTTCCTAGAACTTTATGTTTTCTCCATTGAAATATTTATTTATTTCTTAAATGTGTAATGACTAGTTGGGAATAAAGAAAGACCAATAAGTCAAGATGGATTATTCGGTAGGTATATCGGAAAAGGAAAAAAAAGACTAAAATCTTTCAATGTGCTGTGAGAATCTAGCGGCAAAGTCACAGTATTAAATAAGAAACTATGCGAATCACTGATTGTGGAAAAAAACCTAAATCAGAAACAAGGATGTCTGACCGGATTGAATTATCTGAAGCTGTCAAGAAATTCTTGCCATTTGTGCAAGCTCGAAAGCTTTCAGAGAGAGCTACTCTACCTAAAAGAATGTTTCCATATGCTGCTGGTTACGATCTTTTTAGGTGAATTGTTATCGTAGTTGAATAATGAATCTACTGTTGTATTTGCCCATTGTTGATCATATGATTTTCTTGTTTTTCAATGCAGTGCAGGGGATGTTACGGTGCCGGCCAGAGGCAAGGCTAAGATTCCTACTGACGTGATCGTTGACATTCCTCTTGGGGCTTATGGCCGAATTGGTAAAATCCTTTCTCTCATTTAAAATGATTTCTGATTAGAAGTGGGTAAAGGTTTATGGGTTTAGTCTTTTGATTCGCAGCTGCAAGATCGAGTTTGGCATGGGAACATTCAATTGATGTGGGAGCTGGCGTGGTGGATGCTAACAAAAATCCAATTTTTGTAATCTTGTTTAATCATTCCGACAAGGATTTTGAGGTAAAGGTTGGAGACAAGATTGCTCAACTAGTTATTGAGCTCAATGGGATACCTGAAATCATCGAGGTTCATCAATAAAGCAGCTAAGTTTGTCTGCTGTTGGAAATTGTGATTTGTAGTAAGTGCTGTTTTATGAATAAATCTAATCAATTTGAATGCCAGTGTGCTGTCAATATTCTATGCCTTCTGGGTTCTAATCAATTTCACATCATGATGTTATATGAAAGAATATAAATAGAGAAAAGAAAACTAATATGTAATATGTGATATTGGCATTATGAAATGGAATGGGAGATATACAAATGAATATGGAAGGAGTTCTTGAAATCAGAATTTTTGTTGGGTTCTGAATGGTGCCCGGCAAGTAGGGCAAGTCAGCCTTTTGGACAACCAATGGTCAATGCATTCAGCATGGAAGACATGCTTGCAGGAAGGAAAAGCTCTACACAATTGTGCATTCTGAAGGCTATCCAAACAAATCAAACAGGTTGACTCTGTTTCCTCTTTGTGGTAGAAACAAGGGATTTCCTGCAACTCCTGGAGTGATAAACTTAACAAATTGCCATCATCTACATCTGAGAGGGAACTCCTGCCACCATTTTGGCTGACAAAGTCGATAACTAGATAACAGATTATAAGGTATACAATGATTATGGCTAGAATACTAATGCAAGAAAGTGGTGGAGGTAGATCAGCTAAAGAACTCATTGAGAAACAGGACACACTAAAATGTAGTGGGATCTTGTTTAAATCAAGTGAATGACTTTAGATTCCTTGGAAGGACAGATACTTACATGAAGGCGATAAGATTGGCTTTTTTTCCATTTGTAACTTCACGAACAATTTGTTATCACATGCAATTTTCTTTGGAGAAACTCCATCCTATGGCCTTTTCAACTATTCAACAAAAAGTATACAAATAAAAAGTGCCAAAACCAAAGGATTGTATTGTTATAACATGAACTCATCAGCAAATCACATGCTCCACGGCAAGTGAAAAACTACTACAAAGGAATTTATTTCAGTTGAAAATTGAAGTACAGAAGGTGATACAGGCAAAACTTGGTGTCATACACAGGGCTTATTTCTCCAAAATCACATGCAATACCCTGATATAATAAGTTAGAACAAGAAACTTGAGTACCAAAAATTATCAGCATCTACATCTTTGGCAGAGCGGTGGCAGGATCTGCCGGAACATCAGCACTTGCCTGAAAAAGAGAAAAACTTCATCAAAGTTGATAATAGTACTCAGATTATCTGATATAGTTTCACCGAATCTCATCATAGCAATCAAGTCCAAGATGTTTAAGTAAGTCGTCAGAGTGCCGTCTAAAGTGGCTAGGATAATACAAAAGTTTGCTTACCTGTAGATATTTTGAAAGGAGGGTTGTAGTACTGAAATTGAAACCTTCAACCGGCTCTCCTTTCTTACGAGAAGCGTGAAGCTGCTTTCTAACTTGAGAAGCCAGTGACTGTGTATCCACCACAAACACACACACAAAAAAGAAGAAGTGAATTTTAAATGTTAATAGTGCATAAACAACAGTTTAAAGTGGATAACAATTTTATGAAGAGATTATTACCTTTCCTAATTCTACTCCCCACTGGTCAAAAGAATTGATACCCCAGACAAAGCCCTGGACAGCTACCCTGTGCTCGTAAATTGCCAGTAACTGAGAAAGAGTACACTTGGCTATGTTAGGAACACCATAATTTTTTTTTTTTTTTTCTGTTTGAAATATTGATCAGCAAACAAATGAATGCAAGCTTATGATTTCGAGAGAAAAGAACAGAGTCACAGGGAAGATCTTGGTAATGTAGTTGGGATAGGCAGTTATTATGAAATTTTTAATTGATTTGAGGTATTATTGATATCAATGAAATCTCGAACCTGTCCAATGCTGTAAGCATTCAGTGATGGGAGTAAAATGCTGAGAGACGGTCGATTTCCAGAAAAAGTCTGCAAGGGAGAAACAAAAATATAAGAGAATGCAATCAAATCCTAGGGTCTGATCAGGAACATTTAAATCCTTTGCAAATTATACCTTGTGAGGAACCAGATGCTCAGGTACATTTTCCTTTCGTAACTCTTCGGGGGTCTGCAATAAAGTAAAATCCAACAGAATTTACTAAATCTAAAATTCAAAGCCCACATGCAAGAATGGGAAAAAACAACTGAAAGCAATGTTTTCGTACCTTCCCATAAGCAAGGGCATCAGGCTGAGCAAAAAAGTTTGACATGAGCTCATCATGATTATTCACCACTTCCCTGTCAAAAACATTTTCCCCACAAAATTAGGAGAAGGAAATATCAAAGATGGTTTTTCTTACCCTGTAATGAATGATAACAGCAAAAAATTCAAGGAAATTACTACCTTTAAGATACACAGGTTGCTGACTCTTAACTACACCAATAAAATCGCAGGAATGACCCGACCCTGAAATTTCCAGGAACTTCTAATTGGTAAATGCAGAAAGCTTGATAAATACAAATATGAAGTTAGTGAGTAAAATACCCATAGTTTTGTACAGTTAGAACAAGAAAATGAACAAAAAAAATATAGTAGGTATACTAAGACAGAAGAGCAAAAATTTGGGCGGTAATGTGGACATTACATGAATGAACCAAAAGTAGATTATAACAACAGTACCTGATGAATTAATTGGTAAAAGCTGTGCTGACCGTTTGTCCCTGGTTCACCAAAATCAATTTCACCAGTCTCATAGGGAAGAGGACAACCATCAATTGACACACCTTTTCCATTACTCTCCATGCTAACCTGGATAAGCCAAGTATAGAAAGGGATAAGTGCACAAAACAAGAAGACCACAATTTTTAAGGTGTAGCACAGGATTTTCAGTTGCATGCCTGTTGAATATGTGGTGCAAATTTTTCCAGTGCTTGAGAATACGGTAAGATGGCCTGAATTACACACGTTTGTGAGTTTTAGATCAGTCATTCAGAGCATTTAGAACAGTCATTAAAAAACATTGTCTCCATTTTTCAGATTATGTACTCACTCTTGCAGGATAGCCAAGAAATGAAACATTCCATATGCTCAACAATCCCAGGAGAACCTGAAACATTCCAAGGTAGAACATTAGCTTCCAATACAAATAGCTGGGAAAGGACACTGCAAATCATTTAACATTTTCAGATGAAAGGGTCGGGTGGGGGTGGGGAAGAGCAGAAAAAGAGGAAGAAAGGATTGTATATAGTATATACAGGTAAATTCTTCTCGAATGGTGCTGAGCTGCAATGCTGATCAATACTTGATGCTCCATTCAAGAACCTTGAAAAGCAAAAATGAAGCAGAAAATCAGGAAAAGGGAAAAAAAAAAAAAAAAAAAAAATTCTGAACAGAAATAGAAATCCAAAGGCTCAGATACAAAGAAAGTGATGATATAACTACTGGCTTTTCCTTAATGTCTTATAATAAGTTCTATAACTCGGGAAGGAAACACTGAAACAGGAAGAGAAACCCTGCTGGTTGCTATAAAGGAAAAGGAAAAAGGTAATCAGTTGGCATACTTCTCTACAATCGAGAAACCATACTGCAGAGAAAGAGGCAACACCCCAACAGCACTGCAAACTGCAAAAAGCAAACAACACTAATCATGTGTTACAAAAACCAGAATCCATCTTGAGAGTTGAAGACACTTACCACTATATCGTCCTCCTACCCAGTCCCAGAATGCAAAAGCATTATTTGGATCTATACCAAACTTTTCCACAAGCTGGTAAAGAGCGCAAAGGCAAAGGGAGAAAAAGAAGAAAAATGTCATTCATCACCTTATATTCATAGGGCAGCACGAACTTATGTAACCAATGTGAATGAAAGGGGGAAGCTGAGAAGCTAGGAAGATGATCTCACCGTTAAATTTGTACTAACAGCCACCATGTGCTTTGCAACTGCTTGAGGCCTAAAAGTAACAGTCAGGGTGTGTTAAGAGCTACTAGTCTAACAAAGATGCCAGGATGCAGATACCTGAGGCAGACTCAGGAGAACTACATTACTCCTGCCAAAATTATATCTATAAAAAAGATTGATGATTATTAATCGAACATACCCCAGAGCAGAAGAAATCCATTCCCTCAGTGTTCGAGCATTCAACATAGTCTCAGCTGTGGTGAAAGTCTTCGAAACCACAACCACTACACATGGCAGAATCTTTCCATAAATCAAGTGCAATGCAGTACTTCTAAGAATTGACAATAAATGAAGAAAAATTGACTTACCTAGTGTAGTTTCAGGGTTCAAGCCTGCAATATTCTTAGCAATGTCAATTGGATCAACATTTGCAAGGCTGCAAAGCCAACCATTAAAAATAAGGTCTTTTAGAGAAGATAAAACAAAATAAGATGTTTCTTTGCTCCAACCAAATAAGAGTATATGCCTTCAGCAAAACTGACATTGAATTCAAGATGGTAAGAGCTTAAAGTTAAATTACTTCCTTGCAATCACTTAAAGTTAAAGCCTTAAATTCCATTTGGTGCTAGTCAAAGTCTGAATCATTTGTTCACTTACAATCGCAATTGGCGTCTCTTAGCACATTCGATTGCCTCTGGATCTGCATAATGCAAAATATTTATATTTGTTATTATTGGATATCAATGAACTTTGTGAAGATAATAAATAAAAGAAAGAAAAATAAGAAAAAAAGAATAATTACAATAAACACTAAAACAGAGCATAGCACAAACCTGTTTGAAGGGCAGTATGAACAAACAAAGGACCTAAAAAGCTGCCACCAATTCCTATAGAAATAACATCTTTCAATGGTTTCCCAGTGGCTCCAATCTGGCAATATTTCACATATTAACACCACATAGCACCATAAAAATAACCAAGAAAACAAGCTGAGAATGCAGATTACCCAGGCACCACTGCGGACCCTATCAGAGAATTCTTTGATCTTATCAAGAACTTGCCAAACTTCAGGGACCACATTCTTTCCATCACTATTAACAACTGCATTTCTTGGAGCGCGAAGAGCAACATGAAGTACAGACCTATTCTCAGTGGTGTTTATCTGCAGGAGCCAACAGCATAAATCATCTTAAAAGTTACTTTAAGCTTTGACTCAAAAGTTTATCCAAAGAATATTATTAAGACTAATTCCATAATTCTTCTTCAGCAAAAAGAAAAGTGGGGAGAATGTGATCTTCTTGAAATTCCTTTAACGATATATGGTGTCTATGGATTGATGAATTGACTCTCTTGATTTTAGGCATAAAAGTATAATGTAAAGCAATCCTGTTATCATAAGCACAGATGCCACAAGAAACCAACCTAATTAAAATGTTAGTTGATGAAAAATCAATATCAATTCATACGCTCATCCATGATAAAACATGCCAACTTACCTTCTCCCCATTTATCATCCAGTTAATCTTCTGTTTGAGATGTTCAGCCTGATTGTCATGAAAGATTGTTTAGAAGATGAACTTTTTGACTCTATACTCTATTTATAGAAGAAAATTTTCAGAAGTTCACCTCTGCTAAACTGAAAAGTTTAGCCATGGTGTCAGGAGTTGCTAGTTGCCTAGAATAGTCCAACAAGATACCATCATACTCACTGCACAGGTCCATAACACAGCAAAAACACAAAATAAATCCCAGATTCTTCTAAAATACTACATAATTAAGATGTTTGGTATCCAGATTCCAGAAAGCAGATTTCAATTAATCTCATCCGGAAAAAGAGGAAAGTGAAAAGCATCCAAACATCATACACCATCATTGACTTGCAGCGGTCAGAGTCACTCATCAATTCACGTAAATGGGTTTTCTTAATATCCTCAAGATGAGCCTGGAAACAACATTATCAATCAAGTTAAACAAATGTTTCATCAATACAAAATCCCAGCAGATTCAAAAGGCTGTTCTTGATTACCTTCAAGTCCTTCCACGGTTGAGAATCACAGATAAGAGTTGAAGAAGCCATCTGCATCAATTTCAAATAAATTTAAGCTCTTCTAATCCCAAAAGCCAAACACAGAACATGCAAAATCATCACATGCAGCACTGACACTAATAAACTTCCAGTCCTCCACCACTCTCCCCATCTATCAAGTTTCATTCTTTTTATATTTCCCTTTCCTTTTAAGCCACACATCCACAATATATATGCTTAATAACAATAAATTACAAGCTGAAGACACTCCCATCATCTGAAATGTGAATTTATCCCCAGAAAAAAAAAAAAAAGATTCCAAGAAATGCAAAAAAATTAACATAGGAGAGAAAGGGATTAGATAGAAAAGAATTCAATTACAGGGTGATACCTGGAAATTGTTTTTCGAGTTCTGATGGTAAAGAGATTGAAGAATCTGATGGGAAGTGTGTGTATTTCGACTGACGATGTATTGGGCAAGAAAAAGGGACAATATTAGGAAAGCAGCTGCAGCTGATTATATAGGAGCGTTTCACGTGGATCAACGAATTCAGATTCGCCAAGAATTAGATGAAGGGGATCAGAGAGCTGGGGCCGTGGTTTCTTTGCAGCTGATTTTCATTCCAACTCGTAGGTTTTTTAAATTTAAAATTTGTGTAGAAAATTGAAAAAATGAGAAAAATATTGGCATGGAAAGCAGCACTTTTTTTTTTTTTTTTGGTCTTGAATTCCGGTTGTCCCGATTCAATCGGTGTTAAGAGAGAAAAACTTGACACGTGTCCTTCCCACAGAGAAAGAAAGAAAAATAAATAAAAGTAAAAAAACTTCCGTTACCGGGAATCGAACCCGGGTCTCCTGGGTGAAAGCCAGATATCCTAACCGCTGGACGATAACGGAATGTTGTTACGTTTCATATTAAGTTAAGTTAATAAATATTGTTTCAGTCAAATTAAAAGCAAAGAAATAACAAAATTATAAAAAGAAAAAGGAAAAATTGAGATGGAGTGAAAATAACTGTTAGTCAGGCCCCTAGATTCAAATCGAGCAAAACAAATGGTACAACTACTTTCAAAGTATGCGTAATTTCTTCAGGACATTCTATTCAGCTATAGACAAATTCCAAGATCAGTGATCTTTCCAAGAAGTTTCTTCAATGCTTTTGCTGTAGTTAAAGTAGAAAAAAATATTACGAATCTAAGCTGCCAATTCTGGTGTATCACTGCTGTTATTGTTTTAGGTACTGATGTGCCACCGGAGATGACAATTTCTGCAGAAAAACCAAAAAAAAAAAAAAGGTCAAGAAGAGCAGACAATATGGAGAGAGAAGGGGCTAATAAAGAGTAGTAATTACCAATCCCTTCTCGAACAGATAATTTTGGCCTCATAATATCTTTAGTATTTATGAGAAATATATCTCCAAGATAGAGGTGATTAGTAGGTACATATACACAGCAGAGTTCTTCATCAATCTCATTTCTATGGAGAATAATAGTGGAAGTGATGAACCCGAATGCATATTCTCCTATTCGGGGATGCCTTATGATGGCCACTTCTTTGAATGCTCTGGAATTCTCATCTGTAAAGATTGATGAGTATCAAGAAAAGTAGCAATGAAGGATTGGAGAAAGGATGATATGTATATGTATATATTCACCAGGTGATATGGCTGCACTTATCTGCTTTGAAGCAGAATATATGTAGCTAATCAGTGGCATTTTCTTTATAATCCACTCCCCAATACTAAGAACAGATGCTCCCAACCAAGAGGACATGACAACACCAATTAGGAAAATGAAGATAAGTGAAGTGATGAATCCAAGGCCTGGAAAGATAGGTTACTGATCAAATTAAAGAAATCATATGGGCATGTAACTAAGGCTCTCTTAGACCTTCCTTTGATTGTGAGGAAGAGTTTAACACAATGAACACAATCCAAGTCAAATTAGCCAAAAAAAAAAAAAAACAAAACAAAAGAAAAAAGTCTCTCTACAGTGCAAAACTATTCAAAACAAAACAGACACAGTTAAAGCTCTCTTCAAAGAGCTTCAAACAAAGATTTAAACTTTAATCCTTTTGAAATTGATTTGATATTCAACCTCATGGAATTATCTACATGTATATATAGCATAGTCACCATTTTTGCTTCAACAAATTCTAGATATTGATAGGTAGTAGTCATTGAGTTTTTGAAAGAAATAGAAAAAGGAAGGGTGAGGCTTTGCTCACCCAAAACATTGATCCCTATCTGATCGTAGACTGGTGAGAAGACGTCAAGAAAATGAATGAAACTTCGAGTAATGTAGAATGTCACTGTTATTGGGAATAATATGACACTGCAGTGATAGACACAGCTTGGATAAGGTTTCTTATAATACACAGAATCATCTGAAAAGGTAAAAGACCAAACAGAAAATCAAGAAAACTTAGAAAATGAAATTACCACCCGGACACAAACTTCTGAGAAGCCCAGCTACGAATAACTTTATAGATTGCCTGACATTCAGGCAAAAACAAAAAAATGAATCAGCTTAATGGGATTGATGAACATAAAAACAGAAGAGATTTTTGCAGTTTATCAGTGTTTGACAGAGCAAATGACTTTCTTCCCCAATAATTACTACTATAATGTTCAAATTACGGCACTCTGAAACAACTTCTTCAAATCAATGCTTTTGCATTTCAATTGATTCGTATTGACACCCAAAATGCTTGCCAAGAAAATCGTAATCAGATTCAGATCCATAACCTAATTTTTTTTTAAAAAAAAAGAAAAATCGAGATTCCCCAATTATTTCCCAACATGTTTAATGAGATTCAATCAGACCTCTTCGCCGACGGATGAATGATCATGAGCGACTGTGGCAGGAGGGCTCGGAGGTGGCAATAATTTGGTTTCGTCGAGTCTACTAGATACAGGTATCAAAAGCTCTAGGTCCTTTTCCCTCTCTCGCATTGCCATTCTCAAACCATATAGTTTTCCCGTCTTCTTCTTCTTCTTCTTCCTCTTCCTCTTCTCTTTTCTTCAGTAACAGAAGATTTCCCTCTTTTTACTTTCTCATTTGGTTTTCCCGTCTTTACAATGATCATCACTGATGAACAATCCCTCCAAAGTACCGAACTTTGTCACAAGCCATGCCCGAAATCCTAGCCTCCTACTATGACGTCGTTTTGTTCTGGTTTTTTTTTTTTCTTTCTTCCCTAATGTTTACAAATATAATTTATTATTTCAAAATTTTAAATATCATTTTGGTATATACTTGGAAAACTGTTAGAATTAAAGTAACCATTGAATAAACTAAAAAAAAAGACATGATCATTGATCAAACCAACAACTATTACACCACTATTAATTTGGAGAAAGAAATTCCTTCCAAATGAAACCTTAAACACTCAAAAGGAATACCCACATAACAAACAGTTTGGATTACATACATACTTCTCCTTGAGGAGGAAATCCTTCCTAAAGATAGGATCTTGGAGATTGGCTTCTTTCTTTTCTTCAGCACATAAAACTGGAGAATAAGAATATTTAACAGTAGAGATGATGAGGCCTAAGAAGGGACCTCACTACTAGGGTAGTGGCATCATTGTAGCCTGCAGTAGAAAAAATACAGAAAACAAACTTATTACACGATTCAGACATGAATTGAATTGAAGAACAGGTGCAAGGTGGGTTATGGAAATGCTTACTGGGATTCTTGGTTGAGAGAATGGCAGTTTGTGAAAAGTCACAGTTCAATGGACTCATGTCTGAAGATTTGAACAGGAGATTCATGGCATATGTGGCATGTGATGCTACTGTGTTTGGTTCAAAACAAGCTCCACCTGGTTGAATTGGACTGCAATCGATTCCTCGTCCACAAGCGTAATCTATATTTGTTTGCAATTGAGCATCTGAAACACCATCCTTAGGCACACACCAGAGTGTCTTCTTCGTTCCAGGTGAAGATGGTCCTGATGGAGTTGTTGTTACTGGCGTTTTAGGTGTCAACGACGGGATCTTTGGTTCAAAGAAACACAGAAAATTGTGTCAATCAAGAAAGACAGAAAAGACAATGATTCACATATAAGTCGAACCAAATTTGGAAACAGACCTGTGTATTGACTGTACTCTGGCTACTAGTTTTGGAAAGACCTGCATCATAAGTCATGGTTAAATCAGGCTTGAAAAGTCCAAATGATTTTTCTGAACTCGGTCCGGGCTTCAAATCCTCATCATACAGAGCAAAAAGGTATGTATCAACTGATTTTCCAGGCATGAGTGGAGTCCCAACCATTGATCTAAGATGTGCAACCAGATTTCCAGTGTATGCCTTGGCATTCTCTATACTTGGACCAACTTCATTGTTGTCTCCCTTGTATGGCCAACCTGTCTCAGCAACCAGAATCTCAACTCCCTTGAATCCCATTGCATCTAATGCAGATCTAACTGCATCAACCTGACATGAAAAAAATCAAGAACAGTAAAGACTGAAGCTTTTTCTAAATCTTTAACTAGCCCAGTTTAGAAAACAGAGCATAGTAACTTCATACATATTTACAAAACTAACCTGAGCATCAAACATGTTGGTGTACTTAATCTTGGTTCCAGAATCAAAGCGACCTGAGTTGGGTTGAAACAAACAGAAAGCCAGAGTTTCTGGCCTTGGATCACTCTGGTAAGCAAAGAACGGATAAGGGTTAACAACAAAAGGTGATCCAGTGGAATTACTGAATCCCAAAAGGCCTTTCAACAAATCACCATATTTGGGATCAAAAGAACCGGAAGATGGTGGTTCAGATTGCTGCAATACGGCCATGGAATGAACAGTGGAAACCTTGATTTTGCCACCTAAGGAAGCTGAATCCAGAGCATTTTGGAGGCTCTGCATAGCCGGCAAAAGCTGTGACATCAAATTCTGGTCACCCGATAAAAGCACCTCGTTACCAATATTAATCTGGATAATGTTACTCGAGGGATAGAAAGGAACAACATTTGAATTCACCCAGTTCTTGGAAAAATTTGGGTCAGTAGCCATGGCTGGAATATCTCCATTAGAAACTCCGATCATAATTCCAATGCCCGTGTTAGCTAATGCCTTGATAATTGCTGGGTCCGTTCCGTAAAGCCGAATTTTTGAAATTGAAGTCGATTGCAATAACTTAGCTGTCGCTTCAGGCGATGGAAGATTATCCGCGACTTGGCCATAATTAACACCGATGAATGATTGTGAACCTACAAATTATTATCCAAAAAAGATTAATTGAAAGGTAAAAACTTTTCAAAACCCATAAGTTAGCCGTTACCTTTCCGCCCATTAAATTTAAAACCATATTTTAACAAAACAAAAAATATCCGTATCTCTTAACAGACAAGTCTGCTGAGATAATCATTTTCATTTTATATATATATTATATGCAATAATCCAAAAAGGAACATACTTGACAGATGAGTGAGTTGTAGTAAGAAGAGAAAAAAGAAAGCCCAGTAGTAAAATTGACTCTCCATGGCAGAGGAAGCTCAGTGGAACAGTTGAGGAAAAACGAAGAAGGGGAAGGGTAAATCGGGAAAGAAGGTAACTTTCGATCGGAGAAAAGCAAAGATGAAGTAGTAGACGATTGTTGTGCTCCCCTTTTTTCAACCTTCAACAAATTCAATTCAACATTGGAGGGTTAAAATTCAATTCAAATTTGAGTGAATGGCTGCGGGAACAAAGGTCAAAAATATAGGCTATATATATATATATATATATATATATATATATACAACCTTTTTCCAACTTTGGCACCTCTTTGTATGCCTATATAAACCCCTCCTTACATTGATATTCTTGGAGAAGCAGCAAGTCGAGGAGAGCTAAGGAATTTTATTTCTTTTTTCTTTTTACTCCCTCATAATTTCTCTCCCTTATATTTTCTTCTTTTCTCTACTTCTTAGTTGAGTATTTCTATACTCGTAGATAATCTGTAAAGGGCTATTTTATCTTGTTAGCCTGAAGAAAATATTTTGTACTCCTGTCAATTTTAGTGGATATTTTTGGCTCTCTCGCCGGTGGTTTTTTACCTCTATTTAAAGAGGATTTTTCCACCTAAAAATATTGGTGTCTATTTTACCGTCTTTATTAATTTCTCCTAATCTTTGGTTGAATCTATTTCGCTTCCGCACTCTGTATCCCCTACAAACTGGTATCAGAGCCATAATAATTCAACCGGGATTTTCTATTAAAAATGTCGACGAAATTCGATATCGAGAAATTTGATGGTAAAATTTCTTTTGCTATCTGGCGAGTCCAGATGCTGGCTGTTCTTACACAGAACGGTCTAAAAAAAGTTCTATCCGGCAAATCAACAAAGCCAGCCACTACAACGGAGGAACAGTGGGAAGAGATGGGTGAAAAGGCGTTATCCACAATCCAATTCTGTTTGTCCCGTGAGTTATTACGGGAAGTCATCAATGAGAAAACTGCAGCCGGCATATGGAGTAAATCGGAATCTCATTTCCCTAGGCACTCTTGAATCTCAAGGGTGTATATACTCAGATGAAGGTGGAGTTTTAAAGGTTCTGCAGCTGTCGCCTCATCCAACAAAGACAACACGAAGTTGTATCATTTGAGGTTTTGATCAACAGGAAGGATTTCATGATGAGAGAATATTTTTCAGTCAAAAGGAGATCAAGGTGGAGATTTGTTGTGCTCCCCTTTTTTCAACCTTCAACAATTCAATTCAACATTGGAGGGTTAAAATTCAATTCAAATTTGAGTGAATGGCTGCGGGAACAAAGGTCAAAAATATAGGCTATATATATATATATATATATATATATATATATATATAACCTTTTTCCAACTTTGGCACCTCTTTGTATGCCTATATAAACCCCTCCTTACATTGATATTCTTGGAGAAGCAGCAAGCCGAGGAGAGCTAAGGAATTTTATTTCCTTTTTCTTTTTACTCCCTCATAATTTCTCTCTCTTATATTTTCTTCTTTTCTCTACTTCTTAGTTGAGTATTTCTATACTCGTAGAGAATCTGTAAAGGGCTATTTTATCTTGTTAGCCTGAAGAAAATATTTTGTACTCCTGTCAATTTTAGTGGATATTTTTGGCTCTCTCGCCGGTGGTTTTTTACCTCTATTTAAAGAGGATTTTTCCACCTAAAAATATTGGTGTCTATTTTACCGTCTTTATTAATTTCTCCTAATCTTTGGTTGAATCTATTTCGCTTCCGCACTCTGTATCCCCTACAACGATGATCAGCTTGATCAATTCCACCGCTGCGAATTACATTAGCACTTACTAAGGATTAATTTAAATATGAAAATTTCACGTGACTCTGGTCGGACACGTGGACCTAGGATTTGATCGTTGCCTGTCCTTTTCTTTTCTCCTTTCCTTAATTGTAAATCAAAAAATTTTAAATATTTAAAAATATATGTAGTTATATATAAGACAACTTTAATATCCATTCATTGTCATTCAATAAAAGCAAGAAATTATTTTAAACATCTTTTTATTTTGAATTAAAGCTTCTCCTTGTAGGCTAAGAAATAACTTTTTCACTTTTTCTTTATCTTTGCTTTTTTGCGTTTTCTTTATAGGTGACTGTGGAAAGTTGATTACTAAACCTAACACTACAAAAGAAAAAGATAATCAAGAAGTGGAGAATATTAAAAGAGAAGAAGAAAAGCTTTAATGGAGAAATCCAAGTTCACGCCACCAAGGAGAATTTCCTCCCAAGTAATCCGAAGAGGAAAAAAGAGAAAAAAAAATGTAGTATATATGCGCCGTCTGTGGGAATCGAACCCACGACCACGTGGTTAAAAGCCACGCGCTCTACCAGCTGAGCTAAGACGGCTTACATTTGAATGATGCAGAATTTATTTTTTATTTATATAATTCCAGAAAACAACTTCCAAAAGAATTGAGGTATCTTCTCGGGGAAGAAATCATTGGATTACCAAAACCAGAGGAAAGAGAGGAGGACAAAGAAGACCAAAGGTATAAAGAAGTATGTTCTCAATAATTCATTCTTCTTTTTATCTGATTCATTTGATGAAGCCACGTATGCATTTTTTCAGTCAAAGAGCTATTTTTATATAAATATATACTTTTTCTTTTGGCCCAATGTCGACTGATAAAGTATAAGAATATGTAAAATGGAATTTGGAAAGTAAATGGTGATGGAAACATGATAAAGATAGAAACTTTGAACTTTGAGGTGCAAAATTTTGATAAATTTCTCTACTTTAATTGTTGGGTCCTATTTATTTATTGTTTTTGTCTTTAATCTTTAATTGTAAGTTGTTGAGTCTGATCTGATGATGAAATCTTTTGTGAAATTTGTATGAAGTTTTTGCTTCTTACTGGAAATTGGAAAGTAATGTGAATGTGAATGTGTATGGCTGATGCAATAGTCTCTTGCTAATTGCTGTGTTCTTTTCCTACTGAAAATGCTAGTATAAACATAAAAACTAAAAAATGAGAAAAAAATGATATCGACTTTATGATTCACTCTCACAAAACTGAATAATCAATCAAATTGAAATCCACTGTACAGTGTTTGTTAACTAGGAATCTTAGCTTTACTCAACTCACATTGTATTATTTTATGGAGAAATCAAGCAGAAACGGCAATATGCAATAAATCACTCGTGATCTCATCCAACAGACCATTTAATATATGTTTCTCAGCATCTTTCACAATGTCATATTTTTCAAGAAAAGCAAAAGTCTTCTCATTCCAACTGAAATCCCACGTGCTATTCACATCTGGTTTGTAATTTTTGATATCATTCTCTAGCATTTTCTGCAAGTAATCTGCATCAGCACATTCCTCACCTCCTTCCCCACCAGTGAATTTTAACATGTCAAAGTCTTTCCTTAGTTGCTTTATCAAATCATCAAATGACTTGATCATAATATAGCCGATTGAATTCTCTTTGCAGGGATAGATTGAAATTTCTTGTCTTCTTCCCTTTTTCTTTAGCAATTCATATGCACAGTCTAATATGAGCTTACTCTCTGGATCTTGACCATTGTGATCACTACCATGAAGTATGCTAACAGGAATGTTGAGTTTGAAAAGTGCCTCTGCCGTGTTAAGAAATAATTGACCCTTTATTAATATCTCCTTGAGCTGCTTTTCAGTTTCTGTTAGTAGTTCTGCTGGCCCTGATGAAGGAACTTTCTTGTGCCCTTCATAAGCATGTTTGGACATTTGAGTACTAACTCTGTGTTCTCCTGCAAAAATAAAAAAGAAGTTAGACTGTGCAATAGAGCTGCAAAAAGATACGCAGATCATTATGCAAATTTTTTACCCTTTAGGATCACCCTAATAAAAGATTGAAAATAGTAAAAAATCAGACAGCAACAGAATTGAACACTGGAAATATCCCTGCCTTTTCACATTTTCTCTTTCATAATTGAGATTTAATCTATTTCTCCTATGAGGAAGTGATAAATGTATGATATGCTACTTTTACCTCTATCTGGAGTTAATAAATTGTTGAATGATTGAAAATGGAGATCATCTGGGGGGACTGATGGCTGTTCATCTTTGAGGGCCTCAAGTTCTTCCCTGACTGAATCACCGGGCTGCACAGGCATAAAAGAACCCAAGAATCTATTAATAATGAAAATTTTGTGATGGTTTTGTAGGTTTTAAGTCCTACATTAATTTCTGCATTCCTTATGTTGTAATGAACTTGAACTTACTCTATCACTGGAGCTGAAAGATTTTGGACACTCTAGACCTTGATGTTCGTTTTCATCAGAATTATCAATTACGACACTGTCTGCTTCATTTTGCAACTGTTCTTCCCTATTTGCCAGTTGAGAGCTCCCTTCCTTTTCAGTGAATTTAGTGATGCCTGCTTCTTCACTTTTAGACTGAAGTTCCCTCTCTTGCTTTGAAACTCCAGTGCTGCTTACTTTCTCCTCATTCTTCTGTTCCATTTCTTTATGAACTGGCGATTCAGGGGGCAATGGAGATTTGAGTGATCCAGAGTTACATTTATTCTACTGGCGGCTGCATCTATCTTCTGATTGGTTTGACTTGCATTGACTTTAATGTGGTTGGGCTTCTCCATTGAGTGTTGTTCATGCACATAAGGCTCACAAATGGCATGACCAACTCCTCTACTGTTAGATGTAACTTTTGACGGCTTGACGTCTATGTGTTTCAAAGATTTCTTTTTATCAGCTGTAGAAGGATTTGCACATGACTGTTTTTTGAGTGCAGCTTTTGCACTAATCTTGGTTTTTGATGCAACCACTGGTTCCTCCAAGTTGCCTTTAGGTTTTCTAGCCTGCAATTTTTGTTTCGGAAGCAGTTGCTTTTTCTTTTCTTGTTGATTTCAGACTTTTTTGGCACCTGTGACTGTAGAAGTTCAGGATCATGCTGGTGCTTTCTTTGTTTGCTTTGGAGGAAAGTGCTTGGATTTTTCTTTCCCTTCTGATCTGCATTTCTCTTTATCTCAGTATTTTCTGATGCATCATCATCTGTCATTCTATGTCTTTCTGGTATTTTATGCTGTGGCTCATTGTTCATGAAAAGATCCTTGCTTTCACCTTTTTTTGTGAAAATGCCTCCTTTGTCTCCATTATCATCCCCTTTTCTCCCTTTCTCCTGTAAAACTGTTTTCCATCTAACCACTTCAATAGGTTGGTTCCTTTACTTTGTTGCTTATCTGTGATGCTTGTGGCAATTTTTGGAACTGACCCTGTATCTATCCTTGCAGCCATTTCAGTGTCCTGCTGCTGATGGGAATTTTCCTCACTTATCACCACTTTGGAACTTCCTTTGGGGATTGCCTGAACCTTTTCAGCTTTCTTCACAGATGCTGTATCCTTAAGTGGTGTGATCTGCGGTGATGCTTTCTTTCTTTGGGTACTAAAAGGTGATCCCATGTCTGCTTGTTGAGGATCCTTTCTTTTTGAGCTCCTTTCTTTGTGTGTGGCCTTTATATCTCCTTTTGGCGGAAGTTCGTCCAAACCCATGAGTTTTGCAATGACATTTGAAATTCTTCCCTTCTCTGTAGTTGATTGTGATGGGGTTTTTGGTGCCAAGAATGTGGAAAGAGTTTCGTAGTCCGGAAGGTAACTAGCAGCAGTCCTACTGTGAGAAATTGAATTCAGTGTACCCTGACATTGCTTGATACCATTACTTCCCGTCTCTCGTTGGTGTGACAAGCTCCTCGATGGCTTATCAAACGAGAATCTCGGACGATCTAATTGCTTCAGGTCACTTAACTTTGCAGTCTCCTTTTCATCCTCCTCGTCTTCTTCAAGTAGTTTAATCTTATTCTTCTTTTGATTGCTAATCATGTAATCTGATGTTTCCTGCAAATTTACAAGCATTCTAAGAGACTCTTCCAAATCCATGGCCCCTTTCAGCAATTCCCTCCCTACCTCTATTGAATATCTATCAAAATTCAGGCCATTTGAACAACTTCTCAGAATCTGATTTAGTTTTTGAACTCCCTTAGATACTTCATTGATATGAATATGAGAAAAAGTAGGGAAGTGAGTGTTTGAAGTAGTAGTATTATTCTTGACAAAACTGCTTCTTATTTCCATTGTTCCATTGTCCATTGATCTCCTGCCAATTTGCTGAAGAAAGTTTAGCATTTGGATATTTCCGGAAGCATCCAATTTACCAAGATTCCCTCCATTTCCAATAGCAAATGCCATGGCTGCAGATAATTCTCCTCCTATTTGCCCTGGATTTGTGCCTCCTCGTCCATAAGAAACTATCTGGTTCGAGGAATCTTCAACAATATATGGTCTAATTTCACTTCTATTCCTTACAAATGACGAGTTTCCTGTTCTATTACCGGCCTGCAACCATGACCATGATCAATGTTTTTCAAAAATGACAAATAAGTTCATTTGTTCAATCTTTTACTGTATGTATTTATATCTGGTTGAAATTATACTTACAGATTCTAGAGCTTTAATTTGTCGAGAGCCTTTATATCCTTGTCCAGGACTACTTCCTCCATACCAACCTATTCCGAGCAGATTATGAAAAATTATATTTCTTGCTGTCAGTTCTAAGGCAATAATGCATCATCCTTTTTATTTAAATTCTTTCGTTTCCTTTCAAGATTTCTTGAACAGATCAATTTAGTTTAAATGCATCATGCTTAGCAACTAAATTTGAGTACTTTACTTACCTCTTAATACAGTGTCTGAATTGCTGGAACTCTGAGTTGCAGCCATTCTTTCCTTCCTGAGGCGAAGATCATGAAGCAGTTTCTGGGCAAAGTCTGACTTTGTCGCCATGTTTTCTGCTTTCACTTAGATTTTTGAATTTCTACGATGGAATAATGTGCATTATTACCATTTTCATGAACTGAATAGGGGGGGAAAAGGAAAAAATCCTTACACCATGTTCTGGCTTTTCTTGTTTATACTATATTATTCAACAACCCACCAAAAACCAAAGATTGGAGAAAAAAAAAGAAGAATATTGTTGATAAAAATGTGTATGTGTTCTTTCAAATGTAGGTGGGAAGGCTTTTTCAGTGTTGGGTGATGATGCAAAAAAAAAAAAAAAAAAGCAATAAAATTGGTGTTTGAAATCTTTCACTTTGGAAGATTGACGTGAACGTTATCTCTTTCTCTTTCTCTCTGTTCTTTCCAGCACTCGATTTCAACTTCCATTCTAATCTAAGCAATAGCTATCTGCTGTATTCCTCTTTTCTACACAGCGTTTTTTATAAGCTATAATTTTCTTGCATAACCTTTGCAACTGTGAAATACTTGATATTGTTTTTATTTGTAACTAATTATATATATTTATAAAAGAAAAATATATGTAACGAAAGAGATTAGTTATTTTTACTGATAATATATATATATATAATATATATAAGTAAAAGAACTTGTTCTTGTTATTGGGAAGCTGGTACAAACGGTTCATAAATGGGAGTTAAGGAATTCATGTGTAGAGTTAGGAAAGAGTAGCTTTGAAAAAAGCAGAGATTCATGCAGTCATGCAGGGAGAATCAATGCTGCCTTCTTCTCAAAGGATAAATAAAAATGCTGTGCTTTTTTTCTCTTTGCAACAACAAATACATGGTTTTCTATGCATTTTACAGCTGTACACGTGGAGTGTTCCTTTTTTTTTTCTTGTCTTTTTCTTTAGATTAAAATTTGATTTCTTATCACAAAAAGTATAATTTTATATTTAATTTAGTTAATGATAGAGATAAAAATACTTTAAATTTAAATTTAATTTAATTATAAATATAATATTGTATTATAGATTTTATGTTTAAAAAAAAATTAAATAAATAAAAGTCATAGACCAAATTGTAAGAATAATTCAATAAGGTAAAATGACATTATCACAAGTTGTAGTGGACCATTCAATAAAAAAAAATCTATTGCACTCTTTAATTTATATGAAAAAAAAATACTATTTTAATATTTTTAAAATTTAAGTGGTTTTAAAAAATGCTTATATTAATTATTTATAATTATATTAAAAATAAAGAAAAGTAAAGAAAAAGAAGCTAAGTTGATTTTCTTGATTTTATTTTTTTGGGGGATTGAATTTTAATTGTACTTAATTTAAAGTCCTTGATGATAAAATAGAGCAGTGAATTACACGTTGAAGCCCGCATTACCTTACCTATCGCTGTCAAAAACAGGCATCCAGAACCTTCCCACCGCCTTAAATCAACGACAGCCGTTCGATTTAAAAAGGATGCTATTAATAATCGAACACCCACCAATATACACGTCTAGGGTACAGCGTAGCCGTTAAAATATCTATCAAACACTCATTTTTAGCCGTTCGATCACGTCTTCGTGTCAATAAATTATCGTTTTCCTCATCTGTTTCCGTATCCCACTTTCCATTTTTCATCTCAGTTTCTCCGCTGCTCAGAAGCTCTGGATTTTTGTAGATCTACTCTTCCTTGTTCTTGATCTACTGATAATTTTTACAGATCTGAGTAGATCGTTCGATGATCTATAGATCGATTATGGCTTCGAGCAGAAACGTTGATAGGGTTCTTTCAGATCTGCATCTGATATACGTTTACTGGTTCGATTTGGTTTGTCCAGATCTGCGTTCTGTTTGAGATGATATGGAGGTATCTATTAATTATCATCTGTTGGAAAGATGCTGTTACTCTGTTTCTTTATATTCATTGTGGCCTTTTAAATCGTTTGATATTAATTTTATTGTTTGATACAATTGCAGCTATAAGTTGTCGCATATATGTGAACTCTCCGTCTTTTGATATTTGAACGCCGGTGTCCGTTCCGCGTGAGTATATTTATATGTTTGTGTCTTGATTGAAATTTCTGCTCCGTAGATACATCTTCTGAAGCACCTTTGTTTTCTTCTGTAGTTTGTCGTTGATGAAGTTTTCGGTTATCGAAATTCTTTGTACGTCGCGGCTTCGGATGGACTCTTTACGTGTATTTTGGTCCTTTTTATGAAGGAGTAGCCAAATTTTGTTCTACGGGTTTCTCTTGAGAGGTCGTGACATCGAGGATTTCATAGGTAAAGTTTTAATTATTATTTGTACGTTATGTCAGAGTGGAAGAGAGGTAATAGAGAGCCATGAGCGATATGAGGGAAAATTCTGTGATTGTCCTATGTCCCCCTGACCTTTGCCATGCTGGGTGCGCTCGCTTGGCAGGTCAAAAAATGAGTAATAAAAAGAATTTTTTTGTTTCGGAAGGGAGATGGCACGGGGAATTTGCCCGGCTCTCCCTTCTTGCGTGCGTGTCGTTTTCTCTTTTCTCTTTTGCTTTCATTTATTTACATCGTTCCACTACGTACAAATCGGTTACTATAGCACTCTTCGTAAGGATCCCTTGCCTTGGCCCTTGAATGGGTTTCTTCTCTATTAGAAGAACTCTGTCGAACCCATTAGGGTCAGCAAGACGGAAAATAAGTGACTGAGCTTACAGTTCTCCTGACCAGCAAGGATATGTTCGGTTCTTCAACACCCCTACACGCGACTGAGGTACATGAATAATTCTAATCCTATTTCAAGCTTGATCATTAATTTTTAATTTCTAAGTTCAAAACATGGAGCGACCATATAGATTCTCTTATAATAATTGCAGTTTTCTAATGTTCATACCTTATTGATCGCAACTAACAATTGGATACCATTATTCACCATTTCCAAGATTAATTTACACAATTTCAGCATGCAGTCTAATGATTTTAATTCTTTTATGTTCGGTGTGGTATCGTAGGATGCATCAATTACATCTATTATGTTTGAAGCATACATTTTCCTAGGAGTTGTTGTGAAACAAAATAAACTGAATCATCTAATTAAACCGATTTAATGTAGTTATTTTTATTCATTTTAAATTGCTAGTAAAGGTAATATCAAAGTGAGCCTAAGGATCCGTTTAAAATTGCTGAATTATGTGAATTAAACTTCTCAATTGCATTTTATAGAACAATGAAGATATTTTAAGAAGCATGTTTTGTTAAGCACCCTATAATTCTTAATTCGGCTTAAAAAATGAAAGGAACTTTTTCTAGTAACATTTCTTTGATAATTTCTCTCAGAATTATTATTTCACATGTGCGCACTTCAATAAAAACTTTCCACTGTCTGCAATCAAAATGCAAATACCCTGTTGTTAACATTAGCAATTATTTTTGAGCCACATCAAGTTTATATTTACTTTTATTATTTTATATAATATTTATTTTTATTTTATTAGCTTAATATTATACAAGTAATCTTTTTGTTTTGGCTGCGCCAAACAAATTGAGTTATCAATCGGAATGCCTCACTGAGGCTTCCATAGTTCTGTAGCTTTGTACCCGTTAGGTGGTAATTGTAGATCGGTTAGCGTTAATTGTTGTAATGTATTCCCAGTTTTCTATGTACATGGGAGGTTCACAGGATATCTTAAAAGATTGTTTAGGCTGGTCAAGAAGGCATCTCAACCAAAATATTTCACCTCTGATGTTTTGTACTGAGGGGAGCAGTTATCTGCCTTCCTTTTTGTTGCTAAAGTATGGCTGAGCTGGCGGCATTTGACTTCGCTTGAAGCGGATACTGGATGGAAGCAGCTTCTTGGGATAATTTTCTTTTGGATTTGCGTGTTCAAAGATACCCCCTCCGCTACATTTCTGGTACGGTGGTTAAAGTTGAATTTTCAAGTTTGAGTACTGGTTAATTTTATTATTTTGGAGTTGTTGCTCGCGTTACTCTAGCATTGTGGTTTTGAGATCTCTTATTTTAGCTAGTTTTGTAGGGGGTTCTGTTTGTACCCATGAAACATTATTTTGGGGAGGCCGGTGTTTGTCGATGTGGCTCTCAAGGGAAATGGATGATTTAACGTCTCCTGCCACTGAAGTTAGCGAACTGTTTCGGAAGCAGATTTAGTTTCTTGTGGATCAATTCTTGCTCGCTGGATTTACTTTTAGCCGCTGGGGATTCTTATAGAATAGATTTGTTATATATCCGGGTTTTAAACTCTTCTTCCTGAATCATGAAGTGTCATTTAGAGGTAAACTAACGGAATATTTTGCTGTCTGTCAACATTTTCACACCACGTTTTATTGGTATTTTATTCGAAACAGATACGTATACATGCTTTTCTGTTTAATCGTGTGTACGAAGAAATAATTTTTATTTTTCACCAATTAATTTTGAATTTTCAGCAAATGTCTTTTTACATGGTTAGAGTCGCTAATTAATTTTGAATTTTCAGCAAGTGTCTGTTTACATGGTTGGAGTCACGAATTAGTTTTGAATTTTCAGCAAACTTCTTTTTACATTCTTATTTCGAGACTGCTGTAAAACCATTTTGAGCTTTTGATAAAATGCTAGAAACTTGGAGGTTTTGTTTTACTGTTTCTGGGGCTGTGTTTTTTCATTTATACATCTTTATATTGTCATTGATAATTTTATTTTTTATTATACCAAAAATAATCATGCATTGCTATCCGCCTTTGACCTCGTGACTGGATCCATAAGCTCGTGACTGGATTTATTATGTGTATAACCTCGTGACTGGATCCATAAGCTCAAATTCTGGTAGAGCGCTCAAATGTAACATTTGAGAGGTTGGTGGTTCGAGCCCACCTGGATTCTTTATAATATTAAATTAGTCTGCATTGAAAAAATGGGCTTAGCTCCTAGTTTCGAGTCCACTCTAAAATAATCTTTTTAAAAACTATTTCTAAATTTTTTAAAATATGTTTGTTTATTGAAATTTTTAATTTTTACATTATATAAATTTCTTTGGTAGGACGGAGAGAATCATTGGATTATGCGATTATGTGCCTTTTCTCTTTTGAACCTCCGTAACTTTTTAGTTTTTGCATCCTTTCTCTCTGTTTTATGTCATTTAAAAGAGTATAAAATACATATATTGATGATTTTCTTTTATCACTTTTAAGTTTTTTTAATATATTTTATTTTGAAATTAGAGTTTTTTGGCATTCAAAAGATCAAAGAAGTTTATATATAACTGGCTAATTTGCTTGTATCATTAGATATATCAAAGTGGTGGATAAATATACTCTTCTTATGTACATTATATTATAATTGTACTTCAAAATTTTCATTAGATAATTTGCCCTATTTTTATTTCTAATTTGCTTGGCTGGTTATTATGTGAAAACAAAGCTGACGGAAAATATTCCACTATTTGGAAAACACGTGTTAGATTTTTCTTTATTATTATTATTTTTTTAAAAAATCTTCTTTCCAGATAATTTGATGCCTGCATTTTCCCATTTTTCTTCATTATTTTAAAGATTCTTATTTTTAAAAAATCTGATGCCTTGTCACAACCTCAAAAAAGATATATGAATATTTTTAAATTTTTTTCCCTAAAGAATAAATATTTTAAAGATATTGTAATTAAAAAAAAAACAAGAACCTTTTTTTAAAAGACATGACTATTTTCTTGTCTACTTTTAACTTTTCTTTTTCCATATTTTTTTTCTTGTTTGCTTGTATCTTTTCCTTTAAGTCCAATCTTTTCTGAACATAAATTTACTGAATTTTCATATCTCTCCAATAATAATAATAATAATAATAATAAGAAAGAATCTAAAAAGCATTTGTCTTTTGCCTTGTACCTTCGAATAATATCTATACTTTTAATTTAATAAAATAATAATTAAAAAATGATCTCATTATTTTTATTTATAATATAATTTGTACTGAAATTCATACTTGAATAAAAGTAAACCCCCTAATAATTCATACTTTAAAAAGAGATTTCTTCTTCTTTCTTTTCCCTTCTTTTTTCCGTATAAATATAAAATAAAATATAAAATTTAGATTTAGAAAACACATGCTTGTCTTACTACATAAATTACATATAAATTAATCGTTGTAATAACTTTAAATATATTATTAAAAAAGATCATTTCTCTTTGTTATAAATATATACACACAAACACAAATAGTGGTGTGAAATTGGATGTCATTTTTTCAAGGCTAATGCTAGAATGGAGAAGAAACAAAGGAAAAAAAAAAGTAGAGGACGAAGAAAAAGAGAAAAAAAAAAAATAATAATAATAAAGAAAGAAAGGAAATAGAATTGTCCACGCCTTTCCTTCTTTTCCCCTTCTAGAGGATCCATCCATCTCTTTGTTTCTTTTTCTCCAGTAGTTATGGTGATTTTTTTATTTTTTTTATTTTTTTTTAATTTAGATATCTTTATTTGATAATATTATAGGAGTTTTCTTGTTTTTATTAGAATTGAGGTACCTTAAAAATAATTTTTTTAAAAAAAAAAAATATAAATTGAACATTTTATTTTTCTATAATATATATAGTTAAAAATGTAACCAATAAGAGTAACGACTGTTGCAGACTGAAATATAATTTCTATCTAGAAAATACGACTAAGAAAAAAAATTCGTCAAACACACCAAGTTGGACCAAATGACTTTTTTAAAAAAAAATAAATAAAATCAAACTACTTTTTTATTTATTATTATTATTAATATAATTAGTAGGGTTGATATCACCATTTGATTTTTTTTTAATTTATATATTTATATATTTAATAATTATCTCTCTCTATATATATTATTATGTCGAGTTTAAAATACAATAAAAAGAATTTTATTTGGTTTATCTAAAGGCAAGAAAAAGAAAAAAAGAGGAGTATTTAGTAAATGATTACTCATCAATGTAGTCTGATAATCACGAAGCAATCATTTTCCTTTGGAAAGAAGCAAATCATAATAATATCATTTGATTTTTTTCCTTCATTTTTTTTTAATTTCATAATTTCTTTTAAAATAAATCTTTAATTATAAATTAATTTTCCTTAATTTTTTTTATTAATTTCATAAAATCACGTAATTAAAGTTATTATTATTATCTGCTTAGAAATTGATTTCAAGAATGCCACGCAGTCCCTATTCTAAGACATGTTTCACCTAACCTTTCCATATATTAATTTTAAATTGAGGCAAAGAAAAAAAAAAAAAGAAAAAAGAAAAAAGTATCTTTTTTTAGAGTATAGTCCAACAAGGAAAGTTCAGTACACCGTGTGCTTGTGCGCACAAACACACTGAGGCAAAAAATATCGGCTTCTACATTGATTTTATTTGGTATATGTATATATATAAACCTTCACTACACACTCTGAATCATTTCATATCCGTGAAGAGGAGTTATTTTTGGTATGAGTCAACTGTTATTTTTGGGAAGAGTTTTGATTGATACTTAATTGAAGCAAGAAAACGGGAGTGCCTAAAATCTTCTTTGTTTGCTTTCTTTTTCAGCACTTGGATCGGTTCTGGAATCTGGTTATTAGGTAAAGCGCCCTTTTTTCTTTTTTTTCTCTTTTTTTTTCTTTTTTTTTGGTCTGCTGGATTCATTGGCTTTGTGGGATTATGGATCTCGATAATGGGTTGTGTTTTGTTCAGTGTTATAAGGCGTGAAAAAGTTCTCAAAATTGGAAATGAATTTGATTTTTGCAAAATTTGTTTGATTTCAATTGTTGAGTTTTGCGTGGTCAGGCTTCGGTTTTCCGAAATAGGATTCAGTTGTAGAAAAGGAAATGAATGCCGGAGAAAAAGTTTTCATATTGGGAATCGAACTCTATAGAATTACTGGAATTCGCCAGTATTTTAGCCAATCTGTTATAACTTTACACCATGTTGATTATGCAATTCTTGGAGTCTTTTGATATGTTATACTGTATAGTTCTTAGAATTGGGGTGAAATTGGTCATTTTTTCTGTCTTTACCTGAGATGTTGAAAGTAATTCTAGCCAAGGTTGAAATCTTAATCCAAAAATTAACTGATCATCCTTTGTATGTGTGAGTTTAGTTGAACTCTGAATTTCAAATTGTAGGTGATATACTGTGGAAGTTTCCTTTCTGGTACATAATATTATTGTGAAGGGTATCGAATGGAACATTGACACTGCTCAAATTCTAGAGAATTTAGCTTGTCTTCTGTATGTACTAGTTTAACACAATTTCAAGGTAAAATTATGCTCGTCATCTATACCTTTGCAAGTTTTGATGTGAATTATATTGCAAATTTTAACTTGGCTCTATCTTCCTTGGTAAAATATGAACTTCGTGTATGTCTTGTGTTTGTCTTGGCACTTGCAAGATTAATATTTCTTTCTGAATGGAAATCAAAATGATTTACCTGTGCAGTAAACAATGTTTCGTTGGAGGAATAATTTACAACATGAACAGACTGCTGAGGAGCAGCAACAGAAGGTGATCTTCATCACCAAATGAAATGCTATTTTTTTTGTACACCAATATGGTTTGTATTCTTTCCACGGGGATCTGCTGGAATGCTGCTTGGTAATTTGTATTGGTAATTTTCAGGTCAAAGAACTCAAGACTGCACTAGGTCCTTTATCAGAGCGTGCCTTGCAATATTGCTCTGATGCTTGCCTGAGGAGATATTTAGAAGCCCGGAATTGGAATTTAGATAAAGCAAAAAAGATGTTGGGGGAGTCACTGAAGTGGAGATCAACCTTTAAGCCTGAAGAAATTCGATGGGTAAGCATATTCTGTGTGTTCAATTGTGTTTCCATTTATTTGTGCACTGTTCATGGGAATCAGCATCAAACCTTAATCTTGTCTGGTGAAGGTTTTTTCTAGACCCTGTGTTATCATCTTGCCTCCATTCTGCTTATATCAATTTCAAGGACATAATGATTTATGAGGACCAAATGTCAACGAGATTGTTTATATCTGAAAAATTGAAGTGGAAAGTTTTGAGACTGGCATATGCTACATGGTCCTTGGGAAAGCCATTCTAAAGTTTCATGTAGAAATTTTACATTTTAGAGTTCACGAATATCTCAACTAATTGATGGCATACGTTCTTATATAGTGTTCTTTTATTCTTTTTAAATGATATTTGCTTATCTTTAGGATATCCTTAGCTAACTAATGCGTACAACTGAAACTATGGATCACTTTTGAAATTTTTTAGCATGAGGTTGCGATTGAAGGTGAGACGGGAAAGGTGTTCAGAGCTAACTTTCATGATCGCAATGGGAGATCAGTTCTTATTCTCCGACCAGGAATGCAGGTAATGTGGTACAAGACGATTAAAACCAAAGAATTTCAAGAATATGTTTGATTCCATTTATATATATCTGATCTTGGATGAGCCTTTAATTCCCGTTATTTTGCAGAATACAACAGCCCTGGAGAACCAGATGAAACATTTGGTTTATCTCATTGAAAATGCTGTCCTTAATCTTCCTGAAGGTCAGGAACAGATGTCTTGGTTAATAGACTTTACTGGTTGGTCTATAACCAACAATGTGCCGATAAAATCTGCTCGTGAAACAGTCAACATATTGCAAAACCACTATCCTGAGAGGCTGGCTGTGGCATTTTTATACAGTCCCCCGCGTATTTTTGAAGCATTTTGGAAGGTCTGTTTTTGTTTTTCTTTTACTTCATTGAGAATGCTCTTTTTCTCTATGGCCATTATGTTCTCTAGTTTCTTACTGAACGTCAGCAAACATTGAAGCAAATTAGATGTGCATGCAAGTTTTCACTTTCTTGTTTTTATTTCAGCCATTGTTGGTTCCATGTTCTTCATAATTTACACTATGCATTCTGATTTTCCAGGTGGTTAAATATTTTTTGGATCCCAAAACATTTCAGAAGGTGAAATTTGTGTACCCAAAGAACAAAGATAGTGTAGAACTCATGACGTCATATTTTGACATGGATAACCTTCCAAAAGAGTTTGGAGGAAAAGCCACATTGCAGTATGATCATGAAGAATTCTCAAGGCAAATGGCTCAAGATGATATTAAAGCTGCAAAGTTTTGGGGTTTTGATGGCAAGCATCAAAATGGTCTTTCTGGTGCTGAGATTGCACCTGAACCAGAACCAGAACCAGAACCAAAACCAGCTGCCACCTGAATTTTCCTTTCTCTTGATATAATTATGACAAAATGGGCACATGTCTGCTCTTTTATATTCTAGGCTTTTTTTCAATATATGTATTTGCATATTTATTACAATAGTTTAACTAAGTCTTTACTGCTATTATATTCTTGCCTTAACTGAATCAATATCCAGTTCACCGATCATCACAGGGGAAGAAATTCAATTCTAACTACTTGCAAAGAGAAATTATTTACAGAATACCAAAATCCAAACATCTCTTGCACTCTTCCCCAAACAGTCAGTGTAACCTACTAAGAAAGGAAACTAAAAAAAACTGTGATAGAAAACAAAAACAATCACAGAAGCTGCCTTCTAAAGTTCCTGGTTGCAGCTGTGTATGAACGAAGCAGTACACCAACACCTATCCCAACGCCTAAGCAAATGCCAAGTCCAATTCCAACACCAACTCTAACACCAGCAGCAAACCAGGTTAACTCTCCATATTCACCATCCATGTAGTCTACCTGTTCTTCTACTCTCCAGTTTACATCATTGTTGTACTCTTCCTCTTCCTCTTCCTCGCTTTCTGCCTCACTGTTTCTGTATCCTGCTGGTACACTCTGCAACAGAACAAAAAATGTCATATTCTTGCAACAGTATGGATGAACAGTCAACAAAAATCCAACATCACTTGGAAAAGAGTGCCTGCCCATACTCCCCCACTCGTGACATAATTGTCTAGGATAAGGATTCTGAGTAGTGGGGTGAGTGGTCCAAGATCAAGAATTGATTTTTAAATGTATATGTTTTTACCTGAACAACTCTAGGTTCAATGGGTTCCTGAGAACCTGAACCTCCACCTCCACCTCCGCCAGACTCTGGAATTGAATTCAACGATCTCAATGTACCGTTCTTCTTCAGCCGCAGAGTCTTGGTTAAGATAATCGGAAAACCAGAAACACAACCTGCAACATACACCTCAATTGTTGGAGAAATGTTCTCAGAAACACCTCTTCCTGTCTTTCCTCCTTTCAAGAATTCCAAACGAGGACTCTTCACAACATCACAATTTAAACTCCATTTTCTAGTATCATTATTATTATTATTACTATTCTTGGACTCTCCATTTTCAGAAACACCATGGCTGTTAGACATCTCCAAAATCCCAGAAATGATCACATCTTCTTTATAAGTGACCTCAAATTTAACACTCCCTGTAAACCTAATACAATCAGTGCTCACAAATGTAGCTTCTTCATTTTTGCTATCTGACTTGTTTCTCCGAAGAAATCCTTTTGAAACTGTACAACATTTTAAGCCATTAATTTCAAGAAAAGTGTCTGCGGCGTTTACAGGTACATGGTTGAGTGTGAGATATTCTGGAATGCAACCATCAGACACTGCAAAATCTGCAAAATCGCTGATTTGACATAAAATACTCTTGTATCAAACCATGTCAATTTCCCATATTTATGATTAGATTGACGCCTAGTAATCTGAAGCCCTGAATCAGCTGTCTTACCATTACCATTGCTCATTGATGATGCACAAACAGTTTTCTCCATCTTTACGAGCTGGTTCATTCTTTACCAAAATCTTTCAGCCCTGGCTGATTCAATGACATTGATTATTCATAGCATCTGAAGAAAGTCAATATATATGTCAGAAAATCCTGTTCCAAAACACAAAAGTATATATCTGATTTAAAAATCATACACTAAAAAAAATGGAAGAAATTACTTGTGGGATAAGAAACTCCCCCACACACACAAGTTCTACCCAACTAATGAAGAATTCATTACAGAGAAATCACAAACATCTTTTTTCATTTTTTATGCATCTAATATAGAGAGAGAGGGGGAAAAAAAGATCCGGAAAATAGGAACAGAATTCTTTGATGCGTGGAAGAAAGTAAACATAATATCATAACCCTTTAGCTAAATAATAAGGTTTATAAAAAGTAATTGCCTGTTGTTCTGTTCATCTCTTTCCCATTCACATATTCATTTAACCCATTAAAATAGAACAAGCAAAAAAAATCAGAGAAACACATGAAATCTTCATCAGAAATTGATACGATCAAAGAGATAAATCAGGATTACATAAGCATATAAATCGATAAACATACCATTAATTTCATGGATTACAACGGGCACAAAGCTCAAATTTTCACATCATTCATATTATTCAATTCCAGAGCAAAAAAAAAAAAAAAAAAAAATCAGCCACCCCTTTCTCAATTACAGAGAAAAGGAGGAAGAAGAAATATTGCAATGGCGAACAAAACAATAAACAATATCCAAAAGATGCCAGCAGAAATAAAATAGTCGGCAACACATAGAAGAATACAAGCGTCAGAAGAACAACCAACCACAATCCACCATCCCCCAAATATATGCCAAAATACACCCACACATTTTCCCTTAAAAAAATACATAAGAATACAAAATTATACATACATAGACCTAAAAATTAGCTAAACTTTCATACTAAAATTAGAAACCCACCTCAGAAATATTACTCTTTCTCTCTCTGAAATCTAATAAAAGAAAGGGAATTGGTGTAAAGACTGTCTAGCTGAAGAGTATTTGATTTCCTTCCTTCCTTTCTCTCTCACTATTCTTGTGGTTCAAATGTTATTACAGTGACATCTGTCTTTTCAGACAGCCCCCCTCCCCTTTCCATCCAAATTGGGCTTCTACTCTTTTCAAAATCATCTTCAGTCGTGACTCCATACTATATATATATATATATAAATAAATATACATACATATATATCTGTACGAATTTTTGAATAATTTAGAAATAAAAATAAAATTCAAAAAGAGGACCAAATCTTATAGCAGCACTCCTCGTGATCATCTAAACTTGTTACATTGAATAGTCTAATGTCTGAATATTATTGGTTCCTAGTACTACTATAATCCTACAAATAATAAAAAAAAATCAAAAATTTTGTTATTAAATTATAAAAAATTTGAAAGGAGGATCATTAATTATTTTAGTTTGTTTTCTGTCTTATCCAAAAATGAAGGGAAAAAAGAAGTTAGGTTTACGAGGTCAGTATCTTGAAATCAATGAAAATGATGATACTCATGAGTTGGCATTTCTTGAAATAAAATATCAGCCTCTAATCTAATCCCTATATTTGTCTTTATCTTGAATATATTTTCAGAATAATATAATTTGATAATAAATTATAACAATATTAATAACGTTATAAATTTTAAAGATTCATTCAATTAGTAAATGAGTAGATATCTATCATATAATTATTAATATCTTTTAATCTTAAAAAAATAATAAGTATCATGTGATGTCTATGTTTAAGGTCACATATATCATCTAGTACAAATATCATCTTTAATGCTTATTTTTATCTCCTATTTATCCTTATAAATAGAGAGTCTTATGTCCTTTGTAGTTATAATTAAGAATCATCAACCAATAAAAAATTATATAATAATATTTTTTATATTCTATATATATCTCGTTTATTTTTCATATTATTTAATTTTTATAATTTTATAATATATAATATATATATATAAATATACCAATTTCACGTGTATGTATATACTACAAAGGATAAAGTGGGCTTTGACCCTCTGTATTCTTTCTAAGAAAGCCCAATATTTATTTTGGACCGTTTTTCTTTTTATGCTTTTGGATATCAAATACAAAAGATACACTTGCTTTCTTTCAAGAAAATCTGTTTTAAGAATTACGGTAACACTTTTTATCGAATAAAAGTTAAATTTTGATTAAACAAGGCGTGTTTTCTCTTTTGTTGTATAAACAAGGTGACTCCATATATATACATATATATGTATTGTAATCAAATAGAACATATGTTGACCCCAAAAAGTGAAATTGACTTGTACAATTTAGCAACAAAGGTTAGAACCCCACAAAACAGTACTAGAATATGTGTAGGGTAGGCACACTACTCCCTTTGACCAAACCAAACCAAACACAAGGAATTTTTACTTAACCATGGTTAGAAGAAAGAGTGATGATAGAGATAACTTGCTTGCCTTAGACCTCTTAGACAATAGCCAAAGCAAGTGTTCCCTTTCTTCCCCAATCTTTCCACCTCATTTTTTTCCCTCAATTCTCTGTCTTTTCTTCTCCTCAAAGAAAAAAGAGAAAAGAACAGAGCAGAGCAGCCAGTAGCTCAGTACTGCTGAAGAAAAAATACAAGTATATTAATACATATATATATATATATATGCTCTGCATGATATTTTTAGGATGAAGTTGAGATAAGAGGAGAGTGGGGAAAGGAGGAGGTGATGATTTAAGTCGACTAAGGGGATAAAAAAAAGAAAAAAAAGAAAGTTTGCTTAGTGGGTTTTTCCTTTTCCTTCTTTTTTCAATCGAATATATATGTATACGTATGTATATATTTGTAGTAATTTTTTGATTTAGGGTGAAAAGAAGGTGTTATTTATCTATTTTAGTGGAGGTGTTTGAATTTTGATGGGTAAAAGGAAGTCGATAAAAAAGACAAAGGATTTGTCTGCTGTAGCAAAAACAGAATCAGAATCATCATTGATGAGGGAAGTGGAAATAGAAGTAGTAGTAGAAGAAGGGAGGCAGCAGCAGCAGCAGACGACTCCTAGGAAAAGAGGGAGGCCAAGGAAAATTGTGGTGGAGAAGACTGAACCTGAAGAAGAAGAAGAAGAAGATGATCAAACTGCAGCACAGCAGCAGAGTCATGAAGGGCAAGAATTAGAAGAAAGTGAATCAAAGAAAGGTAAAGCAGGGGAAGGGAAAGAAGAAGAAGCTGCTACTGAAACAAGGGATTATTCAAGAAAGCAGCAGCCACCAAGGAGCAGAGCTAGGCGGAAAAGCAAGCCAAGGAAGAGCAGTTGATCATCATAACATAAACAACATACAATAATTCAAAAAAAAGAACCCTCTTAGTATTTTTGGTTTCTGAATGAAATTGTTAGTGTAGAAAAAGTGTGTAGCTGTGTGTGTTTAAATGCACCCAAGAAAAGTGTGGAAAAAGTGTGCAAACTAGAGTCTTTTTTAAAATTTCTTGTTACTTAGGTTTCTCTTTTGCCCAATTTCTTGAGCTTCCTGGTTTGGTTTTGAGCTACTTATCTTATCTTGTGGCCATGGCCATGGTTTTTTTTTTTTTTTTTCAGGTGAGAAGGGACTCCAAAAAGATTGAATCTTTGTCAATTAATAATAAATATACTCAAGAAATGTCGGAAGGTAATTTTCCAGCTAACCTCACGTAAGAAAAAGAAAAAAGGACAATTTTGGTGAATCTTCATTTCATTGGTTCTTCAAATTTGAAATTCCAAAGAGTGGGACATTTTCTTTCATGTGATCAAAAGAAAGGAATAAATTGTAAAATAAAATAAAAAAAAATAAACAGAAGAAGTTTGGTCAAAGAAATGAGATCAGAAAAGATGGGCAGGCTTAAATGCGTTTGTTCGGCGACCCTATATATCCAATCTATGGGGGCCGCGCGTAGAAGCAGGGTTTTGCCGACTGTCTTTCTTTCATAGAAAGCAGACGATAAATTGCTTTCAAGATCTCTTTGGGTCTGGGCTCGGGCCCTAGAGAAGATCAGAGGTATATTATCTATATGACAATGTTATTGGTCTCTCTCTTTTTCCTTCCACTAGTCACAGTTCTTTAAGTTCAGAAGATGGCATCTACCAATTGAGAGAAAAAAAATGTCTTTTTTTTTTTTTTTTTGTTAGAATCTTGAAAAGCAAGAAGGGTAAGAACAAAATACAACAACTCAATTCTGAATTAATTAGACCTCAAAATGATGGGAGAAAGTGATAAAAGCCAAGAAAATGACAAGAATCCAATCCCAACATTGGGAACTCATCAACAAGATTCACTACTATTGTGTGTAGTTATTGCATAAAACATGACTAATTCAACCAAAATACTATGCCATAGTTTCTCATTTTAAACGGGCAAAAATGTAAGCTACTCAAACCACTATAATGATGAGTACTACTACTACTATACCACCTGCCTGCCTACCTAATTACCGGGTTGATTTGTGATGTCTTTCTTTCTTATACCGAGTTTGTTCTGGATCAAATCCACCCTCGTCTGCACCATACACTGCCCATGATGGTGTAGGAGCCATATAGTCCTTGCTAGTGAACGGCTTTTCAGAAGCGACCTAAATTGTTCAAGATCAGAGCAGATCAGGTCAAATCAACATTAACATTCATATTATCTGAGGATGCAAATAAATAATTCGAGAATGTTGAAGATAACAGACCAAATCATGGAACTTGTTGTAGTCTATCCATGTAAACCATTGGCCATCAACCTTGAATTTATCAACTTTAGCCAAAAGCACACAACATGAGTGCACGTGCTCACAGGCAACTTCATACTCTCCGTTGCTTCTTTGTGATAAGGCCTCAGAAAATGCTTTGACATCTGAATGCCATGGCACGTTCTCCATTGTCAATTTTGATGTAGCAGACCTGTTTGGAAAGAAAAGACAGAATTATGAATACGAATACCACAAGGGGTCGTGAGAAAGATGGTTTGGCTTCGAAAAGGGGAAAAAGAGAGGATTTTTGAAACTCACGTTCCACAATAGGTAACGCCTTTAATTTCAATGAAGTCAGGATTGCCAATACTAAATAGACTAGAATAAGCATCTACATCTTCTGTATTCCATCCTTTGACAAGTGTCAAGCGATAGACTGTCCGTTGCTGCTTATCTTTGAGAGCTTTCAGAGAATCCTGAAAAGAGGGTTTCAGGGTGGGGTGGTGGAAAGAAATCATCTCAAAAGATCATATAGGAAGCAGAAAGATTATGCAGTTGAATCTGTCAAGATGTCATGTAAGAGACACGGGGAAACTTCCTCAAATGTATTTCAACTACAGAAAGCAAAGAAAACAGGGGAACTTTAAGCAATTCTGTAGAAGAATAAACTCTTACAACAAACCGTTCCCAAAAATCTCCAAATAGCGGCCTGTCGATTGCTTTCAAGCTGTCCTTGGTGGCAGCATCAACACTAACGTACAACTGCATAAGAAATTAAAAAAAGTTGGTTGTGTCTACGTAAGAAACGTTAGAGAGAATATAAGAAGATTTGAGTACTTAATCCTCGAGAGAGAAATGCACACACACACAGACCTGTGTGACAGGTTTCAGCAACATAATCTTTTCAGGGAACTGTGCATTGTTACAAGGAAAGTTGAAAGCCTCCTACGATGGAGCTCTTCTACAAGCGAGTTGATCTCCGGATACATGATGGGTTCACCAACAAGTGACAATGCACAATGCCTCGGAGCAAGACCCTCAGACAATCGCTCCTCTTTGACACCTACATAAATTGAGACAGATATATCTTGTAAAAGCACGCAAAACAGTAAATTTTCTTGATACAAGTTTACTGATGAATCAGATCCTGTGGTCCGCCAAAAAGAATTGAAGCATGAACCGTAAAAAGGTATTAGGCTATTCATTGTCATGCATGCCAATCAGTCAAAGCTCAGTAACAAAATGCTAAGAGCACCATAAAGCTTACCGGGAACTCCTTTCATTTGTTTGATCATTTTTGTATGCAAATCAATTGCTGTATCTACTATCTCTACCGGATCATCCATCTTCCACCGCCAGTTTTTTCCCACAGGATTAGTGTGATGCCTCCAACAGAAGACACACTTATTTGCACATGCCAAACTTGGAGTTGCCTCCATGCATCTAAACATCGAAAAAAGCAAATCAAGTCTCTTTGTTTTCCATTGTTTCTTCCTTTGGGATATCTATAATTGCACTTTTAAGGATTTTTTTTATTTTTTTTTTAATTTTTGTATCAATCAAGGATATAATTGGCCATCTTTATAGACAAGTAGATACATCGAGATCAGAGACATTCAACTTAACAGTATGTATATTTACCAAATAAATGATAAACCAATGTCCATATCAAAGAAGGAAATCAGAGTTTTGCATTTATTCAACACTCAAAACATAAAACCAAGAATGGTAAGTCAGAAAGAAGACCTGTGACTCTCAATTCCATAAAATGAGTGCTTATAGCATCCTCCGCGCCCTCTGAGTTGTGACTTGGTCCATCTACAAAGTTTGACTCCACTGTGGGAACCAATAATTTTATAGCCCTGAAATACTTGTGGTTTAGCAGTTTATTTTTACAGTACGAGAGCCAAAATCAATAAAACATAAGAAGATAACAAAGAGAGCAGATAATTTGACAGTATGTGAAAAGGGCTCAAATATGGAGAAAGTATATGCTCCCAAAAGTCAAAAGATACACAAGATCAATAATTTAAATAGCAATGATATATGCAGCTGTAACTGGTGGGAGAGAACCATAGATTCTAGCTTCTGATCAAACACACCGACTGCAGTTTCCATGCAAACATCCCTCAATGAAAGATATGGAAGACATTGACAAAAACTTATCATTAATGGTAATAACATTGAGCACCTGCTTCTCCAAATTGGCCCTGATCACAGGAGTCACCATCTCTTTCTCTCCATTTGTCATCTCACCATTCAATTGCCCATTACCTTTAGCTCCAGCCAGTACCTTGCTCCTCGTAGGAGCTTTGCCTGCAATATCCTCAAGATCAACAATCTCAGACTCAGCCCCATTGCCTTCCTCTTCCTCCTCCTCATCATATTCGTCCCTATCACTGATTTCACCATCAGCTCCATTCAAATCCTCAAGCTTCCCTCCATTTTCCGCCAAATCTCCCTTCAAAACACCAACTACCTTCTCACTCCATTTATCAAACACCTCCTCCAAATCTCCCTCATCCACGTCCCCTTCACAGACATCAAAGAGCTCCTTGGCTCCAAGCTTCCTCAACTTCTCTGAGAAGCCCTTTGCCACTGCATTAAAGGAGTCACCATACACCCTACTCCCAACTCCAAAGACTGCAAATTTACACCTACTCAACAGCGCCGCACCAACCCGGAAATCTTCAGCACTCTCATTCACCCAATTTACCAAAAAACTTCCATTTTGAGGAGCCTCCCCGTTTTCCCAAGTTGAAGCTATCACTAAAACTAATGTCTCTTTACAGAGGTCTTCGGGTTCGTAATCTTTCGGATCAATAAGTTCAAACGACAGATCATTGACAGTAAGAAAAGCATGGAGACGCTGAGCTAGGGTTTCGGAAGTTCCCGTTTGGGAGATGAAAAAAATCTTACCTTTACTATTAGAGTTAATGGCCCTAGAAAGTTGGAAGGTCTTAAAGGGTCGGAGGAGTCGCCGGCGGGATTTGTAAAACAGATAAATGGTGGTGGCGGAGAGGAGAGTAAGGAGGGTGAGACGAGTTGTCGGGAGAGATGAAAGCATGTTGGAATTTAGAATAGCCTAAAAATTTTCGAGGAAAGAAAAACAAAATGCCATTACATGTTTGAATTGGACTGAATACTTCCTCCCTATTGCTCCATCCAGATTTAATTTTCACTGAAATAGGAAAAGTTCAGAATAATATACATATATAATTTACTACACAGAGATCAAATTATATAAAAAATTTCCTTAATGCTGTTAAACAAACTTTTGAACTTGGATTTTGATTAAATTATATATATATACATTTTGCTGTAACTCATTACTTTCAAACCAGTTGGGTAATAATCTTCACAAAACAAAATGAAGACAGAATATACAAACTAATGACTAATTTTTTCATTACATTGTCATAGTTCTTGTCCTAAAATGAATGAATACAACAAGAAGAAAAAATGGAAAAGTATATATATATATTCTCCCAGTGGTAAGTGGAACATAATGAAATAGTTGTTATATATATATATGATGTATATATATCCTAAAATTTGACCGAAAAGATGGCCTTTTTTCCCCTATTCTATACGTGTGTTTGAACACAAACATAACTCAACTTTTAGGAGGGTCTCCAGTTGGTTTTCTGTGCACAAAGAATACCTTCTTTTTCCTGAGAAAAAGTTAACCTAATCTCCCAATGCAAGCTCCTTAATATTCCTTCAAGTGGATCAAGAATCTCTACTTTATCCCTTATGATTGCCCAGCCACCAGGTCTTAGAATCCGGTCCATCTCAACAACAATAACTACAGGTTGCTTACACCTTCAAGATACAAAATTTGCTTCAACATCATGGGGAAGATGAATTAGGAATGGAAGTTAATACGAGAAAAGAGAGAAAAAAGAAACAATTACTTAACCTGTTTTTTAGTCTTGAGAAGAGATGATCGGCGTGTAGAAGGTCATAGGATCTTGGATAAGTTCCAAAAGACTCACACCAGTCATGGTACATCCCAATTAATCCGCGTTCAAAGATTATGGGAAGTGTATCAGGTGCATGAACAGGGACAACATTCAAAACCCAGACATTTTGTTGTGAAAGAGCTGCTGCAAACTGCAAATGTGAAGAATAAGCAGAGATATACGAGGAAAAATGCAGTCTTGTTAAGAGACTTGATATGCAATTGCATACCCTCCATGGATGGCTTTCATGTCCATGACATTATGGATACTTGACCAGTCGATGCCGAGGCCTGTTAGGTAAGAATTGTTTACAATAGATTTCCAGTGCTCACTCTCAGCAATCAGTTTCTCTCGATTGTTAATCCAGTCAGGAAACGTTTCGAGCCTCTTTGGCCATTCTTCTGGCCACTCGGTTCCTCGTTGTTCTATGGCAGAAGGAATTCTATGCAAGCAATTCTTCAGTGGAACATGCCTGTTAGACATGAATTACAGCATTATATAAGAAAATAAGAAAAAGATTCTAGAAGGAACTTCTCTTCTCATTATCATACCATGCAGAATCTGGATTCTCATTTTCCTTGCATAAAGGAGGAAACTTTTTTCTTCTCAATTCATATATATCATTTGATTCCGGCTTTTGATATATCTTCACACCTATATCACTCACTTCATCGCTTTTATCAGCCAAGATATTCCAACAAATAGATGCTGTCATTTTGGACATAGCTGGAAAAAGGGACATAATGGCTGGCATCAACAAGACATGTTCCAAAAACTGTCCAACATTCATTATGAGTAAATATATATGTCAAAACATAAATAGTCTGAATGTTAGAGGTTTCATAAAATGAACCTAGGATTGTGTTGAAAATGGAGGTTACTGATCGTCAAACAACTTCCATTACCAGCCAATAACGCAGAAAATTATTTGACTGAAACAAAATTGCTAACAAAGAACTAAATCCAGATTTTGTGTATACAGACGACAAAGAAGTGATTTTATGTAAAGCACTTGAAAGAATATCCTATTCTTCAACTGTGGTTTTTGAACAAATAGGTAAGAAAAGTGGGAAGTTCCTCTAAGGAAATAAGGACAAACCTTCTTCACTTTCAATACTGTCGTGTTTTCGAGAGAATATAAAATATCCTCCAGACCTCAAAATTCTGTTCATCTCTAGAAGAAGCCTACCTCCTGAAATACAAACAAAGAGAACTTGTAGATATAACTATACTAGCTTGAAGCAGAAAATAGTGAAATACGAAGGCAGAAGAACCATAAAACACAAACCATTAGAATGCCAGGCCATACTGCATTCACCACAATGTATTGCATCAAAAACACCACTAGGAAAAGGAATCCGCTGCGAGGCAAATGGGCTCACCACGGCAGGAAAGCCACGCTCAAGGGCAAGCTGTGTTAGGTCTACCAAGTCATCTTTCAAACCAAGAGTAAGTGCCAAAACGTTTTTCTCAAGAAGAGAAGCAACTAAACTCGAATCTTTGCATCCAATGTCCAGCACCACACGAATATTTTTTCCCCATTCAATATCTGGAACCATCTAGATAATCCCACCAAACACGGTTTCACTCAATTTCTTAAAAAGTTGGCATGGTCCAAAAGACAATAATAACGAATTTGCAAATCATCAATAGCTCTAACAATCAATCAATGAGTACCATTTTAGACTAGCAAAACTACATACAAGTCATTACATATGAGCCCTCTTAGAGACTCACCTCTTCATGGAATCCAAGTAGTGTTGGATTCCACCTTTCAAAACCGATTGATTTTGCGGGAAAGTAAGATATTCTCCACCTTCCATCATCATCCAGTTCTGTGTCTTAATGAATGCAGCTAACTTGGGATGTGCAACATTCTTGTAAATAATCTGCAAGAATTTTATAATGGCTGCAATGAGAAACAGAATCAGTTAACTCTTTAGATATATTGAACTGGAGTGACATTCCATACCTTCCCTTTGCTCTCAGGCCATCTGATTGGAGGCTCATAACCATCACGAGGAAGCTGAACAAGACACATAAGAGGAATTTTAGGACAACTTCTTTCATGATGCCGGTAACTCTGCAGTTTTCCAGAGGAAATCTCAATGTCAATACAGGGTATGTAATTATGCTTGCTTCTTGAACTACACAATTTCCAAGTATAATGTGCCTTTGGATCGAAAATTGGACCCAATTCCTTTTGTTTTTCTTAGAAGTTCCAGAGCCTTCATTGTCATCCTGATCCAACTCAATCCCATTAACCAAATCAGAATCCCCTTCTGCATTGCCCTCACCACCATCCACTGTTTCTCATCTTTGCTACTTACGTCCTCTTCTTGCTTTTCTTCCTGCAAATCTTCATCTTCAGATCCCTCAGTTTCTTGAATTTTTTCTTTACCAATCTCTATGTGAGGCTTTGAGTTAACTTTTTGTTTTTCTTTCGTACTTACTTCGTGAATCTTGTGCCCCTTCTCAGATTTCAAAGCTATAGACCCGCTAACACTACTGCTCTTCTCTTTTTCTTGCAAAGTTTGGGTCTTTTTCTTCT
Organism: Asclepias syriaca; assembly: GCA_027405835.1. Lineage (NCBI taxonomy): Eukaryota > Viridiplantae > Streptophyta > Magnoliopsida > Gentianales > Apocynaceae > Asclepias > Asclepias syriaca. The sequence continues at coordinate 22,273,127 of CM049934.1, forward strand.
CCTCTTGCTTTCTTGAATGTTATCGGTCTCCTTCTCGTCGGAAAAAATCCAGACATTATTACTTTTCTTTCCATTTCCAGAAACGGGTTCAGCAAATTCATCAAAAGTTTCCCTCTGAGTAGTTACAGATAAAGAAGAAGGAGAAAATACAGACCAGAAAAACACAAAACAAAGACCCAAGATCACTACCGCAGACAACTTCACGCAGAACCCATATGATTTATACGAACGTTTAGCTACGCGACTAAATCTTGCTATTGCCATCTATCTTTCCAATCTTTAGAAACAAAAATGGCATTCAATAAAATCATCAAGGCACTTTGAAATTTATATATACATATATATTATAAGAAAGCCAAGAAGAATTTAAAAGAGAATTGATGACACCAGCAAGCAGGAATATTTCTTGACAGTGAAGTTTCAACTGTAAAAATGAAAAGGAAGATCAAGAAGTGGATTCAAAGAATTGAAAAGAGGCCCAGCTGGAGCAGTGAAGAATAAAATCAAGCAAGCAGTAATATGAAGGGGAAAAAAAATTAATCTTTCAAAAGAAAAGGGGTTTACTTTATATTCTTAAATTATTACATTTCATGGCTGAGGTTCTTGGGCACTGTCCGGGATCGCCTGAATAAAACAATTGCCTCCTCAATTTATTACATTTTTTTTTCTTTTATTATTTTAAAAATAATACTAGTTCTCATTTAAAAAAAAAAAAAAGACAGTAAATTTTTGGAAGAATAAAATATTATATATATATCACATCAGACATTTGACAAAATTTTTAGCACAAATGGAAGAAAACTGGGCACTAACTTAATATGTATTTATGATACACGATTTCTAATTCTGTTTATCTTGATGATCATCTTGCGATGTAATTGAATCAAGAAAAGATTTTTACTATGTTTTACTACTGATATGATATATATATATATATAGCCTTGTGATCTCTACTGAAGAACGAACAGTGAGGGGGTCAAATTCTTCACGAGGAGCTGCTACCATGAAGTATAGTAGCAGAGGAAGATTCTGCAGGTTTTGGCAGGGGAAGCTTTTCATGGGATGCATTCATGTTAATCTTTATCCTGCATTTGCACAAGAGCTGTTCAATTAAAGGTGAATTCTTGAAGTGGATCAGATCATAAACAAATTAAAGAACAGATAGACTTACTTGTTGTGAATGTTTACATATTCATCAGTTTCATCCAGTATCTCCTCCTGAAGAAACACACACAAATAGCAGGTTTTTAAGCAAAAAAAGATTGTCCCTTTTTATCTTGTAAATGTAGTTTCAAGTTTCATCATGAGGGTACCTGAAGAAGCTCCTCAATGACATCTTCCATGGTAATCACACCAAGCACAACTTGATTAGATGGGAACTCAGGGATTGGGGTATTGTCCAAATCCAGAATGCAAAATGAACAGCCTCTATGTCTCTTCTTGAAAGCAGGAGTAGAAGGAGGACTTTTCTTAACGACTTTATCTCCATCTCCATTGGTCGTGTTAGACTCGGATTTATAAGCAGTATTTTCTACAACCAGACAGAACATTTAGAAGTTGAAACTAGGTGACATTTCACAACAAAGAAAGGCAGGATTTTCTACCTTCAGTGTTATTTGGTATTCCTTTCGTCTCTTTCAGATCTCTATATACAACGGCAATGTGGCTGTGACCCTTTTGAAATTCATTCAGTATATCATAAAGAGGCATGTTTTCTGAGACCCTGGGAATTTACGGAAAGCATGTGTTAGCACCATGCATACTAACTAAATGGATTACAAATTCAGTATCCTAGAAGCAGAATTCCAATGGATATCGAAGAACAATCTAGTGCTTTCATGTTATAATGTTGTCTGTTACGATGCAATATGAATTTGAGCATATGATGAGCAAGAAAGAATTCATCATAGCACGTGCACGAACCAGCTATGATGATTTCAGATGCTTCTATAAATGTTTCTCTCCTTTGAAAGATGAAACTAAGACAATCTGCTTCAATGTATCATAATGATCCGTAGTGGCTTTTAAGAGAGGATAAATTGCATAATTCACTAAGTCTGCCAGAAAACAACGAAGAGATTTCATCTTTACCTTGGGACTTTTCTGATCATCATTTTCCTCAAAGGAACTGAATCTTCTGGGTCAACAGCTAAGAGATTTTTAACCTGAAAAATTAAATATAGAGAAAAGAAAATAATCTTAAACTGCAAAAGAGCCTTGAATATGAGTGCACCATAGACAATGGAAAGCCTGAAAGTAAAGAGTTCTTACCAATATGATACCAATTATATTTGTAGGATCCTTATAATAAACAGGAACTCTGCTATGACCCATTGTCATTATAGCATTCAATGTCTCCCTGAGAAAGTCCATGAATTGGTGAGACTAAGAAAATCACTATATAAGTACTAGGCTTAAATTACGCAAACAAGATATAAACCCACAAAGTAAGAGTTCCATCCAGATCAAGAGAAAATGCCTTCGATATAGGAGTCATGGCATCCTTCGCTCTTTTCTCTGTCAACTCAAGTGCCCCGGCAATTATAGTTGTCTCATCGTGTGTCAAGTCTCCTCCCTTTCCAGCCTAGCCATTAAAATTAACAATTTGAGATTAAAAGGGAGACAAGGGTCAAGCAAAACAGAAGAATCCCAGCATACCTCATTCCCATGAAAATCCACAAAAGTTTTCAACTCAGCTCTACGTAAAAGAATAGCATGACCCTTCCCCAACATCCAGTCAAGCACCTAGAACCAAAACTCAGTAAAATATGGTTAGCTACACTTACGGATGATAAAAATTGTTTTTACATGTACATTTAGATTACCTTACTGATTGGATAAGCAACGGGGAAGAATATCCAGAGAAGAAGCCGCACAAATGGAGCCACTGTTGCCCCAACTGTCAATCCATAACGTGTACAGATTGCTTGAGGCAATATCTGTAGAAAAATGACATGAGCATGGAAACAGTTACAGAGGTAAGCATGATTATATCAAAAATAATAACAGTTTTACTGATCAGAGTAAACCTCTCCAAACATGAGAATGAGCGTAACAGAAATAAGAATTGCAGCCCAAGGAGGCACCAGCTTGTCTAAGAATATAGGAAGAGACTGCAGGAACAATAATATACACAGTTAGCTGCAAATATATAAAAGTCATAAATTTCTTTCTGAAAATAAATGACAGTTCACAAACCTCCATGGCTAAAGAGTTGCCAATCAACAGTGTACAGAGCAAAAGGTGTTGATTTTTTACCACAGGAAGAATTTTGGCTGCCAAAAGAAATCTGTTTTGAGTTGTTGACATTAATGACATATATTCATACGTTTAACTTCCTAATTAGTTTCAGCTTAACTTGATTCATGGAGTGACCATAATCAAACTAAAGGGCTGCAGAAAACACAACCAGCCCTCCACCTAGCCCACCCCAGAAATAAAAAAGGCACAAAACTTTTGAAGATTTCATAAGTACATGCTCCCATATTTGGTGCAAGATTTGCACTTCCTTGAAAGGGAATATAAACTAGGAAAATAAAACATTCACAGTAGAGCGAAAGAGATAATCAGATAATTCCCTGCAAGCACAACTCCAATCTCTTTAAACAAATTTTTGTGGTATTGGGTTGTTTCAGAGAGTGTATCTTCAAATCCCAATAGTCCAGAATTTCAGATGGGGCAATCAAAACCCCTTAAATTTATGATCTCTCAGCTGGAAAAGAGCAACAAAATGCAGAAATAGTACCTAAACAATGATTTAGAGCAAACGAGGACAAGCTATAAACTCAGCAAACAAAATTAAGGCCAAGAATTCCAAGCTAAATAAAACAGAGAACCATATAAACCCCAAAACCCCATAAAATTTTCAGACATCCAAGACATGTGTAGCATGTAAAAAACTACATTAAAAAAAAAAGGAAAGAGATTATACGGACAGGCATGGATACGATCTTGGGTTCTTCCAGATTTGCTAAGAACTTCAAGATCGACAAGTCCCAGAGACATTAAGCCAAGGGTAAGACCAGCCATAAGCCCAGCAAACGCTACTAATCCAACAATTGCAACTAAAAACAAGAAGAACATGGAGCTACAGCACTTCAAATCTTCATGACCCATCACCGGATTTTCTTCCTACTGCTTTTGCTAGCTCTTTCCCTTTATATTAATTATTGTATTTCTTGTCCGTCCAGAATTCCCCACTTCCCTTCAATCCCCGAAGCAGCACAATATTAATATTCTTTAATCTTTATTTCTTGCTGGGAAAGCTGTACACAAGTTGCCATTCCACCTCGATTTGATCAAGAAACTTGGGGAGTTCAATGCAATAGGCAGAGATATCCTTGTTAAAATGCTAGTAGAAATTTTCTAAAATGATTTGATTCTTGTTTGATTTAGTACTGACACATCCCCGGATGTCTGTCTGTCTTCCTGATTTCCCCTTTTTTTCTCTAATGCCGTCTAAAATTAGAATAAGGAGTTACAATATTTATCCACGTGGGAAACACAGTTTAACTGCCCTTATATGTATGTATATATCAAACTTCAACAATAACTTTTATACACGTTTGTATCACTCCATCATATATTTTTACATTTGTTCATGTTGCTCAAAAAAATAAAAATAAATAAATAAATACAATGAGAAACTTTTGAGGGGAAAATTTAAAAATATTTATATATTATTTATATATAAAAAGCATCTTTTGATATTCCACTTAATATCATCTATGGAGCCTTTGTCCACTAACAATTGTACTCAGTGAATTGTCTGTTTTGAAGAAGACGGCACGTGTGAATTTCAAGAGTTTAAATAACATCTAATACAATTTAAACTCTTAAAACAAAAATTACATTAAAAATTAAACAAGAAATTTCAGGTAATATTCAAAAATTACATACCAGGGAGAGAGATAGATAAAAAACTTTTTTTTTTCTCAAATTAAGAGTATTTACTACCACTGACAACAGTAACTAATTTTATTTTAATTTTTAATTTCTTTGTAAAAGTAAATGATAACAGTACACCTCGTGGCTTTTGAGTGAGCACAACGGCCGGAGCTCCGAAAGAAAGAGGATAAAATGGTTTGACAAGTGGGCCAATAGAAAACAACAAAATGAGTGACTCTCCAACCCTGAAAATGAATGACTCTCATTCTCTAAGAAACAATAAATACATGGAGATAAAGGATCCATTTCAACACACATTTTCATTCAAAAAGAAACAACTGTGTTCATTTATGATCAATTTTGTAATTATATATATATATATATATATGTATTTATACAAAATAGGGTTTTTTTTTTTTTTCTGAAAAGAGAAAGAAAGGATTATTGGCCAACCAAAAGAGTCTTATCATACCAGCATAGTAGGAAAGATTCAATGAAGTCATCAGCAAAGGTTACAAAGTGCAGCCATTCTTCTAGCCTTTAAAAACAAAATAGTACTTGCAAACTAGCCTTATGTGGAAAGGCTCTTCAGACACAAAGGAAATGTGGGAACCACTCAAATGTGGTAAGGGGTCATATATGGTGGGGAACCACCTTCTCCAACCTTTTGGCAAATTGATGAAGAAAGATTTTTTAGAGAGGGAAAAGGCTCTAAATAAAACTAAAAGGAAAAGCATATATAGTAGGGAATTGTGGTGGTAGTCGTGGACTCTTTCATTACCTTCATTTTCTTCTAGGCAAAGAAGCTGGATACGATTCTGCTGTTTTCTCAGACGTTGGTTGTGTGTGTGGCTCTCTTATCTTATCTCCATCACTCAAGTTTTTTCCCCATTTCTTTTCCTAGAGCTATAAAGTGCATGGCTTATCTCAACATTTATCCCCTTCTATTAGCCACTAAAAGGATTTTTCATTACCAGAAATGAGTATGTCCAACCTAGAGAATGGCCTATCCAATATGCTGCATTCATGGCCAGAACAAAAACTACCTGACTTGTTATTTACTGAAAACATTAGACAACTCCATACCTCCATAGAAAATGATTGGGATTCCATCCGCCGTTCTGCGTGTCAGACAGCAGCTGGTAGAGCATTATGGAAGCATGTGGTCCAAGATCCGGTAGCAGCTTTGCTGGCAGGAGAGACATCCTTGAGAAGCCTACACGAGAAGATCAAGAAAGACAGAATCAGCAATGCCAAAGAAATTTCTGGAGTCATTTTGGCTGTTCGAACCCTCTGGTTTGATTCTAAAATTGAAGCAGCTCTCAATTCCTTCAGTGGTGGAGCAGCACAAGTTGTTCTTCTTGGTGCAGGTGATTATATGACAAATGTTCCTTACTGCACTTTGATATTATTTTAATGTGGGGAAAGTATTATCTTCTGCTACCTTAAGCACTTTGCTATTATTTTAGAAGCTTATAGCCTTCATTCAAATTTTAAGCACTTCAGTTCAAATTATACATCCAGACTCTTGGACAAACTTGGTGAATTTTATTTTCTTACTTGTAGGAATGGATGCAAGAGCATATCGCCTGAGTTGCTTGAAAGACAGCAATGTTTTTGAGGTTGATTTTCCAGAGGTTCTGCAAACAAAAGCCACACTTCTGCAAGCAGCAAGCTCAGCACCAGGAGATCAGCATCCAGTGCTAACAGCAAAATCACTAAGCAGAGTAGCAGCTGATATAAGAGAAAATGACTGGCTAGAAAAGCTTCAAACATCAGGATTTGAACCAAAGATAAATACTGTGTGGGTTTTAGAGGGCATTATCTATTATCTTCCGCACTCTCAAGCTATGGAAGTCCTGAAAATCATTGCAGATAATCGCAATGCGGCACAAACTGTCCTCCTAGCTGATTTCATGAACAAGCAATCAACCACATTGTGCAGCTCCCTTTTCCATTTTTACAGTGATTGGCCTGAGCAGTTACTTTCGTCTATCGGTTTCTCTGATGTGAAGCTGTCTCAGATTGGTGATCCAGATGCTCACTTTGGCCTATTGCATGATCCACTAAACCTGTTCAACAAGTTGCGAAACTTGCCCAGAACTGTTCAAACTCATCCAGATGATGGAACACCATGCTGCCGCTTATACTTGCTAGAAGCTTCTGGTTCACCCAATCAAACTATCAATTGATATCAGATCACAGTAAGTTAAGAGAGCATAAAGGCTTAGCTTCAGGTTATATCATTTTACTTTGTCAATGTTACTATTTTTGGGATTTAGCAATACAGATTCCCGTCTAGCAATAAAGTAATAGCATAGGATTTTATCCTTCAATCCTATTGGAAATTATAGTCATACCTCTGATCAGTTTCACTTCATCTAACAATAGATACAATCTAACCTCACAGCAGCTTATATAATGTGCTTGATTAAATTCTATAAAACCAGCTTTTTTGCATAAAATGGTTGCTGGGCTCCCTTTTTTAGTTGGAGAATTCTGTGGGAATTCATCAAATTAGGCAAATTCCTGGCAAAAATACAACAATATTTTGTTGACAAAAGGAGAAAACCCAAAACCAATTTGTGCACCTCAATGGCAGTCATGCAATCATACTTCATCCTGAAGTTTAAAAAATAAATACACAAAGGAAGAAGGGAACAATGAAAAGTAGTAACCCTGCCCTAATTTTTTTCATAAGTAATGCAATACTTAATTAACACCAGCTTCACTGTCAGTGAAACAGTTTTAACATGCAACTGGATCAAAATACTGAAATCTAGTATACAATTTTCTCGCTTATGACATTGAGAATCAAGCATATAGGACTTCCACCAGCTAAGCCTTTTCAGATCAGTGGTATGGTAGCAAATTGCATTTACAAAATCATCAGCACAACAAAACAAACGAGTTCATTTGATATTCTCATTCAACTTGAATAATTATTAAGAGCAATTACATCATACTCAGGTAACTTCATTCTGAAATTTAATAGGATGTACCAAACATAAGGGGAAAAAAAGGAAAGGTGGAATACAATGACAACCAACTATTGAAATTTCATAATCATGAGACTGCTTTTGTTTTCTAAGGATCAATGGAGGCTTCCTCAAAAATTTCTGTTATCTGTGAAATCTAGAAATCAAATTTCAAGGCAATCCTTGACCCCCTTCTCAAAGATGTTAAGAGAAAGTATCGTGTCCATAAGAGCCGTTGCAACTCTTTGTCTGCAGAACAGAGAAACATTCAAACCATGAATCAAGGTTGAAGAAAGAATTAAGCATTTGGCATGCGATAAGCTTTCAACTAAAGAAAACTCCTTAGAATACCTGCTAGAAGCAACATGAATATTAACTTCACTTGCCAAGTTACTTAGAGAAGCAAAAGATCTGCAATTAGTAAGAAAAACAAGCATCATTCAGTAGAGTATTTGGAGGGAATCCAATCCACATTTTGATTGGTTCTATCTTCATTACAAATACTGAACAGTTTAACTCTTGTCTAGCAGAGAGATGCATGACTCTCATCTCTCTATGTGTATATATACAAACACATTCAATATACATATTCCCTATGAAAAAAGGAGATATGTGTAACAAGTCAAATACCCGTGCTGCCATTATAGAAAGAATTACCTTACGAGATCAGTGAGCTTGGCTTCAGCTTCTAACTTAACAGGATCTCTATCATCAAGCAAGGAAGCAGCATTTTTCACTATCAACCTGAAGGTGCAGACCTGAAAGTTGCATAGTTTTAGCTTTGCCATTGATATTGCAAAAGTTATGCCATTCTATTTTCATTTTTCATTTAAATTCTTTACAGAGATGGAAATTGACTATCAACTCATTATTTTTAACTAAAAATTGTACACAACCTGCATCTTCTTTTCCATAATGTCTCAGATTTCATTGTGCAATCCCAAATCAAAAGTCATGTTAAAAACCATTAAAAAAATTTAAAAACAAAGAAAGAAAATGGCACTTGAGTATGTAAAAGGATAAGAACAAAGAGTAACCTCTACTCCTGTCTTGGCTTGGAATGCCACAAAAGAGTTCCTCTCTTCAGCCACACAATCTCTGATCGCAGAATTCACCAAGTTCTTAACAGTTTCCGTGTCCTTTTCTTCATGCTCTGGCTCATCTTTTGCTACCACAAGGAATAAAACACAAAAAATGAAGATCTCAACACATCACAGAACAAATAGGAAAAGGAAAAAAGAGAATAACCCCATCACCCTGAATTGAAACTGAAAAGACAATACTCCGTCAATTCCATTTCATTTGTTTCTCCTCTTCCGACAAAACTTTATCTATTATGGTAAATTAATTTTACTAGCTTTCTTAATCTATACCTACTTAAATAAGTAAAAATAACCTATTTAAATAAACACATAAGAAATAAAGAATTACTGAGGACAATATAAGCAGCATTGAGGCTGTTCCTGGAAGCGTCAATTGGAGCTAAGAGGTATTTGAAGGACTTCTTCTTTTGCTCTTTCAGCCATTCCTTTGGTCCTGCTGAGTTGATCAAAGCACAAAATTACCTAACAAAACAGGAAAAGAAAATTTTATATCTAATGCCAAAGGAAAGAATAACTGGAGAAGTGATTTAGAGTACAAATGCCGAAGGAGAGCGCAGTGGCCTGAGGTGGGAAGCGGAGTAAAGGAGCTAAAGGCACGATGAGAAACGAGAGCAAGACACCGGCATTCCGACGAGATATTGTACTGATATTATCCGGGGAGGAGCGGTGGCATTGAGAGTGCGGGAGTGGTGGTGGTGACTTAGAAGATTTTGGCGGGAACGGGGCCGCCGTCGCGGCGGAGACGTTTTTGGAGATAATTGCTGGTTGTGGGAATGACATTTCGGAGGAGCATTATCCGGTTGGTTCCTTAACTCTTTATATTTAAAGTTTAGTCCCTTACTTCATTTTCGAGGGTATAAAAGAAATAAATAAAAAATAATTGGAGATGCGGGGGATCGAACCCCGTGCCTCTCGCATGCAAAGCGAGCGCTCTACCATTTGAGCTACATCCCCAATATAAAATTTGTTTAGCAATATATTTATAAGATCTAATTTGAAACAATAAATTAAAAAATAAAATATCAGAGCCAGGTTTCGATCCTGGGACCTGTGGGTTATGGGCCCACCACGCTTCCGCTGCGCCACTCTGATTCTTGTTATATTGTTGTGCACAAAATATCTATGTAAATATTATTTTATTATTTCAATTTTTATGTAATAAAATTTAAATTCATGACAATTAAAGTGCAAATCTTCTCCAAAAATCTGTGGGATAATATAACTTTTAATCCCCACCATCTATATTGTATATGATAGATACTATTATATATATAATCTTTTTTACCATAAAATAATCGTATACATATTCGAACTTTATTTTATTATTTTTGGATTATTCTTCGTTGGCAACATGGTAATATGTTAATTAAAAAGAATCCATCTTTTGTCAGAAAAAGAAAAAAAAAGTTTATCCATTCAATTTTATATATCCCATGTCTATACTAATTGAGTTTTTTTTAGTGTATTTTAATTTGGGAACAAAAATTCAATTATTTGCAGAATCCTACGGGTATCAGATGCCAGAACTTATACTAGCTTATAAGAATAATATATATATATATATATATATATATATATATAAAGGTAATTTACATTATAAATTTTACAATTACAATAAATCTAATCTTAAAAATTATTAAAATGAATTTTTTTATCGGATTAAGAATTAGATTCATTGGTACAATTCAAAACAAATTCAATGAGTCTAAGAATTAACTATCACAATTGAAAGTTATATTACCAAATTAAATTAATAATATTTATAAATTATACATCATTTCTCATATCCATATATTTAATTTAGTATAATATAATTTTTGCATTATAATAATATTTAACTTCATAAAAAGTGCTACATATAATATTTTATTATAATAATAAATTTAAAATATCTTTAAAAATTAATATAACAATATATTTTATTTATCAGATTTTTTTTTAAATCATGACCTCATAAATGAAACTGTTATCAACTAACATTAATTTTCTAAATAATTAGATACTTTTAATATTATTTATATAATTAATATGTTTTTTAGTTTTTTTAATGTAACACCAATACATGTCTTATTATTTCCCCTAAATACATTATACATTAAACACTTTATTTAATATTTTTTAAACTATAATAACATATGAATTTAAATCACCCTACATTTAGTAATAATATAAAAAAATTCATTTCTATAAATAGACAATACATATATTAAAAATCATGTGTACTGAAATAAAATTATTAAAAACACACATTTATATTCTTATAATTAAAATTAAAAATATTACATTATTTAGCTTATTGTAAATGTTATAAAATCATTTAAGAGTTGAAATAAGATTAGATAAAAGGAAATTTAGATTAGTTAGGAGAATGATTTAAGATATATATATTTTAAATTTTAAAATATTATTTTTTTGAAAACGAGCAAAAATTTATTTGGTGAGAAGTAAAAAAATAAATAATGGCACATTTAAAATGCCTAAAAAAGTATGGCCTAAAAAATTGGTCTAATATTTATTTTTTTATTGAAATACAATATCCACAAACATCGGAAGGAGAAAAAGGGAAGAAAAAAAAATTGATTTGAATTGAAGACCCCTGTTTCATATATTTCCACACTCACTCATCACTCCCGCTAAAATTATACTTCAATGCTGATTGCCATGGCTGTTCCGCCATTGAAATCTATCCAGCTTTAGCACCGAGATGTTTGTATTCTCTTTGATAGTAGATTATTACGGTCGGCATATTATTTTGAGTTCTTGTTATCCAATTCAATTCAATTCAATTCCGTCTTCGTGTAGTTTTTCATTTTATTTTTCCAGAATTAGATTATAATGCACACTGTAGGGAGATAATTGTCAGATTAGGAAAGCATTCATTGATGTTGATATCTTCTTCAGGCGTTATTTCAGGCAGCATAAGAAAATGGAATGGGAAAAGAGGGGATACTTTTATCTGGGTATCGAAGGGAAGGAGAGAGATTAAGGGAATTGGTGCCAAGGCAGTTAGTAGTTTAGTTGCGGAATCAGATCCTATCTGTCAATCTCTTCGTATTCCATTTACAGAATCATCCAAACGCCTATTTATTGAGTCCAAGATGCGAATACCTAAGCGTTCCGTTTCTGTATCTCTTTGTCTATCTCTTTTCTCACCGCCTCCTGAATTTCTTCTGTATTCGTCTCCTGGTTATAGAATTCTCCATTTTCATTCGGGGGTATTCACTCCGAAAATCTCTGATTATTCTTCAAACAGAAGCAGTTTTTTTCGGCCTAAAGGTACCTGTCTTTTCGTTTTGCCTTTTTATTAATTTTTTTTGGTAACAATTGTTCAACCGTTCTATTTAAAACGGGAACTTTTCTTCTTTGTTAAATTGAATTTTGGATTGGTAATGGATAAGGAAACTTCTTGTCATCAAACAGGTAATTTCGGCATTATTTATGTATGAAATTCTTTTTCCTTCTATTTGGTGACTGCTGATCATTTTACTTCCTGTAAACGGACATGTTCTTTTTACCAAAGAATCTTTATATTTTTCTGAAAAGTGGAAAGAAGAAAAAAAATATCTTGAATATTATTAAGAGATCGTTTGATTTTATTAAGATGACGTTTATAGATATTCTTCAAGGATGCATGTCGTTCATGTGGATTAGATAACTGCAAGTAAATACTCAAGTGGATTGATGTGTTATTTGGATGGACGGTTGCCCTACTATTAGGGCCTAATTAATCCCGCTTTCCAGACAATATTACTTCCTGCAAAATTGGACTACAGAAATCATTTTGATCTGCCAATTCTATAAAATTAAGAATTCCCTGTTACAATGTATTGTTTCTTGTGAGAATTAGGCTTACTGGCACTGATGATCAATATCTAAGCCTTGTACTGATGGTGGTCACTGTCATTTCTTTTGTGGTCACTGTCCTTTCTTTTTCTTTTAAATTTACCTTTCAGTTCATTTGAGTTTATGAATATTAGTCAAGAATGAATAATGTGTGCTTGCATTTACTGCACTGTGGGAAAAGGCCATGTAGCATCATCATTTTGAATTTGGGATTTCTTTTGTTTCAAAACAGCAGGACATACTCCAGTTCACTCTTTCAAAACAATGGGTGGGGTTGGAGCAAATATAAAACATTCGCAATTTGAGGGAACTGATAGTGGGCTTGGCGGTCAGAATCCCTCTATATGGTCATCTCGTGAAGGAGGCGGTGATATTGGGATAGGAAAAAAGATCTTCTGTAATAGATCTTTGAACATGAAAAATATCGTTGCTGTTGGCTTTGATATGGATTACACTCTAGCACAATACATGCCTGAGACATTTGAAGCTCTTGCTTATGAAGGCACAGTTAGAAAGCTAGTCAATGATTTGGGTTACCCTCAAGAGGTTCATTTTTTAACTTGCTCTTTACTTAAGTGAAAAAGTCTCTCTATGTAACTTAACTCATTTGTTTTTCTGTTAGCTGTTGAAATGGACATTTGACTGGAAGTACATGGTCAGAGGATTGGTTATAGATAAAAAAAGAGGCAACATACTGAAGGTTCGTGATGATTAATCATTCAAAATAAGATGCAGCATAATTTTATCCTCCTTCTCTATTGAGAAGCCATTTCTTTGGAATGAATCATTTAAGTTTGTTGTCTTTATTCCTATTTCAGATGGACCGGCACAAATACGTTAAAGTAGCTTATCATGGATTTAGAGAAATGTTAAAAGAAGACAAAGTTGCTACTTATGGGAACAGTTTATTGCGTGATTCATTTGATGAACCGGACTATGGTCTGATTGATACCCTGTTCTCACTAGCTGCAGCCTACCTATTTGCTCAACTTGTAGACTTCAAGGATAAAAATCCTGGAAAATTTTCTCAAGGAACAGAGTAAGGGAGTTTCTATGGTTCTTTGATATCAACATGTACATAAATAGTTTATGCTTGCTGTCACTTTGTCCTTGTTGGCATACCTTAGGTTGTTTCACTGTTAACATGACAAAGTATGTGTAGGCATACAGTAAATGCAAAGAAGTATGGTAATTTATGGGCAGTTGAAATTATTTTAAATTCTTTTGGTCAATTAACTTCTCTTTGATTTTCTTTGATATAAATCCTTAATCAGTAGTTATAATTTGTGAATTTTATTCAAATTTAGGAGGGTAAGTCTACAGTAGGATTAACAATATCTTACCTGTGCAATAATTAACTGATTCATATGGACCATGTGCTGTGTAGTGTTTTCTTTTTGGTTATGACCTTGAAACAGTATAGGGTTGTTAACATTAAGCTGTTAGCCTTCATATATGCCTGGAGATTGTTGAATCACTTCTGGGCAACAACATCTGTGCCTGTTGAAGTAAGGTTTTCTGACTCGCCTTGCCAAAACCTTTCCTAAAGTACTGTTTCCTTCACAAGAAAACCACAGATATGTTTGAGAGTGGGGAGGGTAAAGAAAAAGTAGATCAATAGGGAAGTGGGAGAAAGTTCTTGCATTTAAGAAAGTAATAAACCAAGATGAATGCCATGTAAGGGCTGTCCTAGTCCGTGGTTTCACTTCATCCATTTTTAATTCTGAAGTGTGATTGAAACTTATGTTTTCTTATCGTACAATTCCCATATGGCAGCTATTCTTTTTTATTCAAGGATATTGTATCTGCTGTGGACTTATGCCATCGTGATGGAACCCTGAAGCAAATGGTTGCCCAAGATCCTAAAAGGTACTCAGTAGAATTCTACTTTTTATAACCTCAAAAGTTAAGTTAAAGACAATTTTAATATGGTTATCACTTTTTCTCTTTCTTTCTGGAATGCTGGTTTTATGCAACATCAATGGATTTGATCCCTCAAATGTTTGATCATTGTGCTATTTCATTACCCAGATATATCAATGAGGACTCTGCAATTGTTCCCATGCTCAAAATGCTTCAAGAGTCTGGTCGTAAAACATTTTTAGTGACCAACAGGTAATTATATTTGTTCTTTCAATTTTTTGCTTTGTATGGGTTTATACATGGTTCACTTTGGGAATATAATGAGTTATATTTGGTGCAGCCTTTGGGATTACACAAATGTTGTCATGAACTTCCTTTGTGGACCTAGAGCAGTTGATGGTTCTCGTGCATTAAATTTTGACTGGCTCCAGTACTTTGACGTGGTTATAACTGGGAGGTCTGGTTCTGAGAATACTTTAATATAACATTTTTTTCTATTTTCTTTTAATCTTTTTTCTTTGAACTTGGGTCAACATTTGGTGGATTTTCTTTTGGTTTTCCTGTTGTTATTCTGTATACATTTTGTGGGTTTCACATGCATTTAGTACTTCTGGACTTTTGATGTTGGGTTTTACTGGGTAGTTTTGTTATTTTAATGCAGAATATCTGGTCCTTTATGATGTTGATGGTCTCTCATGACTGAACTCTTAACTTTAATACTTTGTTATATTTTGTTAGTGCCAAACCTGGTTTTTTCCTTGACAAGAATCGGGCAAGCCTTTTTGAGGTTGATGCCAAGTCAGGGATGCTCATTAATACTGACAATGGTACGCCTATGGCTCAGGTAAAATATGGATATGATTACCAGGATCTTTCTACAATAATCTTTACTGGTTTAATTGACTTCTTCAACATTCTTAGCCATGTTTCTTCATTCCTTAAGGTTGGAAGTACTACTATAAAATTGCCAGAAAAGATCCAGAACAAGGATTGCAGAGTTTTTCAGGTTAACACAAAGCTGCATCTGTCACAATTTATACTGTTCAATAGTTATATTATTTTCTTTTCTTGGATACATTTTTTCTTTTGAATAAAAGAAGTGTTCACCTTTTTCTCAGGGAGGAAATGTTGGTCATCTGCATAAATTACTTTCTATTGAGTCAAGCTCGCAGGTACATGATCAAAACTCTTCATTAGTGTAAAAGGATACATTTAGGCTAACTGCAGGGAACTGATTTAAGTGGACTAGAAACGCTTCTTATAGGATTAGCAAAAGAAAAATAAAGAAAAAAAGAAAGAAAGAAGAAACGCTTCTTACTGTACATGATATTTCAATTTTTCCTCAGTCTTTGTATTTTGTGGTCTACATTTTAGGTGCTTTATGTGGGTGATCACATCTATGGAGACATCCTGCGCAGTAAAAAAGTTTTGGGTATATGTTCTACATTTCAACTGTTCTTTGTTTATTATAGACTGGATAAAAATTTTCAGTACTTCTCCTTAAGTTCCCTGAAACAAATAGAAATTAAACAAAGTTCTTGGCTGTTTTACTGCTGTTAGCAGTCAGTAACTTCATTGCTGTGATCAACCCTGATTGCCATTTCTCATGTGATCTGTTTTGGAGTTCATAGTTTTAATTATTTCAACAGGCTGGAGGACAATGCTTGTGGTTCCTGAGCTTGAGAAGGAAGTTGAACTTCTGTGGAAAATAAAGGATAGGCGTAAGGTATATACATGATGAACTCTCTTCAAAAATTAAACAGGTTTTCTGTATGAGAATATGTTTTGCCATTTTATCTTCTTGGAGAAGGAAAAATGTCCACCTTGGAAGTTATCACCTAGCCATGAGAACTATGCAGTGTGTCACTCATCTTTTATGACCACTTGCAGAATCTTCAACTATTGAGGAACAACCGTGATGAAATCGAAGATAAAATACATCATCTGAAGTGGTTACTGAAGTGAGTAAAGCGAGCCGTAGTCGTTGCAAATTTTCTTCTGAACCTTTGATATTTCTATTATAAGTTTTTATTGAATCCTTGCTTCTGTCTTCTGCTCTAGGTTTGGTGGTGATCCAAATAATGTCAAGGAAAATATTGCCTCTGAGATTGAAACATTGGAGGTCAGTTTATTTTTCTCAAAATATGATCTTTTTTTTTTTTTCTAAAATAAATTTTTTTAAAAAGAAAGAAACTGTGTTCATTGCATTAAAATAGGCCTAACATTTAACTTAATGAATTCATTTCATAGGTGGAAAGGGACCGGGTAAGGCTAAGGCATCAACAAACTCTGCGAGAATGCCACCGAGAGGTAAGACATTTGCTTGGTTATATTCCCCTCTTTTGTTTATCAACTGTTTACTGATAAAAAGAAAACTTTGGATAAAAAAAAAAAAAAAAAAAAAAACTTCAGTTCCATGAAGTATGGGGTCAACTGATGAAAACTGGTTACCAGAATTCTCGCTTTGCGCATCAGGTTCGATCTTAATTTATAAATTCATTTCTTTATTTGCTAGTGAATATTACCAATACAGAATGTGTATGATGATGATGTACCCTCTGAATTTTACAAAAGGTGGAGAGATTTGCGTGCCTCTATTCTAGCCAAGTGACGAACTTGGGCTTGTATTCGCCAGAGAAATACTACAGGCCGAGTGAAGACTTCATGCCTCATGATTTTGATATCTTTCCTTTGTAAAAAAGAAAGATCACATCCCTTTTGAAGTTTAGAAGCGGCTTAGCGCACTATATTTGCTGGAATAACAACTCCAATCTTTTAGCTATATTTTGAATTTTGAACTCCAATCTTTTTTAGCTATATTTTGAATTTTGTCTTACTTTGAGACAGTTGATTGCAAATTGTGCACAGCGTTGGGATCATACATTCTCATATGAATATGAATATTTTCCTTTTTAACTTACCCTTTTCCTTTCTTTAAAGAAATAATAAAGAAAAGGTATCAGACAATTTGCTTGCGTATGCATGCATAACAACAGTGTTCTTGGATTTATATTATTCAGAAATAATAGAAACACAGGTATCCAGCATAACACAACCTGAGTGCTGCTATTTACATTTTAACCTAATCTGAAACAAGCTGTTCTCCTTTTAGGAACCTTGCAAATCATCGTGTCCGAAGGTGTAGGCATCATGAGTGTCTGGTGGTGGTTCAGGGAAGATCTCACTGGATGATCTTTTGTGCGAAGATGAATACTCAATTGCACCACTTCCATGAGAACCTCGGGCTGAGTATTTAAGACTGTTGTTCATAGTCAAACCAATACCAATAGCAATACCATCTCTTGTTTGGCCAAACATATTATTACTAGTATTATAATTATTATTGCTTTCTGAGGAGCTGCTGAGACGCCAACTGCTGAACAAAGCAGCGGTCCAAGACGTTCTTGATGAAGTTGTTCTCAATCTTGCAGAGCCGAATTCATCCCTTACAACCTTAAAAGGGTTTTCTAGTGCAGTGAGGATGTGTCTCATTGATGGTCGCCTTGTTGGCTTTGGGTTCAAACATGACTTGGCCACAACAGCCACTGCCCACACCTCTTCTAGCAGATCTTCATCTACTAGAAGAGACTCATCCACAATCTTAGGAATCATTTCTTTCTCATGGATACTGATACAAGGCAGGTTTTTTTCCAGCCACTCATTAGTTGATGCCTCGTCTGAGTTGCTACTGATGCCAAGCTTGCCAGTGACAAGCTCCAGTAACACCTTCCCAAAACAGTAAACATCATATGCACAATTCACAGTTGAAGTTGAAGATCCTCCTGCTCCTGTTCCATCAGCAAGAAAGAACTTCATTTTGAATAAAAGAATTTAAAATATATATAATTGTATTTTCAACCCCTGGAAAAGAATCAACATACCTGAAGAGCCCTTTTCTGATGTCCTGAACATTACCAAAAAAAAAAAAAGAAAGAAAAATGGTTAGGCTTAGCAAAGAAAAAGTTATGATGCTGTTCCAATGTTTAAAATGTTACTTACTGTGGCATCCGTAGTAGCCTTTTTATAGAGAGCTGATGGTTATCTCCTCCCTGCGTACAAACCTCACTCAAACTTCCCAACCTTACTTCATATTTATCATCCAGGAGAATGCTGCTAGCTTGAATATCCCTTCAATTGTCAATAGCAAACTATATGAAACAAGGATTTCATCGATAATGGGAGACCAGAAAGTGCAAAAAGCAACAGGCAATCCCTACTGAATGAAATAGACAAAAAAAAAGAGCAGCTATACGCGTAGTAGTACCTATGGACGCGGGGAGGATCACACTCATGGTGCAAATAAGTTAAGCCCTCTGCAGCTCCAATGGCAACTTTTAATCTTGTAATCCAATCCAAAGATTGTAAACCATCACCCTTCCAAATCCGTAGCCTTGTACAAAGAATTCGATAGATCTCCTTTTGACATATGTTTGTAAACCAAGATCATCTCATTTTCTTGGTCTAAGCAATGGCCAAGTAAGGGTACCAGCCTCGGGTGTGTTACCTTGCTGAAAAGATCTAATTCTAAGTTAGACATTTCTTTCTTATCAAATTGCAAACTTTTTACTCTCTTTATAACAACAAGCTTTCCATCCAATGTGCCATAGAAAAGATCCCAGAGTGACCATGCTTGATGAGGTTTGATTCACTGAAATTACTGGTAGCTCGGATGATTTGCTCATATGAAAATGCTTCTCCGAGGCCTGATGATTTTGGAGTTGTTGAAGTGTGAGGTGCGTTATCTTCAACAAACAGGCCTCACATCTATCACACCTCTCCTCTTTATACCATGTTTTGCACATAATCTTCTGATAAGCAGAATTCCTGACCCCAAAATCACAATTAGGCCAACACCACCAAAAGTTCCCACCATTTTGTATGTAAACTTCCTTTTATTTTTTGATGGTGCTGACATTGGTGGCACAAGTGGCTCGGGGTCATCATTTCTTTTGTAAACAAGGCCGTGCTGGGCATAGAAAGTCTGACAGTCTTCAAATACCCTTTGATCCGGTATGCTCAGAAAGCAATTATTTGAAAATGCTGGCCTGTTCTTGTCTCCAATAGGAGCCAATCCTCCAAAGTAGTTACTCGATAGATCTATCACGCCAATACTCTTAACTCCGGAGCTCAAATTTCCATAGAACAAATTGTTCGAGAAGTTGAACAACACATTAGCATCTTTGGAGAAAGCAGTCATGTTTGGCAAAGCCCCTGTAAATTTATTCCCCGAGGCATCAAGAAACCGCAGTTTAGGCATTGCCACTAAAGCATCAGGGAACTGTCCATCAAAATGATTCCGGCTAAGCACCATGTATCTCACTTGATTGAGATAAAGGAATAACTTAGCAGGTAATGCACCTTGTAGCTCATTATTTGTAACAAAAAATTTGTGCAAACTCTTCAACTCACCTAAGTTCTCTGGCAATGACCCTGACAAGTAATTGTATCCAACATCAAGCTCAACCAATTGAGAAAGATTAGCCAACTGGGGTGGAATAGAATTACTAAGACTATTTTGGTGCAACCTCAAGAATCTGAGCTTAGAAAGTGAACCCAACTCAGAAGGAATGTCCCCTTGAAGTGAATTTGAAGACAAATCAAGACTGGTCAGATTACCAAGGGCTGAAATAGCACCTGGGATCGACCCTGTTATTAAGTTTCGAGAAAGGTCAAGAATGGACAATGAATATAAATCCCCCAATGCAGATGGGATCGCTCCAGTGATCGAATTTCCAGATAAATTTAGTGACTTTAACTTCCCCAATGATCCGAGTGACACAGGAATAGAACCAAAAATATAACAATAACTAAGATCAAGAACTTGCAATGTGACTAATCTTTGGCCAAACCACTCTGGGATTCGCCCTGGAAGTGAAAAACCCGAAGAGTTAAAGGAAGATAACAAAGTAAAACTGCTTAAAGAATCAACAGCAAACCGTGGATTAAGCTGTCCTCTGTAGGTTCTCCTTAACCCGGATAAGTTTATCCCTGTAACTCTGCCATCTTGACATTGAATCCCAGTCCAGTTGAAGCAAGGTTCAGCCTTTTTATGCCAATCTCGTGCTGTGATGCCCAGAGATGCCCGGAGGTTCAGAAGGGCGAACCTTTCTGAGTTGGAACTCAGTTGAGATAGCACAGAACCAAAGAACAAGTATAAAAATACAATCTTGAGCTTAAACACCATGACTCTCCTTCAATGGAAACTGCAATGGAAGTGATCCAAATGCAAAACTGGCAGCAGAGTTCAGAGTTCACAGTTCAGAAAGTTTAGCCCTACCCATCTTTTCTGAACTTTGATAGCTACCTCTCCTCCTCCTTCTCAGCTGTTTAACGCAAAAACATTAGTACTATAAATTATCAACAGTAGAAAAAATCCTAAAGAAAAACAAAATACAGAATATTTAGAGCAGGACAACTCAATGGTGTTTTATGAATAAAACTACCTGTAGCCAAAAAACTTAATGGAGTTGGATATCACTTTATTTGATGAAAGATTCACGAGCTCTGATTATTACATTAAATGCAATTCAAGAAAAGGAATGGGATTTAGGGAAGAAAAGGTAAGTGAGAGACAGAGAGAAGTAATAAAGGCAAGCAAGAAATTAATTGAAAAAGAAGGTGATTTCTCAACGGCCACAACCGTTCATCTTAAACACACGTCTCTTTCTCCATTGTGAAGTAGTAACGCCATTAATGAGGCTTTTTAGCAGTTGTATTGTATATGAGACAGAGCTCAGGTACTTAAAATGGAGGTTTTTTTTTTCCGCTTTTCTCAAGAAAGAAGAAAGAAAGATTGAAACTTTGAAGTAAGTAGTAGCAGAAAAGCTCCGGGAAGTAGTATTAGTAGTACCTTGAGCAATTGTTGTAGTCGACCTCGCCCATGGGTTTCCACTGATTTTTCTTGGCTATTCATGGGGAAAAGTTTACTGGAACAAGGACATGGGTGAGTCAACTCGTCAACTCCCCCATGGGTTATTTCTTGAAACGTACCATTACTTTTCAAATTTGTCACCCGCTTCTGTTTGTTCTTTTCTTTATCCCACTAATTTAATCCTTTTGTATTTATAAAAAATATTTATGAAGTTAGATTTTTTATAAACAATATCAAGATCCTTCTTTTACACATTTGTCCTAATGCAATGAGGGGAAATTGATGGGAAATTGAGTTGCTTTCTTTCTTGCACTATAAAATTTAAAAAGTATTTATTTTTTTCACACTAATTTCTTGTATTTAAAAAGGAAAAGAAAAATCAAATAAATAGTTTAGTGACACGTAGGAGAGAGAGAGAGAAGAGAGAGAAAGGGATAATACACCCCGCCAAAAACACAAATTCCATAAGGGTGACAATTGGATATAAGCTGA
This sequence comes from Asclepias syriaca, assembly GCA_027405835.1. Taxonomy (NCBI): domain Eukaryota; kingdom Viridiplantae; phylum Streptophyta; class Magnoliopsida; order Gentianales; family Apocynaceae; genus Asclepias; species Asclepias syriaca. The sequence goes on from CM049934.1 coordinate 22,295,164, forward strand.
CTCGGTCATCTCCGCAATTATCCTTTTCAAAATTATTGTAAGGATGAGAATTTCTTACCACAAAAATAATAATCTTTCTTTTCAAATTGACTTAAAAGAAAAAGAATGAGAAACCAAACAATATTGTCTATTCATGATAGCTATTTCTTTCTAATTTTATTCAATTTTCCATTTATAATTTCTTTTAAATCTTCGTATAAACGCTTAAATTGATTAAAAAAATTATTAACGAGACACGTGGAATTGGGCTGATCCTTTCTTGGGCCTGGATCCGGGCCTATATCCCCAATTATGGGTCATGGATATCTAAAAAACTAATTAGATTAATAGGGCCTATATTATCCTAATCTAAGCCCAATTTCCAAACCCTAAATTATTATAAAAACATTTTCTTATAATTGAAAAAGAAATTCTAATAAGAATTGGATTCTTATAATGAAGATTATTATTGGAAATTTAATGATATTGAAAGTGAAATCATTTGTCCCCTCAAGATTTTGTTTGCTTTTAACAACGTTTCTTGAATTTGTTAATGATTTGCTTTTTTATTTATTTGAATTGAAATTTATGTTTGGTTTCTTTTGGCTATTGTCGAAAAAAAAAGAAAAAGAAAATTACCATATATGATTGTGTGTTAGGAGGATTGTTGTGATTGAATTATAAATTTAGACTGAAAGATTGAATCTTGATTGCAATCTTGCTTGTGTTATGATTGGACTATAATATATATATATATATATATATATATATATATACATACATTAGGCTTAATCTAACAATGAGATTTTGATCAGATCAGAAAGGGTTCTGGGCATAGATATGTGAAATCTGAAATCAAGATTCTTTCTCCATGGAAATGGAGATTCAGAATAATGTAAAAACAGAGAAAGGATTTAGAAATTTTGATCAAGTGGGGGTGGATGCATTTCGGCGTAGTAGATGTAAACAGGTCTTTTTTTTTTATCCCCGAATTGATTGAGAGATACAGGAATCTATCTCTATATCTTCTTAGCCTTCTAGTAGCACTGAATCTTCTTCCTCCTTCATCACTTGTTTGCCCAATCATTCTTTCATTATTTTTCTTTGGTCCCTTCCAATTTGCAGACAGCCTGGAAAAAAAATGCTGCAGATTATGGAGATTTATTTTAATTTTAATGTGCTTGAAACTGGGATCTGCTGATTTTCTTATCTTGCTTAGTCACTCAAGAAGTACTGAAGATTCTCTCCATGGATAAAACCACAGAACATAATCAATGGAGGAGGACCATGGAGAATGATGATAGAAACCTTTCAACTTGTGGAAAGGGAATGAAGGAAAGGGTTTCTTTTTCTTTTTTGAAAAGATCATGAAATTGAAATAAGAGGCATCTGCTAAAAAGAAAATATATTTTTTTTTCCTGGAAAATTAGTGAAGGATATTATGATAAGGAATCAAATAACTTGGGATGGTTTTCTCTATGGTATAATTTGCTCTATCCCAAACAGGACAAATAAGTTTACGTTGTTTTACCTTTTGAAAAAGTCAAGAATTCTTATTCAGTGAAGCCATGGAGATCTTAGTCAGAAAAGAATCTGTTGGAATTAAAAAAAAACCCAACTTGCATTCAGGACAGGGAAACAGAAAAAATGGCCAAAAGGATTAGTATGAACAGTAAAATTTCTTCACTTTTTTTTCTTTTTTCTCACAATTACAAGGTTGATATAGAAATATAACGAATGTATGTATATATATATATATATGTAGATGTTGTTTTCAGCATATATTCTTAGTTAGCTGGTACAACATTGTTAGGATAAACTCCATAAGGATGCTTATAATCAAGAAACAGACAAGCAGAAAATGGCCATAAAGAAAATATATACATATTTGTTTCTGTTAATAATTTTCAAGAAACTGACTGATTACAGACCAGTATGAACTATGAAGTACTGATCTTCAGTATCAGCATGATTGTGGATGGAACTTTTGATAAAGATGTGATCTTTTTTGTTTTAAAGAAAAAGATTGTAAATTTGAAAGATATTTTGAGTGGAATTATTACGTAATAAAAAAAAAAAGAAAAAAAAGGACAAAATTCAAGTACAATGGGAAACATAGTTAAAATTGAGAATACAGACATAAAAGGTTCTCCAAGTTCCAGCTATGGTGTATCGTACGGTATGTAAATAAAATCATGATGATTCACGAAGGAAGCCAGCTAAAGAAATTCGTGCGTGTTTTTGGAACCTTGTTCAAGAATCAGAAAATTGCTGAAGAAAGTACAGACCTTATCACGTTTGAATGAACTTAAAATGGGAAAACAAAAAAAAAGAAAGAATGGACACAGTATTTATTATATGCAAGAATCTCAGATTGATACATACATACATATATATATATATCATCACACTCTGTAAAAAAAAAAAACAAAAGAAAGACATGGAAAATCAAGCGTTGTGCCCGTGAACTTTTTCTTTTATGGTAACCTGCTGGATTTGCTATAATTTGTATTTGTAAAAAATCAAGGACCACCACCACATCTTCTGTGAATCTGTGATTAGATGCATTTTTCTTCTTTCTTTTTTTTTTTTTTTTCTTGGTTAAAGACAACTTTTTTGTGTAAGTTTATGTACTTTTTTTGGGTTTAATCTTAGTGCCGAGAAGCATGATTTTGTAAGGAAAGTGATGGAAAACATGACCATCTTTTTAAACAAAAAGAAAAGAAAAGAAATTTTCCCTGTTTTTGCAAGAAAGACAATATCTTCTGCCAGAAAAGCTCCTTGTCACCGCCCCACACAGCGCTGTCTATTTCAGTCCTAGTCTTTCCTCCCTCCCTCCCTCCCTCCCTCCAATTATATATATATATACATGTAGAGAGAGAGAATCATTTCTACACTACAGAAGAAAAATAAATAAATTTTGAAATGGGTTCAAACTCAAAGTGGACTGCTAAGCAAAACAAGTTGTTTGAGAATGCTTTGGCAGTGAATGACAAGGATACACCAGACAGGTGGCAATGTGTGTCTAAAGCTATGGGTGGTTGTAAGACTGCAGAAGAAGTGAAAAAGCATTATGAATTGCTTGTGGAAGATGTTAAGGACATTGAATCAGGAGAAGTCCCTTTGCCTAACTACAACAACTCCACTCTTTCCGGCAACTCCACCATGGATGCCGGCGAACAGAGGTACGATAATATCCATATCTGTCCTTCCTCCTCCCAACCCCTTTTGGGCTTTTGTCAAACTCATCATTTTATATAAATGTCGTGGTAAATGGGAACTCATCTTTGAATTTTCCTTTTGCAGGCTCAAGTATCTGAAACTCCAGTAAGCAAGTAAAAAAAAATGGGGGTGGGGGGGCTGGCTAGTTTATAACTTATAAAACAAGAAATTCCATTTGCTTTGTTAACTGCAAAAGCAAGTGATGTAATAAAATGGGGGTGGGGAAAGTAGATAATATATATATATATATATATATATATATATATATATATATTATAGTTATTATGTTATGTCTTTTCTAGTTTTCCATTCTGCAAATCGCAGGTTTTCTCAACTCCTTGTAAGGACTTAGAAATGAAAGATGGAAATTTTTTATTTATTTTTCAAAATGCATGAACTTTGCAGCTAAAGAAACCATTGTCGGTGGTGACATGAATCATTAGATGGAATGAATGGAAGATTGATCCAACAACTCATTATTAAAATAATCAAAATGTTAATAATAATTAATATAAAAAAGAAGACTTTCATCCTTATGTTGTCGGAAAAACAGGAAGAGAAAAGAGAAGAGTAATACTTTTCAAGATTTTTTTTTTTTATGTGCCAAACTAAACAGTACAGGGCCAAAATGATCCTGAAATTGAAAACAATTATTTGGTGAAGAATTTCCTAGTAAGAGTTGTAATAAATCAAGCATTCTGGAAAACCTCCTTCATAAGTCTTTCTGTGAGAACTTTGGGCAGTCCCATCACACTATCAGTTGCCCCAATCTGCCAAAATCATGCAACATTAACAAAAGCAATTTATTACTCATATCCTGGAAATTCAGCTTAACCAAAATCCGCAGCTCTAGGCAGGCAACCACACACAAAAAATCTAGCCAGTACAGAAAGATACGGAATTGACAATTCTGAGGTCAAGTAAAACTTGAATTGGTAAAAATGTAGATTGTAGATGAGGGAACTAACCACTTCCTTTACATATGGTAAGATCAAGGGATGTTCGATGATTAGGGCACCGGCTACATTTAACACAAGCCCCTCCTCAATCTGAAAAAAAAAAGAGAGAGAGAATTCCCCTCACTAAATACCACACAAAAAACACAATATACACAGCAACGACATTGATAATTCCTTACCAGGCTGTCAATAACTTGCTCTGGAATCTCCAGGAAATGTATCTGTAAGAACTATGGTTATCACCCTTATCTTGTACAAGTAAATTGCATAGACATAAGGAAAAAGGCATTTTAAAATCCAATCGTGTAACAGTACTGGGAATCTAATAATATGTCAAATGATTTTTAAAATTACTAAATGAGACCAATAACTGAAACTACAAAATTCAACTTTTGATTTTATTGCAATCTAATACCAGAAGACTGGACAGGTTTATCAGACCAGAGCTCTTTCCTTGTTTAATTTCCCTAGCAGAAAATATACAGATGACAAAATCCTCTAGTTTTGATAGACAACTATGCAATGGGAGCACATAGTGAGTACCAAATTAGTCTTTAAAACAACAACCGTTAAAACAGAAGTAGAGTACCTCAACTTTGTCCCAATCTCCTCTCCTAAATCCTGATTTGAGGTCGGTAACAATAACAGAACTAACAGTTGCTGCATGTCTGCCAGAATAACCTGCAATAAATTTCTGGCATAAAAATCCAGAACTGACAGAATTGCCTAGAGTAGAAAGTGTGTGGATAGGGGAAAAAAAACCTTTTAAGAACTCGCGTGCTTCTTCTATGCTGGATGGTTTTTCCCTGATCATACCTTCATAGACCACGACCTAGCAATGATTTAACTTAATGGTAAGATCAATGCAAATTCCACTTTACAAAAATTTAACATCACAGAGAAAAGATGGAGCACCATCATTAAAATCCACAACTGTATCACACCAATTGCCTATTATTTAATGTAAGCTTTTGACATAACATAAGAAGTAAGAAAAACCTTTGATCATAAGTTTCCATAATAATATCATTAGTAGATGCACCATGTGGCAGTGATATGCATATTCCATTATATAAGGAGGTTTTAAGAGTATTGAAAATGGAAGAAATATTAAGTGTAGAAATGAAGAAATTCAATGTGCAAGTTGTCGGGTTGATACTTGTTCCGTCAAACTTTTTAATAAAAATAGAAGCTAGAAACTAATTAAAAACAAATATAGTAAAAAAAAAAAAAACAAAGCTTACTTCAAAGTACATAGAAAGGGAGCAATGTTGTTCAAACATAAAAATTACTCTAAGACAATTCATTTTAGTTGAAATGTCTTATACTTGGTCACATGTAATTAGAAGTGTTGGCTCAGCATCTGTCTTGTGTTCACCAATAGGTATCTTCGATGTGATGGCTTCTGCCTAGTGAAAAATCCCATTAGACTATGTAAGTCCCTAATATAAATGATGAAATGTTTTATTAAAGAAGTTCAGTAATCACGGAGTAAAAATCACATTCAGGTCTAAGCAGGCATCGTTGCACCAAAAAACCAAGAAAAATTATAGATAAAACCAACTTTGCTAGTAAAATAGAGAGCATCATAAGATGGGATACAAGCCTACTTCTGTGCATCTAAGAAGGAACAAATGAAAATCCAAATACAGTAGAAATGATGATATTATATATCTTTTAACCCTTTATTGATAAGCATTTATATCTTATCCTTCTGTTTCTTGGACACCTCTACTTTCACAAGCAATTTACTGAATAAACATATAGTGTTGCAAATTTATTGTTCATTAGTAGAAGTTCAAGTAAGTATTATTATTATCTCAAAATGTCAATAAGGATCACTTAACTGTTTGAGCTTTTACTTAATGTGGGAAGTTCTGCAACGGTTGAAGATTCTTACTCCAAAGAGTGAGTATTTCATAGCAAAAAGATTCAAATTTAACTCTCTAATTGTTCAACCACTATTCTGCAGTCCTTCATTCTAAAAATTAGTATTAGGGTAGTTCTGCATCATTAAGCTATATATGAGAAGCATTCATGTTCCTCTAAATGCTAGCCAAGAATCATAGCCCAATGTTAAGCAAACATCAGACATGTGCTAGAAAGCAGATAAAATTGATAATATTCATAAAGGCAAGCATCACTTAGAGAAACAATAAGCACGTACTGTGTCTGCAGTAACAACTACTGTTGATTTGTCATCCTTTCCTTGGTTTTCAACAGACTGAAGTTTCGAGATGATAGCATCTGCCTGAAATGCAACAATTTTTTTGCCAGCTCAATAAAAATAGTTCACCAAACACTGAAGTACAAATATAAAAATATAAAAGATGTGTCTTTTATCCCTCAAGAAACATGATAAGAAGAAACACAACTGAGATTCAAAACTCCCAACTCCGCATTACCATACAATTAACCAGAATTATTGCATTTTAGGCCAAGAAGTGAAGAATGAAAAGTACATCCCTTCCCATCTTAAATGATTAGTCCAAATTATCCAACTTTCAAACAATGGACAAGACCAGTACCTTCCCCTCTGCAATAGCCATTACCAATTCCTCCGGCTTCTCCTTCCTGATGGCTTTCTCATCTATATCCGCCGACTAAACAACAATAATAAAAACACTTCAGTTCTTGATACAGAAATAACAGAAAACAGCTGAGAATTTTTTTTTTTTTTTTTGGCAAGAATATACCATGAGAGTGAAATTGTAACCCATTTCAGTAAAAATTTTCCGTCGAGCTACAGAAGATGATCCCAAGATCACCTGCATAACAGCATAACATTACTATCTCAACTTTCAACCAATCTAGTTCCATGGAACAAAAAAAACAGATTTCCCGCCATTAATCAAGCTCATAAAACAACTATAGAAAAATTCGAGACTGTTTCATCAAAATTACGGAAAATGTTTCATCCATTACCTTGAACTGAGAATTAGGGTTTGCTTCCATCTTTCTTGGAGACAACAAACGACGCGAACACTCTGTCTTCGTTCTCGCTCGCGTTAAAGAAAAAAAAGAGCCTTTCTAGTAAATTTTATATACTTCAAAAAAAGATTTAAAATTTATGTAAATCAAAATATTTTTTCTTTTTGGATAAAAAAAAAATTCTAGAAAAGGCAAATTATTTCCCCTTTTTATTTTTTTTCGTGGGGCAGCGAAAACATAATTTTCAAGAATTAGATTCTTGAAAGCAAACTGTAAAGTAGCATCCTCGTTTTTCATGATATCTAAATTTTTTAAAAAAACTGTTATTATTTAAAATAATTAAATATATATATATATATATATAACTCCTTAAATATATTAAATATATATAAAATAAATATTAAATTTATAATTCTATAAAATATTTACGAGTATGTATTAGGCGGCCCATGATGGGGTGGGCCATTTAGTTGCTTTGCCAGCTATTTTTAGGACAAGCGGTCAACCCCACGTGCTCTTTCCACGTCAGTAGATAAAAACATATTCTCACGTGGGGACTGACTGATTTCTCCTGAATTTAGTGCAGATTATTTGACGATCAATATCAGCTTTGATAGATACTCCTCGTTTTATTATCACTGACTGTACTCCTAATTACTCCTCTTGCCATAAAAAACGGCGAGGAATTTCCGATTCTTTATCCGTACAAAAAAATAAAAATCTTTCCTTTATTAATTTCTGGCAGAGGGCTAAGCCTACCCCTTTTCCCCTTTCCAATTTCTTTATAATTTCTCCGATTTTAGCCTTTTATATTTGATCTTCTAGAAATACGTTCTTTTGTTATATATATATGTGTATGTATGTATATTTACTGGGCTGTTTGTAAATAAAGTTTCGAACTTTGAAGTTGAAAACTGAGTCATGGACAGGGGAGGCGGCGATGAAGCTCAGGTCAAGATTAGTGCTGCCACGAGTGGCGGTGCCACGGTGGGAGTTCGGATCCAGCAAACTCGAAGGCTACCGGATTTTCTTCAGAGCGTTAATTTGAAGTATGTTAAATTGGGTTATCACTATTTGATCTCTCACTTGTTAACTCTCTGTCTCGTGCCTTTAATGAGTGTTATATTGATTCAAGCTTCACAAATGAACCCAGATGATGTTCATCAATTATGGCTTCATTTCCAATACAATCTTGTTTCTGTTGTTATTTGCTTTGCTTTATTGGTGTTTGGATGCACTGTTTATATAATGAGTCGACCTAGGCCTGTTTATTTGGTTGATTTTTCTTGTTATAAACCTCCTGATCATCTTAAGGCTCCCTCCAATGAATTCATTGTTCACTCAAGGTCTACTGGCTACTTTGATGAATCTTCTCTTGAGTTTCAGCGGAAGATTCTTGATCGTTCTGGACTTGGAAATGAAACTTATGTACCAGAAGCTATGCTTCATATCCCTCCAAGGATATCTATGGAGGCTGCAAGGGAAGAGGCAGAGCAAGTTATGTATGGGGCATTGGATAATTTGTTTGCAAATACAAACATTAATCCTAAAGATATTGGAATTCTTGTTGTGAATTGCAGCTTGTTTAATCCCACACCTTCTTTAGCTTCCATGATTGTGAATAAGTATAAATTGAGGGGTAACATTAAGAATTTCAATTTAGGTGGAATGGGATGTAGTGCTGGAGTTATTGCTGTTGATCTTTGCAAAGATTTGTTACAAGTTCATAGGAATACTTATGCAGTTGTTGTCAGTACAGAGAACATTACACAGAATTGGTATTTTGGGAACAAGAAATCCATGTTAATTGCCAATTGTCTGTTCAGAGTTGGTGGTTCTGCTATCTTGTTATCCAATAAGGTAAAAGATAGAACAAGGGCTAAGTATAGGTTAGTTCATGTGGTTAGAACACATCGCGGCGCTGATGATAAGGCCTATCGTTGTGTTTATCAAGAACAGGACGATACGGACAAAGTTGGCGTTTCGTTGTCAAAAGATCTAATGGCCATAGCTGGTGGAGCTCTTAAGGTCAATATAACAACTTTAGGTCCTTTGGTTTTACCCATAAGTGAACAGCTTCTGTTTTTTGCTACTTTAGTTGTCAAGAAATTGTTCAGAAAAGATGTGAAGCCTTACATTCCTGATTTTAAGTTGGCATTTGATCATTTCTGTATACATTCTGGTGGAAAAGCTGTGATTGATGAACTGGAGAAGAATCTTCAGCTGTTACCAGAGCATGTAGAAGCTTCTAGAATGAACCTCCATAGATTCGGGAACACGTCTTCGAGTTCCATTTGGTATGAATTGGCTTACATTGAAGCTAAGAGAAGAATGAACAAAGGACAAAGAGTTTGGCAGATTGCATTTGGTAGTGGTTTTAAGTGTAACAGTGCAGTTTGGCAAGCACTTTGTAATGTGCAGCCTTCTGTACATAATCCATGGGAAGATTGTATTGATAAGTACCCTGTTGAACTTGCTTCATAGCAGACAAAGGAATTCCTTGAATTCTTCCTGTTGGAAAAATGGCTGTAACTTATTATTGTTGTTATTTCTATGTTATGCAGCAGCTTCCTCGTCTTTGCAGTGCATTCTTTTCTCTTTTTTTCACGTTTTAGCAGTTTCATATGATGATAGAATCTATTGATCCGAGGTTTATCTTAATCTTAAAAAGTTCATCTATAAATTAGAGATTTTTCAGGTGTAAGGATTAAAAGTCAAAGGTGGATTATAAAATTGGTATTATCTTATCCCATTAGTTGACTTGTTCAAACTTCAACGCATGCCAACGTCCTGGATGTTTATATTTATATACATAAGCAGAAGATTTGGGCATTGATTAGGTCAAACCATATGACAATCGTTTGAAACTTTAAAGAAAAAAGGAAAAAAAAGAAGAAAAGCTACCATCTTTCTTGATGGGGCAAAGTGATAAACACTAAAAAAATACAGTTCCATGGTGATTACAAGAACACTAAAATGGAAATTGAAGAAGCAAGTGTGTAATACGCTGCTTCATTCATGATTATTGGGATTATTGAGTATTTGAACATGAACCAAAATACTCGCTAAATGAATATGAAAGATAACAGCAGCACCAATTACAACAACAATGGATAAAAGAATTGAAAAATATCACCAGAGAATATAAGTTCATCTGAAGGACAACTGGATTTCTTCCAGTGTTTTTCCTTTTGTCTCCGGCACACAAATCGACACGAAAACCACAGTAAAAGCACTCATGATCATGTAGACGATGAAAGTTCCTGTTAATAATGACAAGAATCCAGAAATAAGAATTTAACTTTTTGATTTAACATGAAACGGATAGGGAGAAAGAGCAAATTTACCTCCACTACTCCAGGATAATAGTAAGGGAGCAGTCAATGTAATGATCCAGGAACACATCCAGTTAAGTAAAGTTGCTACACTACCAGCAAGGCCTTTAATCTTAACAGGAAGAATCTGGAATGTTTAAGACAAAGAAACAAGTCATAGGTTGTTTCTCTAAGTGAAACTCATACACTGAAATATTTCTCTAATTTTCTCTATATGCTTGATTAGTCTAAAACGATCCAAGAAACGAAAACGAAGTTGAATTGCAGCGACTAACATCAAAAGAAAGATAAAATGAGTACCTCGGACATTATTAGCCATGGGATAGGCCCCATTCCAAGCGAAAAAGAAATGATCATCAGCTGAAAATACAGTGTTGATGATTTAGATAATGAAGAAAATTCTTGACCATAGAAATGATTAGAAATGCGTACCATAACTCCAACCACAGAAAGAATACCCAACGTGTTGTATATAGAAGAATCCGCAGACACAAAACCCTGAAATGATTCAAGGTGGTAGATTATCAGACAAATGGAGCAGAAAGAAATGTCAGAAATACAGAGTTCTACGCATCTTCAGTGTAAACTACCTTAGCAAAGAAAGCAACCGCAACAAGTAGTAGACTGAAAGCCATTCCAGTAGAAGAGATCTGTAATTAATTCCCTTTTCATCAGCTAGACTGACAAGGCATAGGTGCATAGCAATATAAACAAATACATATAATTTTTTTAAATACTCACGATGAGTAGAATCCTGCGTCCAGTTTTGTCCACCAACCATGTAGCAATTCCAGTGGCAACCACCTAAAGAATGCATACATACCCTTTTTAGCAAAATATGAGACAGGAAAAAAAATGTCTAATTTTATGTAAAGTGGTATATTCCTCTAGAAATAATGTTCAAATTTACCTGGATAGCACCAACTGCAAATGATGCAATATTGCTTGATGAAATTCCTGTCCATTTATGGGTAAATGAGTGAAATTTTCATCTTAATAGTGATAAAGTAGAAACTTACTACTGCAAGGGGAAAATGGAAAGTGAACTGAAAATTTTCACATACGTACCAGCAGATTCAAAAATGTTACTGGAATAAAATAGAACACCATTAGTCCCACTAAGCTGTTGCAGCACCAGCAATCCAATTCCTATCTGCCATACAAAAAGGGACGCCAATTTGAAAATATCAATTCATCTTTGTTTTCACCATATCCATTGTTAGATAAACCTCTGTTATAAAAGAGTTCAGATCTTCTCAAAAGTCATTAACCCAATACCATTAGAGGGAACCAATATCTCTTGTGTTTGAGTTCAGCAAAACGAAGAGCTGTTCTTCTGGTAGTGGATGATGCCACGGATCTCTGCAAAATTGAAAACTTCATTCTGTTAAAACTATCCTGTTGTAAGTCATCTGACTGACATTTCTGCAGACATAATTGAGAGAGAAAGACCATAGAATTGAAGCACTTAATCTTTTCTAGAGTTTACCTTGATCTCATTTACTTCAAGTGTAATGTCTGTGTCAAAGCCACGAAGAACTTGCAAAGAAGCTTCAAAATCATCAGTCATCCCCATTTTCGCCTAAGTATTGTGGCAGAGTATTTAGTTACTTCAATTACACATTTGAAAAGAAATCAGAAAACAACTCATTTTATAAAGCTCACCAACCACCGAGGAGACTCAGGGATGAAAAATAGGCCAGGTATCAGGACAAGACAAGGCAATACTCCTGTCGTAGATGATAAGACGAAGTCACTTATCCCTCATTTTGTATGTGCAACATATAAAATACTAATACTAGGTGCATAATAAATAATGTAGCAATAGCACCGTGAGCCTAGGGAACTGCAGTTTCTTTCTATGTAAAATCATATATAGACAGAATTTTAAGCTCAATCATCATACAGTTTCTTAAAGAGTTACCTAAAACAGCAAGTAATCTCCAGTTGACAAAAAGTCCCAGTAAGTAAGCCAGCATAATTCCAATGGTTACAGAAAGCTACAATAACAAAGAAAAAATTTTGCTCAATGAAAAAGAAAAAGTTTTTGCTCAGTAAAACAAGTGCTGAACAAAAACATATTATATATATATATATATATATATATATATATGTAATGATAACAAGACAAAAAAAATAAAATATATCAGCTAACCTGATTCACTGAACCCAAACCCCCTCTCATGTTATGGGGTGCTATTTCTGCTATATATACAGGCACCTATTAACATATAAAAAGAGAGTTCTATATCACAAGTGAACTTTAAAATCTTCTGAAAATTGAAAAGATCGAAAGAGAATCAACCATAAGAAAGTTTAATTATTACCGTGTAAGAGATTATTCCAACACCAAAACCTTCTAGCAATCTTCCCATGTATAAAAATGACACATCCTAAGCAAAATAACCAAAATCCAAAGCATGGATTAAGTTTGGAAGTATAACATTAGATTACATATAAAATGATTGAGAGCAGAGGAAAAGGAAGACTTACTTTGGCAAATGAAATTGCAAGCCATCCAATGATATTAGGTACCGCAGCAATTATTAGAGACTGCAAATTCAATTTTGTTTTTCCAAAAAAAAAAATTGTTCATTTACAGAACATATTATGCATCTGAGCAAAAAAATGAATCAATTCTAACAAGAAGAGTAATGATACCCCTTTTCGCCCAATGTACTCAGCTATCTGACCACTACATATTGCCCCAACCATGGCACCCGCATTACTCAAGGAACCAAAAAGTGAGAACTGTCCAAACAAAACCTTGATTAGACACAAGTTCTTCAAATCAAATTCACAACAATAACAAAAAAATATCACTCACCTCAGACACAGAAAGATTCAGATCCTTAATGATAGCAGCTTGTGTAGGCGAAGAATAACCACACTTCAAGAGTAGCAAGAAACCATTAGTCAAAACAATGAAAGGTACATATTTGCATAGATATTAAGACCATAAGAAGTAGCTCAAACTATATAATCCTCCATTTGGTACAAACTATTTCTCATGTCCAAGATTTATCAATTCCAAAAGATCAAACTCATATAAGCACTGTACAAGAAGTTAATTCAACTTTCCAAATCGGAGTAACTAAATAAATAAATAAATTATGCACATTCGAAAATCATTGGCAGCTCACTATAAGCTAAAGTAACAAGCAACAAAATAAAGTTAAGATTTTTATGAAAAAAAAAGAAGAAGAGGAGAATAATACAGTGAAACCGAACTGGATAGGACCCAAAGCAATGATCAAAACACAAGCCAGAACAGAAATAGAGCTGTCTCTAATGGCCTGAGCAGAGGCCAACATGCTAGACTGCCTAGAACCCATTCTATACCAACTCCCAGTATGCAAGAACGGCTTCCGCAGATCCGCCCTTCCATCATCACTGTCTTCTCTAAAACTCATTATTTCTTGCTTCCAGTAATAATCAGGATTCAATCCAAGAAGAAGAAGAAAAAAAAATCAAGAAACTAAACAGAATCACTTCTCTTCTCTATCTTAAAAATCCAAAATTTTTGCTCCAGTTGGAGATGGAAGAAAAGATAAAGACTTTGCCAAGAAATGATAACGACGGAAGGAAAGTCGTAGTTGGAATTGAAATTATGAAGGCCAACGATTTGGAGAAACTCGTGTTTTCTGTTCTCGTGTCCGGTCCTGAGAAGTGGATATGTTTGGGTTTTTCTTTATAATAATAATAATAATTTAATTATTTAATTTTAAAAATAAACATGGCTAAGTGTAAGGGGCAAGTACTATTGTTTTTTATGGCTCTTTGAAATATCTTTATTAAAATTTTCTTACCATTTTTATGTTGCATTATTAATCATACTACTGTTTGGACATTATTATCTTTCTTTTCTTTTTTTTGTTGATAAAAATAAGGTTTATTATTCAATTTAGCCTCTAAATCACAATTATTTTAAGCTATCTCTGATAAATTTTTTTAAAAGAAGTATTTTATAATATATATATATATGCGATGTATTAACTTTATGTTATTTCGGCCAGCTCAGGGGAAATGAACGATGATATTATTACCTTTTCAGTTGTACAATTCATAAATTGGAACCCCAAAAGCAAAAGGGAAATAAAGAAATATGACAAATGGATTCAAACATTTTTCCAGAACGAAAAAGAAAAGAAAAGAGGTATTATTTTTCAGAATAGGAGCATGTGATCTTTCATCAAAATGGTAATAGATACAATAATTCATAATATATAAAATTTAAAATTTTTTTAGAATTTTTTTATTTTATTTTTTATCATCTTTTCTAATTCTTTTAGAGCAGAGTTATTTTTCAAGAATAGTCATATGATTGGTTGTCTTTAAAGAGGAAGAAGATTTCTCAAAGGATTGGATTATTTGAATGTGATGGAGACCGTTTACAAACATATGACATGGTTGCTTATGGAAAGATATCAAGGCTCAAAGATGGACTAATTCAAGTGGAGTGGAAGTAATGCCAAGCCATGTCTAAAATATTCATATATATATATATATATATACACACATACATATATAATTTGGTGAAAAAGACTAATAACTTATATTTTCTAATTCTTAGACTTCTTTTATCTCTCAAATTATTAAAGATTTTGATAAAAAATAAAAATGGAGGTTTGTGATGGTAATATAATTTAGAGGTAAACTTTATAAATTTTTATTATAGTGAATTAGTAATCCATCTAGAAACTGTTTATATTACTAAAATTAAAATAGCATTTATGAAGAATTTTTTTCCCCCTCAAATATATATATAATATATATATAAAGAATGTGATATCTTATAAGAGTCTGTATAACTTACTTGTGATGTCTTGGACACTGGATTAGATGTTGCGAATCGAATGCTAACAAGCTTGAAAACTCTTTCATTTAATCATGAATGAACCCTTTTCTTCTCTGAGCATTGTGCGTATCGATGGATGGGAGAATATTATCACAGATGCTTGCATGCTGATTCATATATAATAGGATATTCTGCAGAATATTTGTCAATCCAACTATACATTTTGTAGTTATCTGTTTCGGATCATTGCAGCAAGTTCCTTTCTCTTTGTTACTATAAAAATTCAGCTTATACGAGGTTCATGTAATGCAATACGACCACTACTTTAGCTACTATTACAAGAATCATGAGCTTTGAAAATTATGATCCTTGTTTTCCAGACCAGCTTGTGGTAGATCTTTACCTCCCAATATGGGCTAAACTTCCATCTTTTAAATCGAAACCAGCTTTCATTTGGGTTGAAGATGGTGATGATGGTAATAACACTCCATGCTCAACCTCTCTCATCACTTATGGGCAACTCAATGAATCGGTGCATTCCATTTCATCCCACCTCTTACTTCCATTACAAAGAGGTGACACTGTTCTCATTCTATGTCAGCCTGGTCTTGAACTTGTGGAGATCATTTTCGGTTGTCAAAGAGCTGGTCTTTTGGCTGTTCCAATGTTCATCCCTTCTAATTCTTTTGCTAAAGATGGTTACCACCATTTAGTCAGAGCTATCTCACAAACCAAGCCCAAAGCTGCAATAGCAGATCCCGGATTCGTTGAACGTGTTAACCAATATACTAATAATAATAGTAACAATAATAAGCAGCTCTCTCAGTGGTTGCAGAAGCTCAGATGGATTTCTACTGAGGAAATTATAGTTAGAGGCGAGGAAGTAGACTTGTCAAGTAAATATAGGGGTTGCAGACCTGAAGAAACGTACCTGATTCAGTATACTTCTGGTGCAACTGGAATTCCAAAGCCAGTTCTTGTAACTGCTGGTGCAGCAGCTCACAATGTTAGAGCTGCTAGGAAAGCTTATGATCTTAATCCAAACAGTGTTATTGTCTCTTGGTTGCCTCAGTACCATGACTGTGGTCTTATGTTTCTGTTGCTAACTATTGTTTCGGGAGCTACTTCTGTCTTGACATCTCCTGCTACGTTTATAAAGAGGCCTTGGATATGGCTGGAGTTGATGACTGAGTACAAGGCAACTTGTACTCCAGTCCCATCTTTCACATTACCTCTGGTTGTAAGGAGAGGTGGTGGAGGAGGAGGGGGCATAATTAGTAGGACTCAAGGGACGATTCCTGTAATAAACTTGAGCACCATGAAAAACCTGATTATCATCAACGAGCCAATTTATAAGAATGATATTGATGAATTTGTCAAAGTTTTTAGTACCTTCGGGTTGAACCCTTTATCCATCTCTCCATCTTATGGATTAGCAGAGAACTGCACCTTCGTTTCAACAGCCTGGAGAAGCGGAACAAGAATCACAACCACTAGTTTGCCAACGTATGGAAAGTTATTACCAAGTGCAAGGCTAGATTCTCCGGAAGAAGGTGAAGAAGAAGACATTATCATTCTGGTTGTAAATGAAGAAACAAAAGAACCTGTTGAAGATGGAATTGAAGGAGAGATATGGATATCTTCCCCGAGCAATGCCTCGGGGTACCTCGGACATCCTTTTCTTACCAGAGACGTGTTTGAAGGGATGCTCTGTAACCGGGTTAGCCCCCGCTTTGTCCGAACTGGAGACAGGGGAATTGTTGTTGGAAAAGAAAGGTATTTATATGTGACAGGTAGAATCTCAGACATACTCAAACTCAAAAATGATCAACTAGAGTTGCATCCTCATTTCATAGAAACTGCAGCTTATAACAGTTGCCCACAGAAACTAAGAGGAGGCTGTCTAGCAGCATTCGTAGTGTCAAGAACCATAGCCATAGTGGCAGAGATGCAAAAAAAGGAGGGAGAAGAAGAAAGAGAGGGTTCTGCGCAACATTTGTGAAACAATAAGGAAAGCTGTCATGGAAGAAGAAGGCGTTAGAATTGGATTAGTGGTTCTTGTTAAAAGTGGAAGTGTTCCAAAGACTACCTCGGGCAAGATACAAAGATGGTTAGCTAAGGATAAACTGATGAGAGGAAACATGAACACAGTCATGCAAATGAAGTTCCAAGATCATGATCGTGATCTGGGAATACTGAACTCCATGAACCATGCAAATGTTAAAGGAAAACAAGACACATACAGTGGCAAAACGAGGACTTACAAAGTGGTCGCTGAAGATACGGAGGACATCCTCCTATCAATCTCAAATGCCCCGACTCATTTGTCCTTGCTTTCTTCCCTCTAGTAGGAAGACTCCCGTGGTCTTAATCTCGATCAGAGATTCATTCTAAAGTTGAATTTCCTGAGACAATTTACGGATATTATATATATATACATAATCATGTATAATAAACATTGTCTTCAGAAACAAACAGAACATCTACATTCTACAAGGAAAGGTCCCGAATGCATGAAAACTGAAAAATCAAGCTAGGAGGCTCGTTTTGATTAAACAATCAGAGTAAGCTTAAAAAAATTTCCACCAACAATTTATCCTCATACCAAGGACACATTCCTTGAAATGAAAAAAAAAAAGAAAAAACTGTGGACTTGCTATTGCTCAACTCATTCAAAAGCCAAGGCATTCCCAGGCCGGTCTTGTAATTTCATGCGCCGGAAGAAGCGCTGGATATTTATCGAGACACGAACCGTAGAACATAGTTAATCCCAAAATCGCCATCATTTGTAGCGTAGAGAAGCAACACATTACCAGAATCAATCAATCAATCGGAAGTACAGAGGGGCGCTTCTGATTATCACTGACAACTAGATCAGTATTGTCCTTCAACTTAATGTATTCTATACAGCGTACGAGAATTAGGCTGGGGGAAATTGTCGACAGATTGTGGACGGAAAAGGTTATTGAAGTAAACTCACTTCAACCTTACGAGAGGCTTCAAAGGAATTCGAGAGAAGATGGAATCTCTATAACTTCCGGCAACAGATTACAACTTTCTAGAATTTCCGATTCCAACCTCTCTATCCCGAGCCCCGGCAGCTGCGGCGGCGTGGGTGGCTTTACAGTGGCGACGATTGAGAACTTTGCCTGCCATCGAAAGGCCGAAAATAATGGGCCCCCAATAGATGTAGGGCGGTTTGGTTGTTGAGAAAATCCCAAAACTGAATGGGCGGTTTAAGTCCAATTATAATAACACTAGTTTCCTCAACGCAAAGTCAAAATTTTTGGACTGAAAGTAATAACAAATATCCATTTTAGTATTAGTTTAAATTTTAGCAAAATGTTTATTATGTAAATAACAACGTTTTTTTAAAAGAAAAAATATATTATACATTATACTTAATAATTTGTTATATATATATATATATATATATACTCTTCCTCTAACTATATTAATTTAAATTCATT
Organism: Asclepias syriaca; assembly: GCA_027405835.1. NCBI lineage: Eukaryota > Viridiplantae > Streptophyta > Magnoliopsida > Gentianales > Apocynaceae > Asclepias > Asclepias syriaca. The sequence goes on from CM049934.1 coordinate 22,313,858, forward strand.
TATAGCATCTTAAATTAATTGGAATATTTATTTAATAGATCAAAAATTAAATATTCATCAACTAAAAAAAAACAGAATTTGTAGAAAGCACTACTAAAGGACGAGTTTAAAGATTCTCTTTAACGTTGGTATAAAACAGTAAAGAGTTTGTCCTAAAGATTCTATTACATTATTACACTAAATATCGTATAATTTTATTGTAAGAGCTAGTCAAAACAAGATTTTTTTATAAAAAGTTATAAATTTTTTAAAAAATAATTCAATTCAAAAGAAAAAAAAATGCATGAATTTAAATTTTTTTTGGAAAAAAAAGAAGAAGAAAATGAATGGAGTAATGAGGAGAGGAGAGGGCATTCTTGATTACTGCTTTCTATTGGTCAGAAGAAGCTGTGCAGCTGAATCAGTAAGGTAAAGCAGTAAACGTAAACCAAGTACCAAAGCAGCATCACAGTAGAAGCAGAAGCAGATTCACCAGAGAGCATGTAATGGAGAAATTAAGAGAGAGAAAGAGAAAGAGAAAGAAATATATTGGTAGCAGCAGATGAGCAGAGCATCGATTGTATCACGGAAAGGTAAAGACATTGCTTAGGGAAAGCATGGCTTTGCCAGACTATTCACACGGATTCATTTTCATTACCTAAGCCCCCCCTCCCCCCCTTCTTTTTCTTTTCCTTTTTTTAGATATAGAAAGTATGTGTTTTCTTCTGCCTCTGCCTCTGCCTCTGCCTCTGCCCTGCAACAGGACAAATGCTCTACTGTGGACCAATTTTCCTTTCTTTCTTTCTTTCTTTCCTATATATATATTCCAAGAACTCTACTTTCTTTTGGATTAGTCCATTAATGGTATACATAACTGAAGATTTGCTTAACTTAAAAAGAGGGGTTTGGGGGGTTTATGTCAAAAGATAAGGAAATATATATATAGAGAGAGAAGAAGAGAGAGAAAGGGGGAGGGGGGCAATAATGAAGGGAGGGATGGGACCAAGTGGCAGGGCGTGGGAGAGGACGAACATGACGCTGTCGGTTGTTTTTTTATGCTCACGACTTGTTAATCTCATCAGTGTTGTTTTCCACTTATCTTTCTTTCTTCCTTCCCTCCCTTCACTACACTTCACTTCACTTCTCTTCATTTCGTTTCTCTTCTCTTAACCCCCTTAGCCCTACTTTTTTCTTTTTCTTTTTTTTCTTTTTTCCCCTTAGCTTCATCACAAGCAACCAAGCTGTCTCTTGTTGGATACATAGTTGGCTGCTGGAACCACTGAAACACAATTAAACAAACAAACCCCTCTTTCCTTCTCTCTCTCTCTCTCACCTCTTTTCCCTTCTCTCTCTAAATTTTTTCTTTCTTCTCTCAGATGCTTAAGGTGGAACTACAATTACTACCACTACTACTACAACACTGCATCTGCTCCTGCTACTCTTGAGGTAGACTCAGCCCCCCCCCCCCCCCCCCCTTTACGTTTGTGTGTATATATATATCTTTATATATATATCTATATGTCATCTCTTTTTTTCCTTTTTTTTTTCATATATATATATATATATATGTTTTTGTTGTTGTTGTCTCAATTTGTACTGCACTGCACTGCTACTGCTACTATACTGTTACTTTTTTGAGTCTTAGTATTTTGTCTTCATGATCCCTAGCTACCTTTCTTTCTTTTTTTCTCTCTCTTAACCTTTAAAGTTTAGATCTTGGGGTTTTTTTTTTGTTTTTTTTTTTTTGGATAGTTGGTTGGTTTAGGATTTAGCTGACGAAAGTTCATTAATATATTATAAGTTGAAGCTAAATCTTGATATCCCTTTTTAATGTAATTATTGGAGAATCTATATCTATATATGTATGTATATTGGATTGTTTTTGGGAGTGATTTTTTAACTACTTACATAAAATACCATTACCTAGGATTTGATTAAATAATTTTTGGTTAGTTTAATGAAGAAGAAAAAATTAGGGTTTTACTAGCGTTATTATTGTTGTTATTTGCAGAAAGCTTAATAAAAAATAAAGGAGAGAATTAATGGCACTTACTGGAGAAGATAAGGAAATGAGAATTCCTGGTTCTTTAGGGTACGACTCCCTCGAAAACCTAGACCATCATCATCATAATATTCAGCAAGAAGAAGACCACCACCACCACCAACATCCACACGTGATCATTCCTCAAGAAAAATCACGAGTCGGTGCAACCACCCCCACCGGTGCTGCTACTGCTACTGCTACTGCTACGGCTAGTGCTACACCCAATTCAGCCGGATCTAAATCCAAAAACCCCTCAGCACCGGCAGGTAGAACTAGTAACAATAATACTCCCACAACTAGATACCGCGAATGCCTGAAGAATCACGCTGCCAGCATTGGAGGAAATGTCACCGATGGATGCGGCGAATTTATGCCTAGCGGCGAAGAAGGCACACTCGATTCCTTCAAATGTGCCGCTTGTCACTGTCACCGTAACTTCCACCGCAAAGAACACAACGGTACCACCACCGATTCCGCCGCCGCAGCAGCAGCCGCAGCCGCTTCCGGCGGCAGCGGCGCTCTCATGGTTCACCCGCTACAACTCCCTCCGGCTCTTCCATCTCCGGCATCTATGAATCACCACCACCAACATCAACACCAACAACATCATCATCATCACTGGACTACTACAGCCATGGTCCAGCCTGTAAAAATGGCTTTCGGCGGTGGCGGTGGCGGTGGCGGTGCGGCAAGTGGTAGTGCGGCATTGACCGATTCGTCGAGCGAAGAACTGAATTTCAACACGTATCAGTCGACGTCGGTTCCGCCACCTCCGCAATTTGTTTTGGCTAAGAAACGGTACCGTACTAAGTTCACTCAGGAACAGAAGGATAAGATGCTGGCGTTTGCTGAAAAACTGGGTTGGAGAATCCCGAGAGAAGACGATACGGAAGTTCAGAGGTTTTGTGCTGAAGTTGGTGTTAAAAGGCAAGTTTTCAAAGTCTGGATGCATAATAACAAGAATTCTTCTTCTTCTTCTTCTTCCGCAAAGAAGAATCCGCTACTACTACAAGATTCTTCTTCATAATAATTTTTAAATTATTAATTAATCATCATCATCATCATCATCATTGTATAGGAAATTAAATGTTTTTTTTTCTTTTTTCTTTTTGGAGAGCTTAAAAAAAAAAAAAAAAAAAATCTGATGAGTTTTCTGATCCGAGAACAAAAGATTCATGTAATGTTTTTCATGATCATCATCATCATGGATTAATTTGTTTGTACCTTTTGATTCTTTTCTTCATGTTTTTCCATTCAAAGTTTCTCAACTTCTCCATTTTCATTGCTTACATTTATTTTAATTTTATTTTTTTCATATTTTTATGCAAAGCTGAATTTAGAATGTTTCATTTATTTTTTTTTTCCTTGGAATGACTTGGTTATGGCTGAGTATTGTCTGCAAACTGCGTGCCTTGTTTTAGATTCAACTAAGTCAGAAGTTTGATACATAATATATATATATATATATATATATAAACCTTAACTCTTAGGACGAAGGAAATTTTCCTATTTTCTTTTATTTTTCAAGGAATTGGACCCTAATTTAAATTGGCCCAATACGATTTTTTAAAAGAACAAATGGGCTAAGAGAATTTAGTAATTAGTTTTAATGGAAGAATTGAGTCTTTTATGGCCCAAACTTAAAGAACCAAGAAACTATTGGAAATTGGATCATTTAGATATTTTTTAGATTGACTTAATAATTTTAAATTATAAAATAAAAAAAATAATATATATATATATTATTTGGAGGGTAGGGGTGGGGTGTACGTTTTTGTACAGAAAATCGAAAAAATCAAAGGGAAACACGGAAGAGTGAAAAGACAGAGAGAGAGTACGGAGGGGATTGTGTGCGTCGCGGTATATGGAGTTTATGGAAGGAAAACGTCAGGAAGATGGGGAAAGCGGTGAATGGTGAATCTATTATTAGGTCTCGTTTTTTATGGGCAAACTGTTGCAGTAATTACCGGTATGGGTGGTGGGCCACTCCTAATTTAATGCCCCTTTTTATTTATTTATTTATTTATAAATATATATATCTGTACGGCGGCGGGGGAAAAGAAAACCCGAGGGGTTGTCTCTTTTGGATTTAATACGGTTTACCAATTAGGATTTTTTCGATTTCTTTCCATAATGATTGCGACACTCCTCATCATTTTTGGACCACTTTCAAAAAAAATTCTATACGTATTGGAATTAATAAATTAACAATATTAATTGAATTAATTGGATTCAATTTTTAATTAATTTAAAACAATTAATTCAAGAATTTTTTTTAAATTTTGTTTTTTTTTTTGGGAAAGTTCGAAAAAAAAAATAAATAAATTCATATAGATTTTATTTGAAGGCCCAATAGAGTCCATTCCCAACTTTTGAAGCCTGGCCCACATTCAACTGTACTAATAAACAAACAAGAAATTAAATAAATATTCAAATAATATAAAAGGGGATGTAGCTCAGATGGTAGAGCGCTCGCTTAGCATGCGAGAGGTACGGGGATCGATACCCCGCATCTCCATTTCTTTTTTTTTTTTTTTTTTTTGTTTTTTTTGGGATCATTTTTTTTCCTCTGAATAAATTATAGGATAAAGATTGAAGGAGAAAGATGATAAAACAGCAGCAGAAGAACCCTTTCTTATAATAATAATGATCTTTCTTAAATACATATTTGGTTCCACACACTTTGGAACAGTGTTAATTACTTTTATATATATAGCATTAATAATTTCTGCTTAATTAAAGATAATTTTATGTATAAATAGTAACACTTGGAGAGAAAAAGAAAAAGAAAGAAAGAACATCTTGACCACGAGCACGTTTTTTTTTGCTTTTGACAAATGGAGTAATGTATATATATTATATATATATATTTTTCCCATTTTGAGAAATGTGTGGCTGCAGCCATTACTTAGTCAAGAAGTTTCCACGCTTCATTTCTTCATTGTAGCTTTAGATTCTTTAAAAGCCTGTTGATGTAAACCAAAATAAAGTTAAACTCATGAATTGATCAAATACAAAAGCAACAAAGACTTACATCTATATATATATATATGTATGTAGGTATAGCATATATATGTTGCAGAAAATACATATATAATCATGTGCAGCTTATATATATATAAATGTTTGTCATTATTCTTTTTCTTAAAGAATCAACTATATATAATATTATATATATATATAAATATCTAAAGACAGTTGAATTCATTAGGTTAAGTTCTTGTTAGAATTTCATGCATATATGTATAATTAATTTAAATATGTATATATATATATATATCCACTTACTTTCGGCAAACAAGATCATGATTTGACCCTTATTCCCTTCCTTTTATGCTAAACATATCTTAATCTTTCACGTCAAACTACTAACATATTCACCAGATTAATTACCATCATCTATAACTCTAGACATAAAAATCTTCAAAATATTCTATCTTTTTAAAAAAGGGTTTGTTTCTTTTTATTTATCTTTTAGGGTTATTCAAGAATGCGGTGTATATATATATATATATATATATAGTAATAAGTTAAGGATCATTCCTTTTTGGAAATTTTATAACTTATCTGAGCAAATCATGGATCATGTGAGGAATTCTTACAATGACGAGGAAGACTTAGTCTGATAATATAAATTATTGTTTCATGTAAGTGTAGAAGTGTTAGGAGTAGGCCCATGTGCATGTGCCCACAAGACAATTAGGATTAAATTTCATGTGGTTTCTTTTCTTTTCTTTTCTTTTGTTTTAGGGAACTTGAGAAGATTACATTAATATATTCATTCATGTTTAATTATATATATATATATATATATAATTAAACATGAAAATTACTGATTCCCAAAATTAGGAAAAAGAGAACAAAGGGTCTAGAAAAATCTCTACTTTCGCTGACTCTTCTTGACTTTTAGTACTAGAATTGGAACACTAGGCGACAAAGGAGGGCTACAAGAAATGGTTAAAAATGAAAAACAAAAAAGGGAAGTGCATGAACTCTTATTATTCTCCATATTTTCTGATCCTTTATCTGTTTGGAGAATCTGCAGTTATATATATATATATATATATTTATTTATTTATTTATTAAGCCTACTTCTCAACCTTGTTTTACTTTATCTTGGACGGTGGGGGAAAAAGAAAGGGACTGAATGTGTGATTCTTGAATCAAGATGGGAATGCATTTATCACAAATTTTCCTTTGCCCCATAAACTCAGATGCTATAAAGTTTAAAACTTTATCATTTTTTGAATCAAGATTTCAAATCTTGATACATATACATATATATGAATGTGGCTTTATTTGTGTTTGGTGACAGTAAAATCAATAGATGCCATGCTCATGAGGAAACTAAGGTACAATGCAGATAGATAGAACTGATTAATTTAGCACAGCAGATACATTCATACATACATATATACATACACACATACATACATACATATATATATATATATATATATATAGATAGATAGATAGATAGAAGTGGATAGATAGATTACCTCTGTTCATTAGCATAAGGTCCTCTGATATTGGTGGAGGACATAGGGATAGACCTATAATTAGGCAATGGAATTTGATCTTGTTCTATTTGCATGATATCCTTAACAAGAACTTCATAATGTCTTCTAACTTCCTCAGCAGATTTTCCACCCACAGCCCTTGCTATGTTGTGCCAACGATCCGGAGTGTCCTTGTCATACATAACCAAAGCTTCTTCAAATTGCTTGTTCTGCTTTGCTGTCCATGATTGGAATGAAGCCATAGTTTCTTTCTTCTTTGATCAATCTAAGTATGAAAAAAAAAAAGAAAAGGAAAGGAAAATCAGGACAAAGAGAAAAGGACTGAAGAAGTCAAGAAAGGATGGGGAAGTATTGGGAAATCTTAGCTCCTTATAAACTGGAAGGAGAAGGTGCTGGTGCTGGTGCTGGGGTACACCAAGTTGGCGAATATTTATTTCTTTATTTTGAATTAAGAAAAATAAAATAAAAATGGTAAATTTAATGGTGAGGTACAAAAAGATGTGATTCGTGTGCTTAGGAACAGCCACAACATGAAGAAGGACCAAGAGTATCACAAAACCAAAAAAAAAGAAAAAAAAGATTGCTTTTTTATTTGGGGGGTTTTGCTTTCTTTCAAAATCTTTAAAAGTCATTTTCTTGTCTTTTATATTATCATCAGCAACAAGTGGATTGATTACCTGGGAAGTTCACCCAGCTGTGTGTGTGTGGATTAGATCCTCAAATTCCTGCCCTACTTAATAGTTAAATTCAATTCAATTGGAATGAACTCATAATGCCATTTGGCCCCATCTCTCCTCCACCACAAAATTTCTTATTAAACACTTACACATTCTTATTCTTATAAATAAACATTACACGAAATCAAAATTTGATATCATTAATAAATATTATGTAAGAGATACAAATAAGACTTTTTCTTCAACAATTCAAGTCAAGTTTAAATATATATATATATATATATATATATATATTACTTTGATGCTAAATAAGTATATAAGTCTTGTGAAAAAAGTTGAAAATCTAAACATGCAACCCCTCTTATTTTCACAGTATACTTCCTTTCTTCTCCATTCTCTATCCAATATATATATATATATATATATATATATATATATATATATATATATATGCTAGTTATTGTTAAATCTCTATCATCTAAAGCAATTTAACATTGTAACATTGATCTTTCTACTTTGTTTTATTTGTTTATGAAATAAAGTGTAGAAGAGATTACTAGAAAAATTGCAGGTTGCATATATATATAATATATATATGTATGTATGTATGTATATAGAGCTGCTGATCATATGGAATGGCCATTAGGAAGAGATGGGAGGACTCTTATCTTATCTTTTTGCATTATTATTATCATGTTATCTGTTTCTAGAATTATAGTTCCTATGCAATACAAGTAATGATGAGTGAGCTCTGCAAAAAATTTTCTATCAGAATTGCCGATATGGGATTAAAGCCAGCTTCCCAGTTGGGGATATAATTTGAAAAAATAAAAAAATAAAAATCCCATTTTGAGAGTGTCCGTGAATTGTGCTTGTCATAAATTAATCTACTTGGAAATGGTGTTTTATCATGTTTTGAAGAAGATTCCAAAGTTTTCTTTTCCTTATGCATGCATTTGATGGGGTACTTTGTTGTTTTCTTGATCAATCATTAATTTCTGGCCGGTTAAGGATATAATTATTCCCATTTGATGATCATCAGTGTTCCTGTAAATTGACTAAAGATTGTATCTTGATGTCATCCATGGTGGATTTTTACATATTTATATCTATATATATAGATAAATATACTGTAGGATAAGAATTTCCTGTCATTCACTGCCTGCTAATACTAACATGAGAGATAGATAGTAAGTCATGCTAACAAATTTAGGGTCTTTTATCTTTTTTGCTTTCTTTTTACCATGATCCTTAGAGGATTTTGGCTGCATTTTTTGCTCAAAACTGGAATATGATTCCTTATCATGTAAAATGGGCACCAATTTTTATTTTTGAAACTGATTGAATTGACGGGTACTTGTGCCTTCAAAATTGATGCTACTTCCCAAAAATGGAAATTTGACCATTTGCAATGAAGGCCAAGCAGGCAGGCAGGCTGGCAAAAACAAAGTTTCAATTTTTATTTTCTTTAAAGAAAAAAAAAAAAAAAACCAATCAAGAAACTTCCTTTTTCATCTTCCATGAACAACTGAAGCTAATGGACAAATTGTCAGTTATCTTAGAATTTTCTAGAATTCTTCAATACAAGAATGGAAGTTGGAAGTTGGAGTTGGAAGTTGGAACAGAACACTTCCCAGGTCAAAAAAAAAAAAAAAAACAGAAAGATTTTGCTTTTTATTGGAGAAGTTCAGAGGAATAAATTTTGATCCTTTCTGGGCTCAGTAAAGTAAACAATTTTCAGTTTTTCATAGATGTAAAGAGTATACTATTCTATAGTTGCCTTTGGCCTTTGTATAGCAGTTAGCAGACAGTTTTCTCCTGATATTCTTTCTGCTACTGCTTAAAGCAAGTCAATTTTGAGACTTTTTTCTTTTGTATATATATATATATATTGAAAGATATCGAGTCTAAAACGGTTCAAGATTATTAAATTGAATCAAATTGTGGAGTTTAGTTTAATATAAATGAGCAGAAATGGGAATGTGGGGAGAAATCCCTTTTGGACAAGTTGATGGGTGGTGGAGGGGCCCTTATCACTTCTAAATTAAGAATCCTTTCTATCTCTCTGATATCAGGAGGAATCCTTATCGCCTAAAAATCCATCAGAAAAGAAAGCTACATTTTTATGAAAGATTTCTTGCTTTCTCCCCACCCCCATTTCCTTAGGAACTCTATGATGGATCCTTCCATATGATTGGAATCTTTGGCTATATATATATATATATTACGCTACAAGAGCCTCAATCCAGCTAAAAGTGGCGAATTTCTGCTATGATCATCAGCCACTTTTAGCTGGATTGAGGCTCTTGTAGCGTAATATATATATATATATATATATATATATATATATGTATGTATATAACAGAAGTGACTTTTCATATGTCGGAGAAGTCCAATCCAACTTAAAATATGGACCATTGGAAATATAAGTATATATATATATATATATATATATATGCTAGCAGAAACTTGAAAAGCACACTTATGCAAGAGGAAGAATCTTTGAATAAAAGTGGAATTTGGAACAAAGATCTCTAGTGGCTGAATCAACATGAGAAAAAAAAGAAGAAAAAAAGAAGAAGGATCTTTTTGGTGATGAAATGTTCCAAAAGATAAGGAGATAAAAAATAAAAATTTAAAGAAATTAAAGAATTGAACAGTGATGTTTGTGCACCAGCCATGACAGTGGTAGACATATCCTCAAGAGATGGGACACTGGTTTTTTTATCCATAAATCTATTACCTTTCTTTATCAACTTAAAATATACAACCAGAGATAAAAAAAAATTGTGTATTGCAAGTTTAAAATTAAATGATCTATTGCTCTAATATCATACTGAACGTATATGTTAATAATAAAGAATTGACATTTTAAGTGTACAACGATAATAATCTATTTAAAAACAAATAACTGGTTTTTTTATCCAATTATAAATCTATTACCTTTCTTTATCAACTTAAAATATACAACCAGAGATAAAAAAAAATTGTGTATTGCAAGTTTAAAATTAAATGATCTATTGCTCTAATATCATACTGAACGTATATGTTAATAATAAAGAATTGACATTTTAAGTGTACAACGATAATAATCTATTTAAAAACAAATAACTGGTTTTTTTATCCAATTATAAATCTATTACCTTTCTTTATAAACTTAAAATATACAACCAGAGATAAAAAAAATTGTGTATTGCAAGTTTAAAATTAAATGATCTATTGCTCTAATATCATACTGAACGTATATGTTAATAATAAAGAATTGACATTTTAAGTGTACAACGATAATAATCTATTTAAAAACAAATAACTGGTTTTTTTATCCAATTATAAATCTATTACCTTTCTTTATCAACTTAAAATATACAACCAGAGATTAAAAAAAATTGTGTATTGCAAGTTTAAAATTAAATGATCTATTGCTCTAATATCATACTGAACGTATATGTTAATAATAAAGAATTGACATTTTAAGTGTACAACGATAATAATCTATTTAAAAACAAATAACTGGTTTTTTTATCCAATTATAAATCTATTACCTTTCTTTATCAACTTAAAATATACAACCAGAGATTAAAAAAAATTGTGTATTGCAAGTTTAAAATTAAATGATCTATTGCTCTAATATCATACTGAACGTATATGTTAATAATAAAGAATTGACATTTTAAGTGTACAACGATAATAATCTATTTAAAAACAAATAAATTCAATAATGTTTTGATATATATATATATATATATATATATATTGTATTCATATTAGATTCTTACATTAGTAGTAATAAGATGTAAGAATCTAAGTGGTGGTGCTCATACCATTTGGAATGTATAAGAAAGGTGTCCACCTTGAAAGAGTCAATTGTATGCTAATTAACTTTTTTTTTTTTACTTAGGACACAAAGTGTTCTAGATGGTTACAATTATAAAAGACTCTCGAATTTTAACCTTAAATTTTAACGACTGCATACATAAATTATAAATTAAATTTAAATTAAGAGAGTTTTTTATTAATTTTACCTATGCAGATTTATGCTAAAGAGTATCTACAATAGTAAGAAGATTATTCTTTCTATGGACTGATGCTAGATTTTGCCATTGCATGAAATCAAGAATCTCCACATATTCTTCTTCTTTTCATAAATTGAAAAGACAAAAAAGAAAGTATCAAATGGTTAGTTCATGAGGCTGATATCTGTTCATTTTCCCACTTCTAATTGAAGGAAGAAAAAGAATAATTTGTATACCATTGACAATATGATATATTCTGATAATGATCAGTCTCTTTAGAGATGATGATTGAACAAAAGAAGAATGAGTGCCATGCAAGAGGGCTGGAAAGGGTTGGAATATGTTATAAAACTTGATATATATATATATATATATATATATATATTATAGTGTAATTTTCATATTTCGTTTTAAATTGAAACGTATTTTACTAAAGAAGGTGACAGATTATAGTAGCATTAGGGCTCACGGATTTTGGTAATTACAGTATTAGAGCGAATAATCATATTGAATAAATGGTATCAATGAACTTTATCTAACATAATAAAAATGATACCAAATAACTGATTATATGAAATATATTTAGTATTTGTTTAACATATGAAATTTATTTAAGGCAATTATTAATTTTTTTTTTGGACATAACTCATTTTCTTACAATAAATGTGTAAATCATGTGGCTAACAAAAACAAAAAAATGTTGAATAATATTGCAAAAGAAAAAAAAGTAGGAGAAGTGAACAATTTGGTATGGTCTATTTCTTTCTTCAAATCAAAGGACAGAAGAGTACCCATCATAAGAAAATAGTTTAGCAAGAGTTATGTATAAGAAATAATATATATATATATATATATTTTTTTTTTTTTTTTTTTTTATTGCTAATTTATGAAAAATAGTTGATAAATAGTTTAGTTGAATAATATTCTCACTTATAATTCTTATAAGTCATAAGTTTAGACATAATAAAGACAACAATTTTATCGTATTTGATTTTTACTAAAAAAAAAATCTTATTTTAAGATAATATATATATATAATATTTGAAGAATTTTTTAATGTTTGAGAACAGATTTAGTGGTCTCGGAATACTTTATACTGGGCCTCTTTCCGATGTGGAATTATCGTAGTAAAAGAAATATTTGGCCCATATATAAAATTGGACTAAAGCGTCTATGGGCCTATAAGTTTATTGAGGTTTAGCCTAATAAGGAACAAATTGGGCTGATTATAAAGAAGAAACGTAAGCCCATTTGTGAGATTCAGGGTTTTGATCCATTTTGGCGGATAAACCCCGATTTCTTCGTAGCTTTCTTCCATCTCTGCGTTTGTCAAACAAACTGAGCAAGATTTGAAGGCCGAATTGAGATGAAGCTGAAGATCTTGTTTTCCAGGCGAACAATCAGCAGTTTGTTGAAATTTAATCGTGGAATTTCGACTCTGCAGCAACCCTACTCTTGTTGCAGGGACGCTGACACTGCTAACTCTTGGTTTCCACGTTCAAGAACTTATTTACTTGGAAATGGATGTAAAGACTATGCTTTTCTTCATTTAAATTCGTATGTTAGAATGTTTTCCACTGAAGGAACGATGTTGAGCGAATCTTATGATGAATCAGAAGATGGGTCGGAAGAGGATGCAGCCATGACTGAGTTCTTGTCAAGATTTGTTTGGATTATGCGTGGAAAACTGTCTGAATCTTATCCGGGATGTGATAAGGAAACGATTAATGGGATGCTTTTGATTATTGTTGATAAGGTTGTAGGAGAAATGGAAAAGGATGGTCTTCAGCTGATGCCTGCGGCTGAGGGTTCACATGATTTAAGTGAAGATTTGTGGAAAACAGTGTGGGAGGTTAGTAATGTGGTACTGGATGATATGCAGAAAGCACAAAAGAAGGAGAAAATGAAAGGCTTTTTGCAATCTGAGGAAGTGAAAGAAATGTGTAGGTTTGCTGGTGAAGTAGGAATTCGTGGGGATATGCTGAGGGAGCTTAGGTTCAAATGGGCTCGTGAGAAAATGGAAGAGAGTGAATTCTATCAGAAGTTGGAAAGTTTGAAGGAGAAGGAGAAGGAGAAGGAAGCTCAAACATTAGCCCATGAACAGTCTGGAGTTGTTGGTGATGATATAACTGAGGAGAAGCCTAAAGTTGTGTCTCTTCCCAAGAGACACGGAAAGATAAAGTACAAGATTTATGGTCTTGATTTATCTGATCCAAAATGGGCTGAGGTAGCTGATAGAGTTCACCAGTCTGAGGAAATTATTTGCCCGAAGAACCAAAACCAATATCTGGGATGTGTGAAATTGTTACTGAAAAAATCCTTTCGTTGCAAGAGCAGGACGACCCTTCTCCCCTTCTAGCTGAATGGGTGGAGCTTCTCCAACCCACCAGAATTGACTGGATTGCTTTTCTTGATAAACTCAAGGAAAAAAATTCTGGTTCATATCTCAAGGTTTGCCCTCCTTCTGTGTTGTAGTATTTTATCCTCGATTGCCCTGTCATGATTATCTGAATGTTGAAAAACTTGTGTGTAAGTTGAAATAACTGATTTATTCTGCCTTTTCTTGATTAGTGATGGGGTTTTTATCACTGAATATCATATGTATGCTTCATTCAGGTTGCAGAACTTGTACTTGGTGAACGGTCCTTCCAAGCAAACACGCTTGACTATGCAAAACTGATTGATGCCCATGCTAAAGAAAACCGCCTAGAAGATGCTCTGAGAATCATTGACAAGATGAAGGAAAATGGGGTCCTACCTGATATTCTAATGTCAAGCGTTTTGATTCACCTGTACTGCAAGACAGACAACCTTGAACTAGCACAAAAGGAATATAATAACATGAAGGAACATGGATTGCAGCCAGATATTAGAGTGTATAAATCTCTGATCAGCGCCTGGGTAAATGCTGCCCAACCAAAGAAAGCTCAATTAGTGATGTTAGATATGACAGCAGACGGTTTTAAACCAACAATGGAGGATTATCTACTCTTGCTCAAGTCATTTGTACAATGTGGCGATGTTAGTAACGCCCAACGAATTGTAGCCAATATGCAGTTTGATGGTTTTGAGCCAAATGTGGAATCTTGTGGCTTGCTTATGGAGGTATATGCTAAAACAGGTGACTTAGAGCAAGCAAGGCATAACTTTGATTACATGATAAAGCTCGGTCACAAACCAGATGACAAGACCACTGCCATCCTTGTTGCAGCTTATGATGAGAAGGACAATCAGTTAGATGAAGCCTTGAAGCTTTTGCTGAAGCTGGAAAAGGAGCATGGATTTGAGCCGGTGTTGCTACATACACTGTCATGGCAGATTGGTTGTCTAAAATGAAGCTGGTTGATGAAGTAGAGCAAATACTGAAGAAGATATCTGAGTTGGGTGAGGTTCCTCCTTTAGATCTTCAGATCAGTCTTTGTGACATGTATGCGCATGTTGGGAACGAGAAAAGGGCTCTTCAGGCACTAGGGGTTATAGAATCCAAGATTGATCAGTTGGGGTTAAAAGCATTTGAGAGGATCATTACTGCACTTAGGGCTGGTGGTTTTTCTCATGATGCTAACAGGATGAAGGGCTTCATGGAAGCTCGAGGATTTCAAAAATCTGCATCTTTCTCAATTACACAAATGTCATTAGAAGCTTTTGGCAGGGGTTGAGGCACTCTGGCTGAGTACTTTTGCTGGAGCTTGCCAATGTACAAGATTCGTGAGCCTTTTTCAGTTTCATGGCTAAATAATAGCTTTTAATTTACTTTTCATTATATTTATTAACCCTTTATCAGAAGAAAAAAGAAAAAGAAAATTACACATATTAACCCTTCTTTATCAATCACTGTTGATGCATTCTGTTTACCATTTCCTTTACATGCAAATCCATGAAGCCTTTTGATAGTGTTGTGCCTGTGTCATGAGGAGAAGAATTCTTTACATGTTCATAACTTTCTATTTCTAGTAATATTCACCCCTAATGAACTCATTCAGTCTCTTCACATCTCCACTTTGCTGCTCCACCACGGCTCGACAACATCTGCAATGGAAATCATGCCAACTATCTTTCCATCTATCACGGGTACATGTCGGATGTGATTCTCTGTACAAGCAATTAGAATTGATCAAAACATTGTATGTATTCAAAGTTAAAGTCTTGCTGTGAGGTTTGTCTCGACTATATTGTTTACCTGCCATGAGTTGCATTGCATTAAGGATGTTTGTGTCTGATTTCACTGTTATTAACTTACTCTGTTAGAAGTGCAAATTGTTAGCTAAGGAACAGGAAAAGCTGTTTAAACATATGCTGTTTGAAATTAAGGTTCATCTACCTACCTGTTCTGTCATGATTTCCCCTACTCTTGTGTATTTTGATGATCTGTCTTGAACAATTACCTTCCGAAGATAATCTGTTTTTCTTATAGAGCATGTTAAATATAATGGTCAAGTCTCATTGGGTATTCATTTGGAAAGGGGAATTGAGTTACCTCTCTCTGTAACAATGCCAGCGATTAGCTGCTGATCTCCTGGTTTGAGAACCACCAATGATCCAATATTATTTTTGGCCATCTGCAAGAATTCTTTGATTCTAAAATTATGTATATATATAATATATGATATAAACTAACTAATTTGTTTGTAGTGATTCTTTAGGCAGGAGGGAAACACACTTGCTTCACTGCATCATACACTGTGTCATCCATGCGGCAACAGAGCCAAGATCCAGCCTTTTCACCTTCCTTTGTCATTAGCACCTCTTCCACTGTCATATTCTCCAACCCTTTGTGGTGCTGCATCTCCGACTTCGAGGTTCCGGCTGCAGCTAACGTTTTCTTGTCATCGGAAGCGGCACAACCCTGTCCCTGTCTCGATCCAAAGAGCATTCTCATTGCATTTGTTCTCAAGAGCTTTTCTTGACATGTTCTGATTGCTTGGACAACTAAGCCTTGCATATTGAACCTGTTAAATCAAAATCTGGAACAAAATACTGTAATATTCTCAGCAGAGAGAGAAACAGTACTTACCTTGTTCGCCTCTTGAGATCTATTGCTGTGACTTATATCTGATCATGAATATCTCTCTCCTTAACGGTTGCTTTGTTTATTGAATTGTTGAAACAGAGAAAGTTGACACCTTTCGGTTTTTTTTTTTTTTTTTTATTTCTTCTCTCTTGAATCTTGATTTCCTTGTGGGCAAGCAAAAGACTTGTTGGTGTACTACTAAAACAGAGTGAAAGATGAAAGAATATGCTAAACCTCTTGAATGAAGGAAAATAAGCCCTTTTACAGCATCATAGGGAATGAATAAAGCAAGGAATCATGAAGAAATATCAAATCAAATTGGAAACTATATATACCACACCTCATCAAATCATCAACTTCACTCACCATTCAAAGCTGAAATCTTTTTCGTTGCTTCTTACCGTCCTAATTAATCCAGTTATGGCACAGGTACAGGGAAAGGCAGAATCGGTGGCAAAAACAGCAACTTCAGTGGAAATCAAACCAGCAGTTACAACTCGGGCAGATGCTTTAGCCACTTCAACTCAGGCTCCATCTACCATCACAGTTGTCCAGAAGGAAACCATGACTGTTCCTGTTGAACAGCAGCACACACTGGGCT
Source organism: Asclepias syriaca (assembly GCA_027405835.1). Classification (NCBI taxonomy): domain Eukaryota; kingdom Viridiplantae; phylum Streptophyta; class Magnoliopsida; order Gentianales; family Apocynaceae; genus Asclepias; species Asclepias syriaca. The sequence goes on from CM049934.1 coordinate 22,330,703, forward strand.
CTTCTTCTGAAAATGCTGTGTGGAGAGATATCCCAATCAGTGGGTCTGATTTAGGTTAAGAGAAGTGGTTTTATCCATAAATTCTGACCATTTTGTTGTTACAATTTCTTGATGATGGGTGTATTGTTTTTTTCTATACTGAAATATGTGCTCAGATTCAGAGCATAAAATAAAATAAAATAAATTTATCTTTTTGTAATATATATATTTTTTCCATTCCGGGATGATAATGGAATAATCTGCAACGTGTTTCTCATTAGAAAGTTCCAACACAACATCTGATTATTATCACTGCTCCACCAAATACTAATTCAATAAAAGAAAAAAAAAATGTCTTATTAATTTACAACTTTTGAAATGAAAGGAGAGAATATTTATTTAAAATAAAAAATAAAAAATAAATATTAATGCTGCTTCAGCTTCTACTTGGTGCCGGATTTTCAAGAAATCGTGGAAAACGAGGAGACGGGGCGGTTGAAGTGCAGGAATTTTAAGCCTTTTATAACTACAATTGTTATTCATTTTATACCGTCGTCGTCCCGTCTCAGAACTCAGAACTCACACCGGAGATTTTGAAGAAAGATGGCTTGCTGCTGGCTTCAAGTTCAACCCTGTCACATACCAATTCCGCCACTCTTTCAACTGATAAGTTGTCATATCATTTAGCCAATGGGGTTACTGTGACTTTAATGCTGCCATTTCACTGTGGAGTCCTCTATACTGGCCAGCTTGATTGTGGTACCTAATGCCAATGGTGTGTATAAACCAGTGTTCCATGTTGAGTACTTTGGATCCATGCTGCGAAATATATACAAGACTTTGCCACTATGCAGTTATTGAAACTGGAGAACAATTCAGTTGATTTAATTTTGTTGTTGAATCTTTGGAAATTTGAAAACGGAGATTTGACTTTTCTGAAAATTTATCAAACATGCATTTCAAGAATTTAAAATATTTTAGTCCTCTTTCAAGAAAAAAATATGTAAAATGAACATGCAAATATGATTGAAAAGAATATGCAACAATTATGATAACCCTAAAGATGCTTGTCCTCTAACTGAAGAAAAAACTACTTCCTTTATGATTATCAAACAAGGCAGGTAAAGTAGCAATAAATGGCAAGTAGTTAAAGCTAGACCATGCGTGTACCAGTTTCAAATCTACTTCAATGCCAACTTTCTAAGGTATCAATCAATTGGGAAAAAGGAAAAACTATATAAATGCTAGACCTTAACTGACGTTCAATATCAGCATTCTTGAAACTAAAAGCTAACCAACATATTTTCCTTCCCAAAGAAAAGAAATAATAAAGACTTCATTTTTTTCTTGATTCTAAATGGCAGATCAAAGATCAGGATTTCGTTTTCGTTTACCTTGGTTACCAGCTGCATCAGCACCCCGTACAGCAGCACCGCGCCCACCTGCACAACCAACTCCTGCACCCAGGAGAGCACCTGAAACCCAAGTCCCTTCTCAGCCAACATCAACCACTACTACCCCATCGCCTGGACAACGATCCACTGCCAGTGCAACACCTACCCCTGCTGCACCTCAGAGAACAGCAGAAACACAAGTACCTACCCAGCCAAAATCCACCACAACTCCCGCAACTTCTCAATCCACCAATGCTACTACAGTGACTCCACAAATTCAGTCCCCCACCAAGGATATGCCTCCTTCCTCAGCAACTACAAAAAAGGCTGAAACTGAAGCTCCAAGCGCATCCATTCCCGATAAGACTACTTCAGTCCCAGAAAAGGAAAAAACTCAAGCAGATCAAACCCAACCTCCCACCCAGTCCACTGCCCCTATTGCAGCTGATACACAAACACCTCAAACTCAACCATCTAGCCAGCCTACTGCAACTGATACCAGCAAGAGGTCACCAATTAGGTCGCCAGGTGCAAGTGCAACATCACCACAGGCTCCTCTTCCTCAACCTCAGGGATCAAGAACAGAATCTCAGCCATCATCACCAGCTCGTCTTCCTCAATCTCGTGCTGCTTCCCACCCAGCATCACCATCTCGTGCAACAAATCAATCTCGAACTTCTCAACCAGCAACTCCACCTCATGCAGCCTCTCAGCCACGAGCCACATCAGTTCTTTCATCCCCATCTCGCAAAGGGTCCCCAAAATCCCCAACACCCCGAACAACTTCACAGCCTACTTCCCAACCCCGTACACCGCCTCGTCCAGTAGCAGGTCAAACACCCACCAGTTCTCCATCTAGAAAAGTTCCAAAAGGACAGCCAACAACAGCCGCTCACGCTGAATCCACATTTCCATCAAAAGGTGAGACAAGGCCAAGCTCACCTTCTGTGCTGGAAAAAGAACCAAAATCCATTACATCTGCACAACAACCTACAGAACAACTTCAGCCAAAGGAGGAGACTAAATCAAGCATCACTAGTGAATCTCAGACACAAACTCCAGTTAAGGCAAGCACTGAGTCTAATGGGATAGCACCGCAGCCTTTTAAGGTTTCAGGGAAGGAAACAACTACCACATCCACCAGTCCTACTGGAACTCCCCAGACATCAACACACTCAAAAAAATCAGATACTCCTACCAGAAATGGTAAACCTGAATCTTTTCCACAGGACTCAAAACCAGAGGAACCTAAAGAAGTGAAGGAGATCATGCAAGAAACTGAGAAGAAGGCAAACAAGGAAGCCATTGAAAAAGATGATTACCATCCCACGAGGGATACCAAAGAGCAACTGAGCTTTATATCTCAATCAGAAAAAGGACAGCAAGCTGTAGAACAAAAAGAGGTCATGCCCAGACCTGTTTCAAATGGAAAAGATACCAAAACAACAGCCCAGCCAAGAAACAAAACTGTGTCAGTGGAGTCACGGCAAAAGCTGCCAATGACTAATGGGGAACATATTCCACTGCACAAAGAAATCAGGGGTGATATCTCGAAGCTTGTCAAGAAAATGGCTGCTGGAGACCCTACACAGGCAACAAAGGAAAAACCAGTTTCTGTTATCACCCTTGCTGGTGAAAACAGGGGAGCAACAATGCAACTAGGCGCTGACTCAATGAAGAAAGGAAGCCCAGTCCCAATCCGCAGGGGATACAAGGTCAATCCTGATGAAGGTGTAGAAACATCCACTGATGGAGAGGGAAGCTTCAAGGTAAGATCTGAGGACACAAAAGAAACAGAGGATCAAGCACCAGAGGCATTCATAAACAGTAATATCCAAGGAATCAACAATTCAATCATGTTCAATGGTTCCATAACAGAAAGAAATCCCGGTGTACATCTTGTCCATTCACGTTTTCCAATAAAATATAAGAAGTCAATGGAAGAAACAGAGTTCCTTGGGAAAGAGAAGACGGAATTCAGCGTAGTCCATGCCCAGAGACCTATTTACCAACCAATGGTCAAAAAAAGATGCCTTAGAGGCCTTCTCCTGGAATCAAGTGACTCTGACCCAGAAAATACTACAAAGCCCGGCGCCATGGCTGTCGTGTTGGCTGCAAGGAGAAGAGTTAAGAGAACAAGATCAATATTTTCTGACAAGCAAACTCCTGAATACCGTAGTAGCAACAAATATTTGTTGATGATATATAACAAATACTTGTTCACATTACTGTCAAAATTCAGAATAAATGGATAATAACAATCCTGTACGATTCATGAAGATATACTTTATATGAAATGAAGGTCAACATAAACAAGGATCCCAAAGATCCAAAAGATCGACATTTTTAGTACATCTGTTTGATGCTGTTAAAGAAGCATGATTTGCATAATAGTTTCATCCCAGCCAATAAAAATTGCTCATGCAACTAAGGTGATCACTGCTAATGCACACTTAATAAAATGTTACTGATAAAGTTTAGGTTACTTAGAGATTGAACATAGTTAAATACTGAATTTACAATTTTAGCGAATAAACTAAGCCAGCACATACTAATAATAACTTCAAAAGGGGGAAAAAAAAATTTAACCTAAGAGCTTCATTTAAGGTATATATACAAAAACAGCAAAGTATAACGAAAGCAGCATGATATGACTATTCACAAGCTGGTTTGGTGTCAAAGCTGCTTAAACAGATTGCAAAGGCCTGGAAGGCAGAAAGTGGGAAGCGATAATCCATCGTAAAGATGTCTTTTCCGATCTTTCCAAACTGTAGAATAACTTTCTCTTGTTCTTCCACTGGAATATTCTGTGATGGATCAACAGCTGCAACCAGCTGAAAGTTCTTGACCGAAGCCACTGTAACCCGGCCTTTGAAGTTCAAGCACCAGCATTGCAGCTGCTCATGCCATCTAGGAGCTTTATTTCTCAAAACCAGAGGATTCTTTCCATCTTCAATTGATTCTGGAGGCTCAGGAAGATTGTAAGAAATCTGTTCATGGCTATTAACTTCTAAACCTGAAGAGGAAGAAAATTTTTCAGCATGCCAATAGGCAAATGTTTCTGGGGTAGGAGCAGTTCCCCCTTCTTCGATTGCAGAGACAGGAATGTTATGCATAGTGCATTGCATTCTTCGCGGCCCTCTTGTACGAAGAACATTCAGCTCATAAGCTATAGAGGCAACATTATACTTGCCAACAGGTAAATTTGGCAGAACCTTCTTTGAAGAGAATTTCTTATGAGATTGGCCACTGGAATGAACTGTATGGTTGCACAGGGGCTGAGAGTCATAGATTACAAACTTGGTGCCGAGGAAATTCGACCTGAACCATAAGAAATGAGTTATATACATGATATATATATAGAGAGAGGGTGGGAGAAACAACTTCATGCCCAACCTTAGTTTCCCGATATAATTATCACTAGCTCGAGAAAAGTCACCAGCAGTGAAGGATATCAAAAACTCGGTCTTTGTAGCTCTTCTGACCTTTTTAGCTGCCAACATCAATTTACTAGCATTTCCTGAAAGGGCTGCGATTACGTCGAGATAATTAGAATCATATCTAACTAAAGAAGAGCTATTTAAACTAGTGAGGAAGAGGCACAGAAAAACCAGGAAGTAGAAACATGGTTAATCATAATAATGGTCATTTAAAATTCAGTAAACAAACTCCAACACATGAAGGATGGTTAGTAGGTCTTTGCTAGTTCAAAGATAGAAGGCCACAAAAATCATAACGAATATAAAAAGGAAACAAAGCACTGAAAAAAGTATGTAATAATAATAGCTACTTAAGAGCAAATTAACAGGTAGAACCATTAATAAAATTAGAATAATCAGGAAATAATCTAAATGAAAGGGAGAAAGGAGATCATCATTTACCAGGACCAAGTCCAAGATATAATCGGAAAGTTGAAGTAGCCCTCTCTCTTCTGATAAAGCATTGAATGGGATAATCTCTTGGTCCAGGCTAAGAGCAGTTGAAAGATAGCGAAAGATAAGAGTACAAATAAATTTTCTCAAAAAATAGAAATCACATCCATTGAACTGATATCAAGAAATAAAGACATTTTTTTGTGAAGTACCTGTTTAACTGACATGGGGAAAGTGAGCAAGCCACATTGTTCAGGGGTCCTAACAACTTCCTTGGTTACTTCTCTCCAGGAACGACAAACAGCAGCACAAGCCACCACATCCCTCCTACCAGGCCAGAAGGTCTCACAGGCTTCAACTCTCTGGATAATATCGAGAAGTAATTCAGGGGTCAAATTAGCCCACTGGCTTTGTTGCAAAGATGGTCCTGGAGATGATGGTGAACTTTCAGGAGCTATATACGATCTTCCACGACCCAATACACACTTCCTCTCGCTCTGCTTTTTCAAATGGTTCTCTGAGCTGGAGCTAGAGCTCGAGCTCATGCCCCTCAGCTCTCTAATCATCGACTTAAACGACATACTCTTCCCCGGATCTTTCTTTGCAGGGAAATTTCAGAAACCCAATTCCAAAATGAACAAAAAAATAGTGAAAAATGACGCAAACCCACTAAAAATCACCCCGAGAGAATTCTTCTAATGGTACAATTTTTTCAAATATTAGGTGAATACAAGATCTGAACCTTCAGTATCTTTCAGAAAGAACTTCTGTGCCTGTATAAACGAACATATTCCTCAACTCCGCCTGTCAAAAGATCAAGGCATGGAGGTCAATTTTGTAATTTCATTTTTTCCAGATAAACAGTTAAAAGTACTCATGGAAAGAGGTAACTTACTACTTATCTTAACATGCTTCAAAGGAAAGCAGAGTAATAATTCCCACAAAAAGAAGCATCAAAATAGCTGAAATTACCAATTTCATCATAAGAGAAAAAAAGAGAAAAAAACGTACATATTACAATTATCTCTTCCTTCTGCAAGCCTTTTTTCCCCTCAAAAGCCAAACAAACGCATACAACAAAGCTCTTCATCAAAATAAGCAAACTAAGAAAGAGAGTAAATGAGCTCACATTCATAATTCACATACCTAAATCAGCGTAAGAAATTAAAATCACAGTAGCCAAAAACCCACTCACGTTTAGGTGTCTCCCCCACACAGAGCACAACACACATCAGATTTCTAAAATTCCCCAAAGTCTCCGAACTTTACAAAAGAATATAAGTATAAAAAACTAACAAAAATAGAATAATTCTCCACTACAAAACAAGCTTCGAAGTTGTAATTTACCGTGTCTGTATCTGCAGCATTTGCAATGTCTCGGAGAAACCAAAAAAAAGCCAAGAAATTAATGGAATACCGAATACGTCCTCTCTCTCCAAACCAGAGTTTTCTAGCTAAGCTAATGAAGTGGAAAAAGTAGTATAATCAAAAATAAGAAGACTGCAAAAAATTTCAGAAGAAGAAAATCCGCCGGAGAACCACTGTAGTCACGGGAAAACACAAAAAAAAAAAAAAACCGCCACAAGCGTACAACGCGTTCTCCTCTCGCAATTGTCGCGTGAGAAAATGATTCATTTAACGACTGCTTTATTTTATTTTCATTTTTTTAAAAAATAATAATAATTAAAAAAAATCCAATTTTAGTTACTTGAATTAAGTGGGCCCCAGCTGGTCCTTTTAGGTCGCCGAGCTTTGAACTCTTCGTCGTCACGCGTTTGGTTTGTCCCTTTATTCAGCGATAAAATTCAGATATTTCAATTGGTTTCTTTGGCTAAATCTTTTTCCTTTTAATTAAAAAAAAATATCAAATTTAGCATCCATTAATTAACTATTTAATATTATTTTTACTATACAAAAATATATATATATATCTCCAAATATATATATATATCTCCTGAATTGACAATAAATATGTAAGTTTATCTTTATATATTATTATATATTCTTTTTAATTATCGATGTAGGACAAAATATGACACATATTACAAAGTTTGTGATCTGAATTTTGACACAACAAACACATCTTCTTGTTTCCTTTCCTTTACAATGAACTTGGATCATTACAAAGCTGTCTAGATCATGGGACAGTTAAGTATAGCCATATATTTATATGTATCCTTCTTCAATTATCAATTATCTTAGTTTTCATATTTATGTTTAATTCAAAATAAAATTTGATTCAAATATTTTTTACTTAATATTATGAGTTTAAAATGTAATGTATTTTTTTTAAAAAAGAAATGGTGGGATGGTTGGTAAGAGAGTGTGACTAGTTAACTTCCAAACATAAGTATAGAAATAGAAAAATCCAAGGAAGGAAATTCAAAAGAGAAGAGAAAAGAAGGAAGTCAGAAGTAATGGATGTGTGTGTCATGACTTGAAAGAAAGTTAGGTAGACAATTATATGATTTGCCATTCTTACAAATATGTTCCCCATACCAAATCCTTTCTTTTTAACTAAATTTTGAATTTCCACACATCCAAAATAATATCATATATATATATATATATTATAGGACAACCAGAATAATTACTAAATAATTTACCATATACATACATAATCATATAACAAGATTGTTAAATCAATATTAAATTGGTGAGAAAATGACCTTAATTAGAAGGTAATGAATGGACAAAAATGTGTCTCATTTAATAGTATTTTTTTTCACTAATGTTTTTAAATTAGTCAATAAAAATATTGGAAAAAAATTGAATGATATGTATGAGTAACGTGAGAAACTTAGTCAAAAAATATTAAAAGAAAAATAGGGATTTGTTGTACAAATGACCAAACTCCCGTAAGAAGAATGGAATTCTAGAAAGAGAGTTTCCTCCATATGAGCACTAAATCTATGAAGAATTTGAAAAGGGCAAAACGTATCAATTTTAAAGGAAAATCTATTTGTATTCATTTATAAATAAACTTGAATCAAATAAATTTCAGTTGAATATACATACATATATATATATATATGTGTGTATATATATTTTCGAATACAAATAATTAAAAAAAAAAAATCAATTTGTTAAGGGTGTTAGCATGGAACACGAACAATAGTCATAGTCACTTCTCTTCTCAACAAAGTGGAGAAAAACTCATAAATCTCCAAAAACATCGGTTACCTTTAACATTCTCCTTGATTCAGGGCGATAATGGTATTCGGCAGTTACGCAACAATGTTCTTCATCTTACTCTCTGTTATATTAATTACTTGCCCTAGTATTAATTCAATTGCAGGTAATTTTACCCTGAAAGTTGTTGATCAATCTGGTTATGGAGATTACAGGAGGATACAAGACGCCATTGATTCTGTTTCCTCTGGTAATACCGAGAATGTACTTATATTAGTTAGGCAAGGTGTTTATAGAGAAAAGGTAATCGTTCCTTCTGACAAGCCATTGATAATATTGAGTGGTATCAAAGCTGAGAAAACCGTTATATCATGGAATGATCACGGGAATATTTTTAGCTCTCCGACTATGTCGGTTTTGGCTTCGGATTTCATTTGCCGTTACCTCACAATTCAGGTATTTAATTATTTAGATCTGGAAAGAAGTTTCATTAGAGCTTCATCCAGAATATTATTAGTCTTCATGTGTATGAAATTTTATTTTGATTTTGTTTTCCTTCCTTTTGAATTGTTGATGGATGGATGGATGGATCCTGTTGATGTAGAACACTTTTGGTCCTGGTGACAAAGCAGTTGCGTTGAGAGTTTCCGGCGACAGGGTTGCATTTTTTGGATGCAGAATTTTAGGCCATCAGGACACATTACTAGATGATGCTGGAAGACATTACTACTGTAACTCCTACATCGAAGGAGACACTGACTTCATATTTGGAGATGCAGCTTCAGCCTATAAGGTCCCGTGAAGTTTTTTTTTTTGTTTAGTCCTTATGAATGTTATTTATTATATACATATGAAAGATTATGGGTCATTAACAAGTAGTTGGAGCTAAATTGGTTGGTTCGTATTTGTTTTTGAGTTATATGACAGTGACAACTGACAATTGTATCAGATTCAAAATAACATGTATTTTGTTGTGAGCATTATGCAGAAATGCCATTTGCATTCTGTTACGGAATCGTATGGTTCTATAACAGCACAACACAGGGAATCAGAGAAACAGAGTACAGGCTTTCTCTTCATGGGATGCAAAATTACTGGCACAAAGACAAATGGTACTCTGCTTGGGCGACCATGGGCTGCTCACTCTCGAGTGGTATTCGTCAAAACTTACATGTCCAATGTGGTACTACCACAGGGATGGGATGATTGGAATGAGCCTTCCAGGCAAAGGTAATCCAAAATCTATTTCTGCTATACGTATATTTTTTACATTTTAAATTTCTTTCTGAACTTCAATTTATGGCCATGGTGGAAGACAATGAATGAAATCACCAGATCTGTTGTTGTGTGACTTTGGGTGAACAGAACTGTGTATTATGGGGAGTACAAGAGCTATGGAGCCGGAGCAGGACCGTCAGGAAGAGTTAAATGGTCTCGTAACCTAACACCAAAAGAGGCAGCACCGTTTCTAACTCTGGACATCATCGGCGGCCGAACCTGGATTAGATCTGCAAGGAAACGATCCAATGAAATATATCCTATAATTTATCACTTTCGATTCCCGCTGGGAATTCCTGAAAACTGATGCGCGCGCACTTCTCAACAGGTTAATCGATCACTGTTGACTATTTTCCTTTCAGAATTTTATTTTGGAGAAAGGAAATTCCCTGATGTTAATACATTTAGATTTCAAAGTTCATTTCATTTACTCAATGAATGAATTATTCATTTCCGTTTGTAGGCTTTATAACTCTTCAACTCATAAACTTTTTACTTATGAACTAAAATAACTTTTCGTTATTTGTTTGTCATCTTGCTGAAAGTGTGAAGAAAAATATCTTTCATCATTACTTTACACTTAGTGCGACCTACTTTAAGCCAAATCATGGTCCTTATCCAACTTTATAGATATTTTATCACCGTATTTTCTTTTAATCATCTCCTTGCTAAAAGTTTCATATTCCTTTTAAATCTTCGTAACTGTTTTCAGAAATGAAAACAGAAGCCGAAAAAAACTGCAGTTAATTTTTTTCTTAATGATGAGACGTGGGCACGAGAGTGGTGAAAGGTGGGAGTAATGACGTGAATTCATTGTGACTTTCACCGAAGATAAACATTTGAACATTTGATAATAACGTTGAAATGCATGCACTAATTATTATTTAATCTGTCGTATTTAATCTGTTATATTTCCTCTTAAAATGTTTCTTTTTTTTTATTTAAATTTTTTATAAGTATTTTTTTATTTCTCATGCTCAAATCATTTTCCATTAAAATTTTATCCACAGATATTCTCCCGTATCTTAAGGAAATATATATACTTTAAAATATATAACTTTCAATTATTCAGATGGGTCCTACTAAGAAAGAGGAAAATGGGTAAGAACAGGCATAAATTGCCAGGATAAAGTAAGAAATTTGGTACGTGATAGCAAGACAGCTCATGGACACGTTTCATTTTCCTTAGACTAATAGACTAATACTATTGGCCACCGTGCATTAAAAAAGATAAAAAATAAGGAAAAAAAAAACTATGGGCATATCCAGAAAATTCAGTGGAAAAACCAGATTCCAAAATCCCTCCCAAAACTTATCCCATATTTTATAAAACAAAAACATATATAAAATCTAATCCAAAGATAGATAAAGACGCAGACAAAATAATAAAAACTAAAAAAATTGAGCCCACCAAAGACTTTAAGATTTCTTTCGTCCTATAAATTCTTAAGGGTTGCTCACTCTCTGCAGTCTCTTGTTTTTTTTCAAGAAAAATTAATCGTCATCATGGGTTCTCTCATGGCTGGTTGGAATTCTCCCGTTGAAGATCCAAAACTCGGTATGTTATAATCTATACATATATATATATATATATACATAACTATGAATATCTTTATTTATATTGTTTGAACTGGATTGATGATCAGGGAAATTAAAGAGAAATAGTAGTTCACTAACAAAGGAAGAAATTGAGGCCTTCTGGAGATCAAAGAAACACACCGAAGAAGAACATCTCAGAGACATTTCTGCTTTATCCCCCCGCACTCAGGTCAGGTCTTTTCTTTATATAATAACAATTTAAGTCCAAAAAAAAAAAAAAGAGGGACTTAATAAATTTCTTTTTTTGTTCAATCTTTTTGTATTATAGATGCATGTATTGGAGGTGGCAAAACAAAGATTTCAAAGATCAGGCACCTTACCCCTACCAAACACCAAAGAAATTGAGGAGCAGCAGCAAGAATCAGAAGAAAATGCACCAGAAAGTTTCTTAAAGAAACATGGATGGTATGTATTCATATGTATGTCAAATTTATAAAAAAAAAAAAAAAAAAACCCACAATTATTTTCTTGATTATAAATTAGGGTTTTAATTTGTGATGTGTTGATTGCAGGTGGATAAGCAGTAATTGGGCATTTCTAAATGAACCTCCAGTAATTACAGCAGAAGGCCCTAAGTATAGATATGCTTCACAGTTTCATGTAGCCGACATGAATTCATCCAAGACCAACAATGCACAAACTGAAGTTGGTACATGAAACCATGCTTAATACTTATACTTAAACATGTAATACTAATTATACATACATACATATGTATATGTATGTATATATATATTATGTATGCAGCTTTTGTATTTAGAGTGAGGGATGACTAAACATACGAGGCTTATGTTAATTTAGTGTGTGTTTTTTCTTTTCTTTTTTTTTGGTATGGGTATGTACAGACTGTTGTTGATGGATGGTTTAGTGTTTCAGTATCTATGATTATGTTTTATAATATTTAATTTATAATAATAATAATGTGACATAATGATGTTTTCTATAAATATTTATATAATTAATAATTAATTGCTGGAAATCGCTGGAGAGATCGCGACTAAGCGTGCGAGTTAGGACGACAGTCACGTATTGTTGTCGTAAGCAATTTTTTGGAAATTTCTTAAAGATGAATTTATGATATCGGTTTTAATAATGCGTTCTTTTTTTGGTATTTGCATTTTCTGCAATTAGTGAAAAGGGCCTTTTTGTTAATACGAGTTCTTCTTTCTAGCACCTTCTAACATTCCCAGTTGAAATGTCATTATATTTGTTTTCTTAATTTTTAAGTAAATACTTAAAAAGTTTTGAAAGATAAAAAAAATATATTAATGAATATTATATAAAATTAAGAATTATTTTTGGAATTTTAACCAAAAATATATATTATAATTGACTATAATAAAGGAATTGAATATGTTTGGGAAGTGGAATAGTAGTGGATGGGTGGGGTTGACCAATACACTGCGGACACGTCACTCCCCACAACATGCATGAATGAATGATATATTTGTAAAGAGAATATGAAATTAATGGATGAATATGGCCAATATCGGAGGTAGCTTCATTCATGGTTGGCTTACCATCATTTTTTATCAAATTAAAACAACTCTTATCATTTTCCATATTTGACCTTTACCTACTTTTTTTTCTTTAAAAAGAATAATAATAATAAATTTGATTCGCATGTTTGTTTCATAAACCTAGTTAAGAAAATGCAATTATGAATATTGTGTAATTGGACTGAATAATGGGCAGTATTCAAGAAGAAATTGTATAAATTTTGACAGCAAGGTCTCTTTGGTAAATTTGCATTTCCCCAGAAAAAACTTGTATAAATTGGGGAGTCGCACACCAGTACTGGTGTCACAAGGGAATTTGGGTTGGTCTTTGTTTTAGCTACTCTTACTCTGTTGCTGTTTACTCCTTTCTTCTCTTTAGATTCAAGAAATGGCAGAGAAAAGCAAGATTTTGATCATTGGAGGAACGGGATACATGGGGAAATTCATAACCGAAGCAAGCTTAAAAGTTGGACATCCCACTTTTCTTTTGGTTCGAGAAAGCACGATTTCTGATCCCGTTAAAGGGAAAGTCGTCGAAAGTTTCAAGGATTCTGGTGCTATTTTGGTTCATGTATGTATGCAGTACTTGTCGTAGAAAGTTTAAAAAATTCTTCATTATTATTATTATTATTATTGTTATTGTGATATTCATGGAAAAATATTTTGGCACAGGGTGATTTGTATGATCACGAGAGTTTAGTAAAGGCGATAAAGAGCGTGGATGTGGTGATATCAACAGTTGGACACATGCAATTGGCTGATCAAACTAAGATCATTGCCGCTATCAAAGATGCTGGAAATGTTAAGGTCTGTATTTTCTGTGTTTTAGATTGGATGCCCACAGTTCTATGCCGGAATGCATGAATTTGGTATAAATTTTGTCGCTAATTTGGGGCTTCTTTTTTTTTTTAATTTGATTGTTTAGAAATTCTACCCATCAGAATTCGGGGGATGTTGATCGTTCTAGGGCTGTTGAGCCTGCAAAATCAGCCTTTGCAACCAAATCTCAAATTCGTAGAACTATTGTGGAAGAAGGAATTCCCCACACTTTTGTCTCCTCCAACTGTTTTGCTGGCTATTTCCTTCCTACTCTGGTTCAGCCGGGAGTTTTCGCTCCACCGCCGCCGCGAGACAAAGTCACCATTCTCGGAGATGGAAATATCAAAGGTATATATATCTATGTATCTCTCTCTATATATATATATTCTCGTTGAACCCCTGATTCATCATAATGTTGAAGAAATTAGCCAATTTTTATACAACTCCCTGTATTATTATTGCAGCTGTGTTCAACGAAGAACATGATATTGGTACTTTCACCATTAAAACCGTGGATGATCCGAGAACATTAAACAAAATTGTGTACATAAGACCTCCCAAAAACATTTATTCCTTGAATGATTTAGTTGATTTGTGGGAGAAGAAGATCGATAAAACTCTGGAGAAGCAATATCTAGCAGAAGAACAAATTCTGAAATCAATCCAAGGTTAGTTAGTTAGTTAGAGAAACACAAACTATTTTCCATTTGAGAGAAGCATCATATAATCCATGAATGGATAATAACTTCTTTTGTTTATGCAGAATCTCCAATTCCAGTGAATGTTGTACTAGCTATCAACCATGCAGTTTTTATTAAAGGTGATACAACCTATTTTGAGATTGAGCCTTCATTTGGGGTTGAAGCTTCTGAACTTTATCCTGATATCAAATACACAACTGTGGAAGAATACCTTCAACAATTTGTTTGATGCTTTTGATAATCATGATGATGATGATGATGATGATGATGATGTAGTGAATAAGAAGTAAAATGTTTGTATTCTGGAATGTGTGTGTTTGTTTCTACATCCTTGATGGATTAATTCTCTATGTTTTAATCAAATATATATACATAGATCTTCTGCTTTACCTTTTTCCTGTCTTCTCTACCATTGGAAGTGAATGAATTATATTACCAACAGAATTGAAATTTCATTGAAGAATAAGCAACAGAAGGACATAGAAAATGATAAAAAAAAAAGAAAAAAAAAAAAGCATTGAATCCCACCAAACCTCCTTATTATGATGACAAGCAACTATATATATATATGTGAGTGTGTGTGACTTGGGACCATTGTGTTTTGCTGGAAATGATGATGATGATGCTCTGTGTTGAAGTTATCAAATGCTCATAAAATTCAATTCTTATTACTTTAAATGTTCACAATAAATGTCAAAATAGCTCTTATATATTATTTACTGTACCTTCGCTCTTATGTATTATTTACTGTATCAATTATGTCAAGAACAGTGAACATCAAGCCAAGACTTCTTTCTTGCAGAATTTGATTCATAATTATCTTCTGTTTGCAAATTATGGTGCTGTAATGATGACTAGTGTTCTTTGCTTTGAAAGGAAGGGATATTGCATGAAAATTTTCATTAGTTTCCCATATTTTCACTTCATCAATTTGATTACTCACCATTTTATTGTGTAGAGAGACTATTGATTACAGAAAAAATTACAGCAGGAGGGAGCGTTTATTTATTCATTCATTCTCTCTCTGGCTATTACAAAATTATCATAATCTATTTCTGCATGTATTAATGAATGAAACATACATACACATATACATATACAATGATGATGGCCGACTGTCAAAACAGGGCAGCACTATTGCCGGCTGTTTGATGCATGATTACAAAATTTGAAGGCTCTGGTTCTGGTGCTGGTGCTGGTGCTGGTGAAAATGGATGCAGCAGTCCTGTAGGAACAAGTGCTTTTCTGGGCAACAATTCCAATATGGCTTTCTTTCCTTCACTTCTCTCACCTACTATACAAGAGGTAAACAAAACCAAATGCTTTTACTTTACTTAAGTACATCTTCAGTTCAAGAAAGAACACACACCAAAAAAAAAAAATATATGAATTAATTTCTGATTTACTTACCATGGGATTCCAGGTGTTGGTGTTGGTGTTGTCTGGCGGAGGCGGACAAACGAACAAGTGCAGGGGTGACAATGGTGAGTGCAGCCCAGAAGAATAGTACAACAACAAAGATTCTTCCGCTCATTTGCTGGAGGGAGAGAATTAATACTAGAGGAAATTCAAAAAAAAAGAAAAGAAGAAGAAAATCATTGTAATGCTTACATAATATATATAGGTAGATATATATTCATTCATTACAGTTCTTGATGAGGTTAGGAGAAGACTTTTTTCATCATTGAGCTGGCCATGTTTTTGATAATGGGCACAAGTATTCCAAACCACCTACACAATTTGATCATATTTAAACATATATCGGAACATTTGATAATGACATTGTTATATCTCAGTAATTATATAAAATATATAACGATATATGTAAGTATAATTTTTTGCTATGCATTTGGTGGTCGTTAGAAGTTGTTGCACCAATTCTTGTGTTTATGTGGCCTCTTGTCTCCCTCAAAGTCAAGATCAGGTGGATCATGACACGCACTTCTGAAAGGCAAAATTTCCTTTGCGTAAGAATTACCAACACCTTTTCAATGATTTCCAAAAATAATAAATAGAATTGTTACACTTTTTTAACTAAATAAAATTACTTAAATTTATCTTTTTTTTATTTCTTAACAGAACAAAAAAAAATGTTAAATTGATTACCATCCGAAAATAGGAGGTGGAGGTTAGAATGGGAATAAACTAAAAGTATACCGAAATTACCCTTGTCCTACGCGCAGGGATTGTACGCAGGAATTTGAGTCGAGGCTCGCCTGAAACCTTCCGCAACTGAAAGTGAAACCAGAGACCGACAAGAAAACTTTTTCATTCATCAGTTAAACCGTAAGTTTTAGTGGTGATTATTTTTAGGAAGAAAGGAGTGAAGCTCTGACGATCAATTGCCATGGGAAGCCTTGGCCGAGCTATTTACACAGTGGGATTTTGGATTCGAGAGACGGGTCAAGCTCTGGATCGTCTTGGCTGCCGCCTACAAGGAAACTACTATTTTCAAGAACAGCGTAAGCGGAATTCTGCATTCCCTTGTTTAAATTTGAGTTTTCTTTGTAAGTTTTTAACTTTATTTACTATGGGGAAATGTTCGGAAAAAAATTGTACTCTTTGGGTGAATTTTCTTGAACTTCAGAGGTTTTCAGGATTAGTTAATTTACAGATTGATTTGTTAATTAGCTCTACTATGCTTCTACATAATTCAAATTTCTTTAGAATGCATTGTTTAATTCAAGACATGTAGTCTGATCAATGTTCATGTACTCGGACTTGTTTGGGAGCTGGGATTGCAACGAAGAAAAAACTGCTACTTTCAAGCCAAAGCGGCAAATTTTAATCTTTTTGAGCAAAAATAGTTTTAGTCATGTTTTGGGTGGAGGCGACATTTGGTAGGTTTGCTATTTTGTGCACTAGCACTAGACAAAGGCAACATTTCTGGAGCATTGCAGATCAGTTGCATCATTTTCTAGGCCATATAGAGGAAATTTGTTAAGAAAGCACTAAAATGTGGCTATTTAGTGGCCATGATAGGAGTGAAAATCCCAACAGCTATATGATATGGAGTTTGCCACTGTATGAAAATGAATGGGGAAGAATTTTTTTTTTAATTGCTAGTTTTATAGTTAGTTAAAATTGTGTTTTTCTTATGTTTCATTCTTGTTTTATCTCAGTGTCTAGGCACCGAACTCTGATGAATGTATTTGATAAAGCTCCCGTGGTTGATAAAAATGCATTTGTTGCCCCAAGTGCTTCCATCACTGGGGATGTTCAAGTGGGGCGAGGATCATCTATTTGGTATGGATGTGTTCTGAGAGGTCAGTTCTTCAATCAGAACTGCTGTTGATTTTGCTTGCAGCATATCAGTCAGCCTCTTATATTTCTGTTCCTTCAAAAGATTGAATGTTCGAACTACAAAGGCAATGTTTCCAATATTGTTGCTCTTTTTTCAGCTCATGTGATTGCCTGTTATTTCTTTGTTTGCAGGGGATGTTAATGCCATTAGTGTTGGATCCGGAACTAATATACAAGACAACTCCCTTGTTCATGTTGCAAAATCTAATATAAGCGGGAAAGTCCTCCCTACTATTATTGGAGACAATGTAACTGTCGGTATGTGTTCCATCTGCTATTATTATAAAATTTATGATCTTGAGGTCTTCTTTTACAGATATTGGACTTTTTCCTCAAAGAAAAGCCTATTCCTACGTCTAACAACTTTCTTTGAGTAAACATACAGGTCATAGTGCAGTCGTACACAGTTGCACAATTGAAGATGAAACCTTTATTGGTATGGGAGCCACACTTCTTGATGGGGTAGTTGTAGAGAAACATGCAATGGTTGCTGCCGGAGCCCTTGTAAGACAAAACACAAGGATCCCATCAGGCGAGGTATGGTTTATGCTTTCCTTTTCATCCACAACATGAAACAAGATTAGCTCATTATCCTTTCCATTCTAACCGTACCCGGTGAGAAAATGCTTGTTTTCTCTTTCTCAACTATCACCTGGGTTTTCCCCTTCACATTTGGAAAAGTTTTCAGCCCAACCACTAGGTTTCTCCTCCTTTTTGGTTAGGAGTTTTAGGTGGCACACAATGCTGTTGAGTGAAAAAGGGGTATTTGCACTTATTTTGGGATAATAGCAAAAGGAAACAAATTTAAGTATCATGTACTTTGATTTTCTGTGAATCAATTCTGAAGCCTTCATCCCCTTGCATCATGAGAGTGGTTTCTGATTTTTCTTGAAGAAGAAGACATTTTTATTATGGTTCTTACCAATATTTGTCTTAGGTATGGGGAGGTAATCCTGCCAAGTTCCTTAGGAAGCTCACAGATGAAGAGATTGCTTTCATCTCCCAATCAGCCACCAATTACTCTAACTTAGCACAGGTTCATGCTGCTGAAAATGCCAAACCCTTTGATGAAATTGAGTTTGAAAAGGTCCTCCGCAAGAAATATGCTCGCCGCGATGAGGAATATGACTCAATGATTGGCGTTACTCGAGAAACCCCTCAAGAACTTGTTCTTCCAGAAAACATCTTGCCAGATAAAGCACAAAAGATCCCCCAATGAGATCTTGGCAAGTAGGTCCTTCCTCTCACTTTTTGTTCTCAAGGCTTCATGCCCAGTCAAAAAAAAAAATGTACTGTGCATGTTCATGCTGATTTATTCACCTTGTTTCAAAATAATAGAACAACATGATGTACTACATAAATTTTCTGGAGGTCTTCTTTTTCCTGGGAAATCCTTAGAATTTATAAATTGAGTTTTTTGACAATTGTCAGTTTTTCTTGCAACCATTTTAAACTTTCCCTTGTGTTCTTAGACCTTAATAACAGATGAGGATGCACTATATATTGTGTGTGTGTGTGTATGTATGCATTACATTACAGCATTGTGATTTTGATGAGCAATTTCCATGGCCTAAAATGAATAAAGGTGCTGCATTTAGCTTTCTCTTTAGGAAAAAAAGGAAAAAGAGAGTCAATTCAGCCTAATAAGGTCTATTCCATGTGGATAATTATTATTACTATTAGCCAAAACCAATACAAAAGATTCATCCCACTAACTTTGAGATCTATATAACACACTTTAGATGCAGACAACTTAAAATATATTATAGAGAAAGGAATCATCAAGAATTGTCTCTTACCACCATGTAAAGGACAAAATAATATATATATATATACATATATATGTATGTATATGTAATCTTTTGAAGTAGATTATACAAATTTTTGATAGGAATCTTCAAAAGCTGACCACAAGTGGTGGATTTGGAGAAAAAAATGAAGAACCGTCCGTAAATTCAGCAAAAAAGATAAAAAGGGTTTTCCTCTCAATCATTTCCATCTTACCGAATTTTTATTGTTCTTTGTCTATTATTGGATTCTTTGCCCTACAACAAACGAACAAACTAGTCATCATCTAGTCATTTCTTCTTTCCCCCAAATTGTACTAAAGAAATCTTCAACGCGGGAAGTTGGTTAACTGAATTTCTAAATGCTTCTTTGAGAGATGATTGAAGGTTTGAATTTCTTTTGGAACAGATTAAGTTCATATTAAAAAGCTCTGGCCCGGTCCTCATTCTCGAATAAGAGACGAACAATGTGAGCGCTCTCGCAGGCTGAATTCATCCTGAAGGTGAATCCAAATTAGTCCCGCAAGCCGAGTTCGTCTTGGAGGCTGAATTCAAATTAATCTCACGAAAAAGAGGTGACGACACCCGGCCCTTAAGTGGGTATAAAAAAAAGGATTAGTCTTACCGAAAAAAGAAGGTGAAGACATAGGTCGAGTCTGGATTAGTTAAAAAAAAAATGTGAAAAAAAATGTGATGACATCGGGTCCTTAAGTGAGTATAAAAAAAGAATTAATCTTACTAAAAAAGGAAGGTGAAGACACGGATCAAATTCAGATTAATCTTATAAAAAATGTGAGGATATCGAATATTTCAAGTAAGTATAAAAGAAAATTGAAAAATTATATTTGAAAAGTTTAGTTTTAATATATATATATATATATTTTTTAAAAAAAAAATTTAAAAATTTTTATTAAAAAAAAATAAATAGGACTAAATTTATAAAATAAAATTTGTTTGAGACCAATTGTAAATGATTTAACTGCAGTAAGTTAATGAAGTCAGTAGGGAAGATGGTTTATGGGACTATTTAGGGGGAGAGAGTCAATAAATAGGGCGATGAGAAGAAGTTTCCTGTGGAAAGGATTCAGAGTGGAGGTGGGGAAGTTACTAAGGGAAGCATAGCTTCTTCTTCTTCTACTTGCTCCGTAATTCACGAATCCCTTCCCCATTGATTCTCAATTTCAATTATGGGTGTTGAATTTCAGCCCTGTGATAGCAATAGCAACAGAGAATTGCAGCAGAGTGAGAGTGAGAAGATCAATGTTGCTCCTCTCGTACTTGGCCTGCAACCCGCAGCCATGGTAGACCATGTTGCCAAAGTTGATTGGGCGCTTCTTTCCAAAATTCCTGGCGAGCGTGGTGGATCTTTTCCTGTATGGATTCTCCTTTCTCCTGTTTCCTCTTCTGATTGAATACTTTGAATTTTGTTTTTACCGTCTTTTTTCTTTCTTTTTTTTTTTTTTTTTTTTTTTTTTTTTGCGCCTGTTTGCTCTATGATCCTCGATGAATTTCCTAAGCAAACGGCTTTGCCATTAGGAATATTGATTACTTGGTAATCGTATGGTTACAGCTGTTTCCAGTATTTTGATCTTGCATCTCTTTTATCTGTCGTTTTTTTTTTGTTTCCACGTTTAATTTTCACGGGAAAGGTAAATTTAATGGTAAATTTGGATATGGTAAGGTGGCTGCTGAAGAGTTAAAGCATATTTTAAGTGAGGTAAACCTACATATTCTTGCTTCAATTGACAATTCAACTACATCAAAAACCGTGGCTGGTGGAAGTGTTGCAAATACCATTAGAGGTCTAGCTGCTGGCTTTGGGATCAATTGTGGGATAATTGGGGCATGTGGAGATGATGAACAGGGCAGCTTGTTTATGAGTAACTTGAGCTTTAACAAGGTTGATATTTCGAGGTTGAGGTTTAAAAATGGACCAACTGCTCAAGTGAGTGTATTGCCTCCTCTGCAAGGCCATTTTTTTGAAGTTGATGATTAAGATCCATATACAAATTTACTAGTGCTGAAACCCTGTAAACTAACTGTGTAGTGCATTTGCTTGGTTGATGAATTGGGCAATCGAACCATGAGACCTTGTCTTTCTGGTGCTGTCAAAGTTCAGGTGCTGCTACTTTGCTATAGTTGATTGTTGGTGATTTATGAGTTCTTTTCTTATAGCCCCGCTAGGAAGACCTTTGCTTATTTTGTAACCAGTACATTAATCTTTGACAGGCTGATGAACTTACAAGAGAAGATTTTAAAGGTTCGAAGGTAACAGATACTTATTTAAACAATATTAAATTTATGCCTTTATTTCCCAGTCTTTGTAGAAAACATTTTGGATTTCTCAGTAATATGTGCTCTTCTTCTTCTTCTTCAGTGGTTGGTCGTGAGATATGCTGCACTGAATTTGGACATCATCCATGAGGCTGTCCGGATTGCCAAAGAAGAAGGTCTTTTTGTTTCTCTAGACCTAGCCAGTTTTGAGGTAATTTTGTTGCAATATGGATTAGATATAATTTTTTCGGCTGTTTCTTCTTCCTAGAATCAGGTTGCAGAATTTGGGTATGATTTAGATATATGGGTTTATGATAATGCATCTGTTGCTGTATATCTTTCCAGTTCTATCATTTTAATGCGTCATCATTCATATGAATATTGATTTCCAGCTAACCTTACTTTCTTCCAGATGGTAAGGAAGTTGAAGGTCCAACTTCTACAGTTATTAGAGTCAGGGAACATTGATCTATGCTTTGCCAATGAGGACGAAGCAATTGAACTGCTGAGGTTGTTGTTAATCAGATATTTTTTGGAAATAATCTAGAATATGTAGCTAAAACTATATAAGATTTCACAAATATAATTTTAACTAACAACTATGCATATTCTTTCATGAAGATCAAGTGGTTGTTGTCTTTTTATTCATTTTGGATTATGATGTGCTTGGTAGGGGTGAACAAGATGCAGACCATGAAGCAGCACTAGACTTTTTGTCCAAACACTGCCGGTGGGCTGTAGTGACTCTGGGTCCAAATGGATGCATTGCAAAAAGTGGAAAAGAGGTATGTGACTTTAAAATTTTGTTTTATTTGTTAACCATTGATTCATGCCTAATTATTATTTTCTTTTTCGGCATTTGGATGTGTTAGGTTGTCCATGTATCAGCTGTGGGAAAGGTGAAGGCAACAGATGCAACAGGGGCAGGAGACCTGTTTGCCAGTGGATTTCTGTATGGACTGATAAAAGGGTTGTCCCTGGAAGAATGTTGCAAGGTTGGTTCCTGCAGTGGGGGTTCTGTTATTCGCTCTCTTGGGGGTGAGGTAACACATGAGAACTGGGAGTGGATGTTAAAAGAATTGCAGAAAGAAAAACTTCCTGTCCCTGAGCATGGCAAATTGCTTCTCTCTTCATGATTGCCTAGAAAAATATCACCTTAGTATTAGGTTTAGATGATTCTTTAGTTTTAGTTCCCCGCATTTTCTTTTTCTTTTCACGTCGTTCAAGCTTTAGGCCAACTTCAGCTATAGTTACAGTTGGGAACAACTATAGCTTTCATATTGCTTGCTACTGTTGCGTCTCTTTTTTAATTCGGATTCGTGTCTTTCGAAAATGCGATGAAAAGCCTAACATATAATCAACTATTTCCGGAAGTTTTTACATTGTTCATTTATGCAAAAATGCCCAAAGTGATTAAATGTTTTACTCTTCTATCAAACAGAATAGAATTCGGGCAAGCTGAATCTAATAAACCCAACTAAAATTAAATTAATCGAAAATCTGTGTTAGGTCAAAATAATCCATATGATTAAAAAAAACACACAACATTAGGCAGACAAAATAATTTTCCATTCCAATGTTAAATTACTGTCCGATTGAAGCTTCTATTGTTTGTGCCGCTATTCTATATGTGTTTTTGACTTGATTCCGAGTAGAAAATCAAAACCTTCCATGTCTTTGTCCCAGTATTAGATCCACAGAAATAGAGTCCACAAAGAAATCTATCCATTCACACAGTACCCTAGAAAAATAAAATTAAAATTTGGAGTATAATTGGATACCAAGTTTATAAAGGAAATTGTGAAAGATGTTTTGCAATGATGAAGCACAAGATGATTGCATAACAAAAGGAAAATATCCAACGTAAGAATGACAATAACCTTCGTCCAAATTCCAAGTAATACCACACCATTCTTGAGCAGCTAATACACATTATATATCCATTGGTGCCACCCCCTCAGTACTAGGCCCCTGGGCAGAAGCACCTTGATCTGTGCCACTACCTTGCTCTGCAGGTGCATCATCCTCTGCAGCAGGAGCTTCCTCTCCTACTATCTCAAATTCATTGATTAATGCTTGGACAGCTTCCTTATCCAATATATGGAATGACTCGCCTACTCCGACCACAGAAACTGTGCAATTGGTGCTTGTTAGCTTTTCCCCTTGTAGAGTCTCCCTCAACGCAAAAAGTGCATCTTTGAGAAGATCATCTCTTGAAGATTCCTTGAAATTCTCAAACTTCCTCTCGAGGTATGTCTTTGCAGCTTGGGACCTTGAACCAATTGCAAATGCTTGATACTCAAAGTAATTACCACTTGGACAGTTGTAATACAAGTGTGCTCCAGATTCATCCAACCCGCCAACAAGCAGGCCAACACCATAAGGTCGTTTCCAAGACCTCTGTGTACAAACCTGCAACAAGAAATGATATATAAAAATAAGAAAATTTGATAGTTAAAAAGAAAGATTAATGGCTGATTCAGCAAGTGGCTCCTACAGTTCAGCTACAGCAGAAGAATTTAAACAGATGAAGTAAGATGAATCTACAAAGAATAGTTGCAGAATATTTCCATTCTGTTGCTAGCAGCTTCCAAACAGATTTGGCAATCTAGTTCCATCCTAGAACAGCAGTATCATTAATTTCAATTATAAGCTTGAACTAGTAAAAAGACAAGCTTCGCCAAACAAATTTCTGAGAAAGAATTAACTAAACAAAAAAATGATAGACTGGAATAGGAACTTCCCGGTAAGATTCTCATGTAAGAGTCTTCCTAACATGAGATTTTTTCCAAAGATATTCATTTGAAGGCACAAGATCTTCATTCATATCATCCTAATGCAAACACTTCAAATCCAAAGAAGCAATCATACAGTAATAGGGTCAATATGCTAGTTGGATATTTTCTAAACCAATATAAACAGCAACTATACATGTAGCCTCATCACATCAGTGACAGATAAAGTCCTACTGAAGATTGATAATCGATGGTAGTTGTAATAGTTAAATAAATCCAAAAACACAAAATTAATGAATTATTACCCAAAAGGTTCCAAGAAGATACTACCCCTAAAAGTTCAACCTGGTCAAGGGTGTAGATTGATCATGTGGCCTCTTTTTGGTTCAAAATTAAGAGTTCAAGAAAGTCGAAACTAGCAACCCCATGGCATAATTCCTAAATATATTTCATTTGTGTTCACCTCCGTAGACTTTATTGAGAATACTTGCATCTTTTCCTTCCTTAGCAAACCATACTGTCTACTTTTGTTTAAATCACATCTAGCACTGTTCGAAGTATGCACTAAAATTAACTAAAACCTAAATCTGAAAGCATAACCAGTTTTAAAAGATAACTATCAGATTTACCAATAACACATAATTTACCAGAAGAACAAACTTAAGCAAAAATTCACATAATTTTTCAACTGACTAGGGGCACTTGGAACCTAATTTCAAACAATAATAATTCATTAGATTCTTAAGGATCTCTACAACACGAAAATAGTAATTATCTCAGCTCTAATTACTGTCGAGAAACAAAATAAATAAATGTTTAAAAAATAATGAACCCTAACCCAATTCTACATAAATCCCAAATTTTACACATTAAAATTATACTTTTAAACATTCAGTCATGTTGGACAGAGATAGGTCAATTTAGGGCAAGCGGATCATGTAGGATGAGCATCAGTGTTTTATAAAACTTCATCGGTGTAAAAATGTAGAATTAGTCTATATTATATCAATTGATCAAATGAAAAATGAAAGCAGCCAAACGATGCAATGGAAGTTAGGGCTTTTCTATAGACATAAAAGTAAGGTTAAAAACAGTGAGACCTGAGCTTTATCCGCGAGCTGAACGACGAGTCGTCCGATGGGCAATGGAGACTCATACGAATAGCTATAGTTGATGCACTCAGAACGCATGTAACGTGAGAGAACACGACCGTCGGCAGTCAGCCCAGCAATGGCAACACCGATGTGGTCATCAACCTTAAAGATCTTTTTTTGATGAGAAGATAACTCAGTATTAGCCTTGTTTACAGAAGCCAAAACCACATGAGTCTTCGATCTCAGTCCTATAGCAGCGGAACCCTGCTTCACAGCCTCCATAGCGTATTCCACCTGAAATAGCCTCCCCGCCGGTGACCATGTCGTCACATCTGTATCGTATTGATTGCGAAACATCTTCGATAATTAAGATTGAAATAATCACTTCGAATCAGGTTTTCCCGATTTCAAACAAATTTTACTCCTACTCAGTTTTCGCAGCAGAGGGCTTTTTCATATTAATTTTAATTTTTTCTTTAATCTTTCTTCTTTTTCCTTTTCTTTTTCTTCAAGCAAGAGAAATGAGAAAGTGGAGGGTTGAGGGTTTTAATTTGGAGACAATTATTTGGTACCCGTGAGAACAGCATAACATGGTGGACGTTCATCTATTCTTAAATGGATCATGGGCCAAATATTATGGACTTCTCACTATATATTGGGCTTCTAATGGATATCAGATAGCTTCTAAGTTTTCAGCAATTCAGTCTGAGCCCACCTAATCTAGGACTTTATCAAATTATCCATATCCAATTAGTTAACAAGTGTCATTTTCAAAACTTTTTTTATCTTATACTTTTAAAATGAATCTTAATTATAATAAAGTACTTTTAAATAAAATCTATATCTAAACTAATTCTTGTTCTAGTTGCAAATTTTAAATAACTGTATATACGAGTCATTTAAGAATTGAATTTTTAACGTCACAAAGTGAGTCTTTTTCCAACCAATAGTTGAATTTTGTGGTGTGTAACACAGACTGAATCTGGATTAGTCACAATTGTAATGGCTCAATTTAAAAGAAATTTGACTTAAATGAGTTCTTGTAATTTTAGTAAGGTTATAGGATGAAATTTTATGGCGCAATTAAGCTAGTAATAAATTTTATTTATTATTTAAATGGGATCAAGAATTTAAATTATTTGTTTAAAATTTGGGGTAAGGTGGGTGTGGGTTGGGTTAAGAATGAGAAGGGGAAAATGAGAGAGGCAGAAAAACAGAGAGAATGAAACTTCACTTTCAGTCAAAATCACAATTAGATTTAGATATGATTGTACCTAAATCTAACATCATCTTTTCATTAGCTTATGTTTTTATCTAACAAACAAAAGCCATCTCAAAATAATTAATTAAAAGCAAAAGTAGTTTCTTTCTCTTTCTCTTTTTTTTTTTCTTTTTCTTTTTCTTTTTCTTTTTATTTTATTATTATTATTAGTATGTGTTTTATTTTTTAAAAAAAAAACTTTAGATTTGGTTTAATTCTTTTATGCCATAATTGCTTCATTCTTTTCACAAGATTCTCTTAAAGTCTTTTCCGCAATCATATCTTAACTCCAATTTACTTTATGTTTTCTCCTTTTTGGCATGTGTAGTATATTCATTCTCTCCTTTTTCTTGTACCAACTTTTTTTTTTTTTGGTTGTCTCTCCCTTCATTTTAAAAACTATTAGTACTAATAAAAATAAATTATGTCAAGATTTTTTTAAATAATAATTGGAAGTTTTTTAACTCAATAATATATTTTAAATTTACAAAATTCACCAAATGTTTCTTTAATTATAGTTATAATTAGAGATTAGATAGTAATGATGGTGAAAGGGTCAACAAAGGAAAATCCATAGTAGGAAATATTGAGTAACTTTTGGATTAATAATGCCCATAGGCATAGGAAAAGACATTCTTTTTTTCTCTCATAAAGATAATAAAGAAGTGGCTTTGAACCATGCAGAGGTGAGTAGGACCCAAATGGGCCATGGATCCATGAGTTGGATCCTACTTTTCTTCCATAATATATATATATATATATATATAAATATATATTCAACTTTTTGGTATTTTTTATTTCAAATTTTTAAAGAAAGTGAATTATAAATAGGATTTTATTATAATAGTGAATTAGTAAAAAGTTTTATGAAATGATAAATTTAAACAACGGAGTTAAAATCACACTTATTATCAAATAAAATAAAAGTCATACTATACAAAGAGAATATCAATTAGTTGAATAAGCGATGTGGGATACAATGAGACAACTGGGGCCTTATTAATCCAAAGTCCTAATCATAATTAAAGACAACAATGTGGCTGTAATAGCATTGATTCTGTACATGAACGTGCACTTTCAGGATCCCTGTGACCCCACAACCCCAACGGAAAAAAAAGATTTATAAATTCCATTTGCCATTTTGTTTCGATATTCTTTTATTAGTATCATTAAGAGTTTAGATCAATTTTTTTTATATAAAAAAAATCAAATAAATAATGCAATGATCAAATTATTATGATTATAAAGATTCTTTAAAATTATTGTAGTAGTACTAAAAAATTTTAAAATTAATTTTCAAATGATTTGTTTA
This sequence comes from Asclepias syriaca, assembly GCA_027405835.1. Taxonomy (NCBI): domain Eukaryota; kingdom Viridiplantae; phylum Streptophyta; class Magnoliopsida; order Gentianales; family Apocynaceae; genus Asclepias; species Asclepias syriaca. Next base: position 22,358,742 of record CM049934.1, read on the forward strand.
TAATAGAATAAATATTATTTTAAAAAGAATTATGTTATGTGTAAAAAATGATAGAATTGGGTACTTCTTGGAAGCATCGCGACCAAAATTCTCCATTCCATGTGAGTTTGGTGGTAGCCGTTGCAATTGTTTTTTCCCCTCTTCTATTTAATATATATATATATATATATATATATAAAAACCTTCATGTATCATGTATTTAGGTAATTACTTTTAATCCTTGGTGTAACAAAGTTAACTTAAATTTTATTATATATAAATTCTATATAAAGTCACCAAATTCAAAATTTTCGATATATCGATCCAATTTTTAAAGTATTTATTTTTTTGTCTTTTATTTTTATTATTTGTCTGTTTTATCTTTGTACTCGTACTCACGAGGTTTAATTTTTATTTTTTTAACAGTTTTTTGTCATTCAATCAGTTGTTGAAGATATCTGTATTCAATCAGTTGTTGAAGATATCTGTTTTGATTATTATTCAGGTGATGTTTCTATACTTATATATGTTTACATTGAATTAATTTTTTCCATATATGTTTCAAGAACTACAATGAAGAATGAAAATAAAATTTTGCTATCCCTTTATGTATGTATATATATATATATATATAAATGTACAAAATATAAAGAAAGATATGGTAGAGATGATTGAACTTTACAACCAATTATGAAACTAGGGTTTAGAAGAGGATGATAGGTTTGGATAGGACCAATAACAAGTTTACCTTTTGATTGCTTATGATTCAATAGTAAGATGTTTAACAAGTTTGAACTTTGAACTTCAAAATCGACCGACCAAATGTTGTCTTCAAAAGTTGTTAGTGAATTATACATTTTTCTCGTGTTTGATTGCTCTAACCCTCTTTTTTTTTTTCTTTTCATAATTTCACTTCCCAACTTACCACTATTTTTGTATAAAAAATCTGTGTTATAATTATAAGTTGACAGTATAAAAACTAATAATTTGATTCTATTACTAATTTTACGATTTAAATTTCCTAAATTCATATCATAATTATGAATATGATAATACTGTATTCAACTATTTTGTATTATACTTATTATATTAAAATAAATATTTTAAGTTAATTATGAATATTTAAGTTTATTAATATATATTATTATATGTTTATTATAATTTTTAATGTGAGATAAAATATTATAATAAAAATTAATAAAAATAAAAAATAAAAAAAAAAAAGAAGAAAGAAAAGAGGAGTCCAGCTTACCAAGGGAAAACAAGTGGGAGATGGAACAATCCCAGCAAGGACGAAAGCCGGAAGGCAATAAGAATGGGGCCCACAAATTTAAAACCCAGGGAGTGGGACTACTTTTTCTAATGAAAGATGAAAAACAATAAATATCCAATGAAGTGCCCTAGTTTTATGTGAATTTCCAATTATACCCTCACAATCATCAGCTAATCACCTTTTTTTTTTTTTTTTTTTTCTGCTCTCAAATTACCAAAATTATTTATTTATTTATTTTTGTAGGGTAGAATAATGTCGACATTTTGTTTTTTAAAAATTTATTTAAAAATTTTGAAAAATTAAAATATAAAAAGGAATGAGAATATTTAATGACAAAAAGAAAAAGAAAAAGAAAAAAATAAAGAAGGCGTGGTGTGGGACCCAGTAGCAGAAACACCGGCTAAATTGGTCATTCTTCAATTGCCAACACAGCAACAGTTCAATTTCAACTCTTTTGTGTTTAAATTATTTTCTCAAAATATTTTTCTGTCATTTTCTCTCTTTCTCTCTCTTCTTCTTCCTTGTCTGACTCTGCAGGGAGAGAAAAAACACACTTTTCTCTGCAAAGACATAAAACTCACCCCGAAGAAGAACGAAATAGAGAAAGAAAGAATCAAACCCAGATTTTTCTTTCCCCATAACGGGAAAGAAAAGAAAGAACAAGAAGAAAACGCGTCGAGAAGGGGAAAAAAAAAATTTCTTCTTCTTTTTTTTTTTTTTTTTTTAAATTTCTACAAGATTTTTTTTTTCTCTACTCTGCTCTGCTCTCGTTAATGGAGTCTATAGCGAGGCCATTTTTTCATCACAGAAGAAAGCTATCCAATCTTAATAATACTAGCAGTAATGGCATGTCATTTTCAGGTAAAGATTCTTACGACGACGTTTTGTTAGGTGCTCCAAAATCCAAGCTTGGAGGAGTAGCTGCTTCTAGAGGAGTTGTTGCTTTGGAGGACTACGCTGAGATTTTTGGTGGCGGTGGTGCCGGTGTCGGAACTGTTAAGCAGCGTGGCTCTTCGATTCCGGTTCTTGATCTTTCTGAACTTGACAAAACTAATGGTTTGTACGATTCTCGGTGTCTGAATGGAAAGCTGGATTATTCGAAGATTTTTGGTAGCTTTGCTGGGGATGTTGTTGATGAAGAGGGTTTAGAAGGTACCGGAGTTTTTCCACCTTATGAAGACTTGTTTGGAGGAGTTAAGAAACATAAACGAGATAAAGCTAAAAAAGCAAGGTAAGCAAGTTTTTTTTCTTCTAATGGATTGTTCGATTTGTTTTGTTTCCCCTGTTTTTTCTTCTTCTTAATGTACTTACTTTTTCTTTCTCTTTTATCTCTGTTCTTGATTTTTTTTTTTTGTTGGGCTAAAATGGTGAATTTCTCCAGGTTGCACTTTCCTTATCTGATAAATAGTGGGAAATTTTAGAAAGCTCAATCTTGGAAGTTTTGAAGCCTTTTTCATTTTCTTCTCCGTCTTTCTTTCTTCGACATGACCTGTAGTTTTCATACATATTACTAGGAAAAATGGAAATATGAAAAAGGAAAAAGGTATTCTTGGTTGATCATGGTGGCTAATATCGGGTAGTTAAAATTGGACTAAAAAGTTCCATTCTTTGAAAATGTGGTGCAAATTGGGGATTTGGGACTAAATGTTTAGGTAGCTTACAGTAGAAAATGTGTTGAACTGATCTTGTGCTAAATTGTACCTTGAGCTGTTTCCATGGTGATTCTCAGAATTTTGAGTTTTTCTGTAGGAACCCCCCGGTATCTGTCACAAAATCTCCTCCAAAAGGTTCAGATTGTGTCAATTCTTCTGAAGCATCTGATCAGTTTCCTGATGGTGGGAAGCAGTTGAATATGTCGTATCATAAAACCAGCCAACGGAATACAGATGGTCAGAATGGAACTACTACACATATAGCTCAGCTCCATGCTGTTCCTGGATTTACTTATTTTATAGACGAAGCAGCTGTTCATCCGCAGCAAAAGACTGAACATGATAAGCCATTCCCTCGAGTAAAAACTGACGCGATCCATAGCAGGACTTCGAGTGGTGAGCTCTCTGAAGGGAAACCGAGTAGAAGGGGAAAATGGCAGCTCCCTCCTGACAGACTGGCTTTTGAAGCTGGTGTGGTGAATAGCAAAGATGACAATGGTTGGAGTGAAGTTGCCTTTAAACCATATGCTTCTAATGTGCCAGTACCTTCGAGTTCTTCAGCCAATTCAAATGAGGATCAGGGACATCCCAAGCGAGTAAAGTCATCAAATTTTGTTACCAAATCTGAGAGTTTGGAGAAGAATTCCAATGGTTATTCGAGCAATTCTGATGAAGAACTCGATGTAAATTCAGCTGCTGCTGTTTCTGCAGCTGCATTGAAAAAAGCCATACAACAAGCACAAGAAAGCATAAGACTTGCAAAGGAGTTAATGGAAAGGAAAAAAGATCCCATCCAAAGTTCTAAACCATGCGTTAATGGGAGCTTTAAAGTTAAGGATAAAAAGGAAATTAAGTATGATGAGAACAAGAATGTTTATAGGAAGAACAATACAGAGGAAGCGCGTAAAACCATAAGCAGTGATGCTTGTGGATTTGACCAGAAAATTACGACAGGAAGTGATGAAATTGCTTCAGGCCGTAGATGTAGAGAGGATCTTTCTACTGATAGGAAGATAGATACAGAAAAGTGTAAGCCAATTGCTGAAGTAACTGATGAACAAGGAGTTGGAACATGGTTTTCTCAAATGCTAAATAATGGGAAGAGCAAAATGGCAGCTTTAGCATCTCAACTGGTAGATACCAGAAATACCATAAGTCAGCCTACAAGTAAGCATATGCATGGCGCTGAAGAGACAATACCAGATAAGGGTACATTGGGGAGGGGTACTCCTCCTGACATGGAAGAAGATGTTCTTGGAAAGGTGCCAGATTTGGCGGCAAACAATCGTAATAAATCTGTCCCAGATCAGTTTGTCCAAGCAGGTACAAGAAGTGAAGCTTTGATGAGTTCCCAAAAGGACCAAATAAATGGTTTTCACTGTCAGGAAAAATCTGAGAAGAAAGAGCAAGATTGTGAGAAGACGATGACATGTAACGTTGAGCCTGAAATTCTGGAAAATGTTTGCTCAGCAAAAGAATTGAAGAAGGAAGAGGAGTCTTTTGAACTGGGAATCAGGAGAACGGCAGAAGGTTTTTGCGCGCAAAAAGGTAATGAACAGAAGCTCAAAGAAGTCACTACCATTGGAAGTAGTGAGAAGAAACAGGAAAGCTCCCGGGACGAAAACTTCTCCAGGAATAGGTTGGAAGGTTATCATCAGGAAGACATTTGTGAGCAAAGCTCATCAAAGGGAGAAAATCTTTGTGACGATATTGACGGGATACCTAAAATGACCAACCAACATGAAGGTTCAGATATTTCAGATGTATCTGCTAATGACGATGCTGATAATGAGAATATTAAAGTGAATCCGGAAGACGTAGAACGTTATGACACAGAGGGAGAACCAGATGAAAGTAAAGAAAACCTGGGGCCTAGTTTATTCACTGAAGCTGTAAATGAGGAGAATTTTAAGGCATGTAAAATTGACAATGGTACGACCAGAGAGGGAACTTCAGAGGATTCTGAAGTGAGAGAGACTAGTAAGCATTCAAGGCCATTGGAAAGTACAGTATTAGAAGAAGATGATGATCAAATAGGTGCTAAAGAAGATGAGAAGGAATCAGAACAATCAGTTGAAGAGACATCGGTGATAAATGAAAATAACATGTCTGAAACATCTTCTTTGGATCACAATGTTCCTCAAGAACATGTCTTGGAGAGCAGAATTCTGGTTGCCTCCGAGGCTCTTGATTCTGATGACAATACTAAAGATTTTGGTCTTGACACAAGCTTCCATGAACAAAGACTGTCTACGGACACTGAGTATGATGTTGAGAATGAGAGTGTTACTGAAGCTCCAACAGTTGGAGAAAGTACATCTGATTGTGAATTTGCTGATATCAGTGGGGAAAAAGAAGTTGAAGAAAGTGATGAGGAGTGTGAAGTTTCCATTACGCCTGAAAATTTGGAGGGATTAGCTCATGAATCTGCAGGAGACACAAAAATATCAAGGAGGATGATGTTACCTGTGAAGTAGGAGCTGAAAAGTTGGAACCAGATAGTTCCAAGTTACCTAGTGAGGCTAAAGAGAGTGAAGAAGATTTGGAAACTAATACAGAGACAAGACCTGATCAAAATATGGAAAAGTACGAGGAGAATATTTGCAGGACATCATCTGTAAAAGAAGAAAAAGAAAGTACAGAGAGAGTTCAGAAAGAAGTGAAGGAAAAAGATAGTGTTAAAAGAATTGAAATTGACAACCAAAGAGAAAGAGAGCGAGAGGATAGGATTGCTGTTGAAAGAGCAATTCGTGAAGCACGCGAGAGAGCATTTGCTGATGCTCGAGAAAGGGCAGGAAGAGCTGCTGTAGAGAGAGCCAATGCAGAAGTTCGACAAAGAGCACTGGCTGGAGCACGCGAAAAGATTGAGAAACTATCTGCTGGGCCTAAAGCATCAACCGATAAAGCTACTACAGAAGCCAAACTTAGAGCAGAACGTGCTGCTGTAGAAAGAGCTACGGCAGAGGCTCGGGAACGTGCTCTTGAGAAGGCATTATCCCAGAAATCTACAAATGAAACAAGAACACAGGTGGATAAGGTTGTTGCAGGGAAATCTTCTGGACTTAAGCACAGCTTTTCTTCTTCTGTGAGTACTCATTTTTCATTCATCTAATACCACCATACAAAATGTGAAAATTCCATTGCACTCGCACTCGCACAGAGATTGATCTTCTTTTCTGCAGGACTTGGAAGGGACTGGTAATGAATCTGCTCAGAGACGTAAAGCAAGATTAGAGAGACATCAGAGAATAATGGAAAGAGCGGTATGAATTTCAGCATTTGTTCATATCATTTGTTACTTCCGAAATTGTAGTGCTCAGATCTTGTTCTTTTTTCAGGCGAAGGCCCTTGCAGAGAAGAATATGCGAGATATTCTTGCTCAAAGAGAGCAAGCAGAGAGAAATGTAATACTAGTTCCTTCATTATTCAGAATCTCTTGCTCTTGCAACATGCACGACTGTATCATTTTTCAATAACATGTTCTATTTGTTATTTAATTGCAGAGACTAGCAGAAACCCTTGATGCAGATATTAAGAGATGGGCTAGTGGGAAGGAAGGGAACCTGCGAGCACTGCTTTCAACGCTGCAATATGTATGTAGATTGATTCAAGCTTTTTTTATATTTCTTGTATGTATGTTGTATACATGGTTGATGATCTCTTCTTTTGCTCATATCTTCTGCAGATCCTCGGACCTGATAGTGGTTGGCAATCCATGTCATTAACTGAGATAATAACAACTAATGCTGTAAAGAAAGCTTACAGAAAGGCAACTCTTTATGTTCATCCTGACAAGTTGCAGCAAAGAGGGGCAAGCATTCAGCAAAAGTATATATGTGAAAAAGTCTTTGATCTTCTTAAGGTGAGAGAGGTTTTTGTTTAGCTGCTTGTACTCTTGCATCTCTTTTGCCATGTTATTGATCCTCACTGTTTCTCTCGTATTACCTCCCGCAGGCTGCATGGAACAGGTTTAACTCAGAAGAAAGGTAATTAAAGAAGACGGAAGAAGTTTGAGGTTTCCGAGATTATCTAATTGTATTTCTCCCCTGCATAATTATGTTCTGTAAATACATTTAAATGACTTTGGTCAGTAGTCAATGATTGAATTCAAATGGCAAAAAAAAAAAAAAAGGGTTTAGTTCTCCACAACGAAAACCACAAACTTTCAAAATCTAGAGCGCACAGCTTCAGTTGCTATAGACACGAGCAATGAAGGGGGAAAAACAGATGCTAACAGAGCAAATAGTTAAAATAGAGGTCTCCAGATAGGGGAAAATGTAAATGAATTAAAGGCCAAGAGCATGGAGCATAATTGCATTTTGAGCATGCATACGGTTCTCAGCCTGGGGAAATACTATGGAGTTTGGAGCTTCAATGACACCATCAGTGACTTCCACGCCTCTTTCTGCTGGTAGACAGTGCATAAAGTAGGCTTTTGGTCCGGCTAATGTCATGAGTTCTTCGTCCACCTACAAGTAGTAATATATTAGAAGCAAGCAGTACGGCTAATTATTTTACGCTTTAGAACAGTAAAAAGAAGTTCATACTACATACAATGTTGTCGTGAAGGAACTGGTGGAAATAGTTATATCTATGGTGCAGTACTAATAAATGAGAAATTCTTACCTGGAATCCTTGAAATGCTTGACGGCGATATGCAGCTTCTTCTTTTTGTCCCATGCTGGCCCAAACATCTGAATACACCACATCAGCTCCTATAACAGCTGCTTTGGGATCATTCGTAATCTCAATTTTGCTGATTCCAGCTTCTCGTGCTTTTTGAACAGTATGTTCATCAGGCTCAAATCCTTTTGGGCAGGCACAAACAAAATGGAAAGGAATAACTGCTGCCATCAACAGCCAAGAATGCACAATGTTGTTTCCATCTCCAACATAGACGACCTAAGAATTTCAGTTAATAAAATTAATAATCTTAAAACTATCATTTCTAAAGAACTGCAGGAAACCATAATTGCTGAGTAAAAGTTGGGAATTCACCTTCGTCCCCTCTAGCCGACCAATGTGCTCAATCATTGTGAGTGCATCAGCCATAATTTGACAAGGATGATTGTAGTCGGTCAAGCCATTGATGACAGGAACAGTTGCATACTTAGCCAAATCTAGGATGTCCTGAGACCAAAGTGAATAAACAAGATCAGCAAAAGGAAAAACAGTTGCGCACATTATACATTACTGACAAAAATGTAAACAATAATTGAAGGAGCAAGTTTCACATGTACACTTATCCATCACTCAAAATTAGTACAAGAATTAGAAATTAGGATCCCTGCTGGATATAATTGCAGTAACATAGTAAAATACTTAAAGAAGGGGACAAAAGATTTGACACAATAAAGGAAGCAATAAACCCTAGAAGACAAAGGATTTAAGAGAAGCGGCAGGTTTGTTTAAGGATTACAATCTTCCTTCAAGGTTTCCAACATTCTGTAGATTACAATGATGCCATTTCTGAATTAACACACGACAGAAACAAAAGGATCACCACAAAATGACTAGAGTCCTTAGCGGCATTTAGTCCATTTATTTGAAACCAAAATGTCCAGAAACTGAAAATAACATATGGAAGCAACTTAGAAGGCCAGAAGGGAATTTTTTCTCATAGAGGTTTTCTTGGATAGCTCGATGTATTAGTTGACAAACTGTGACTTTTATGTCCGTTGACTGTTAAAAGCTAGAAAATTTTCAAACTCACCAGCATACCTGATGAGCAAAGACACGAGCCATAATGATATCATTATAGCGAGATAAAACTCGAGCAACATCCCGGGTTTCCTCTCGCTTACCCATCTGGATGTCATTTGGTCCTAAATAAAGAGCATGTCCTCCAAGCAAGTGAAACCCTGTCTCGAATGAAACTCTTGTCCTCATGGATGGCTTGGCAAAAATCATTGCCATTGTTTTACCTTTAAATGGGAGAAATGTATTCTCTCCTGATTTTATCAGAGCCTTCACCTCTTTGGCTCGATCCAAAATCTTCAGAATAGTTTCTTTATCAAAGTCATTAATGTGCAAAAAATCCTTCAGACCTTTACCGGCTGGAATGTGAAACAATGATCAGATAGGACAAAACTTAATATCAGCATCTTTGGCACAAACAAGTTCAAGTTTCATTCAGCATTTTTGATAAAATATAATACAAAAATGAAAAAGAAAAAAAATGAATAGGACCTGAATAAACCCTAAACCAACTCAAAAGCTTGATGTCTGAGAAAACAAATCAGCAAAGCAAAGCTACACAAGGATAACAAATGAACACGGCAAAAATTCTCATATAACCTCAAGCTATTACCGTACTATTAAACGGGTAAAAGATAGACACAAAGGGGAAAAAAAAAAAAAACAGTACAAGAAATTAAAAATACGCTAAGCAACAACACCTAGATTAAGTAAGAGAACAAAGGTACTAATCGAAAAATGCAGACTTTTCAAGAACCTCAAAAAAATAGAAATTAAAAATCCAAAGAAACAAAAGAAAAACCCTTAAATCCCCCAACTCAAAACCGATTCATTCCAACTCAAACCCCGAAAAAAATGAATAATCACCTTGATCAAGAATCAAAACAAGTGGACTTTACCTTTTCCATTGACATAACCCGAGGTTGATGAAACAGCAGAGGAGTTGGCTTGGCAGTAGATTCGTCGGCAAATAGAGGAACTAACCGGAGAAATGGTGGAAATTCGGAGAGACCCAGTAGACAAAGAGATAGAAGATGCCGATGAAAGAGACGTCGCGTCCTTCGATAAACCAAGACCAGACAGTTGAGTGAAAATGGCATTGGCCGCCATTGTTGTTCTCTTTCACCGGTTACAATGAGCGGAGGCGGGTTGCAGAATACTGGTAGTGACAGCACTTTCTTTAGTCAGCTCCTGGATTACTGTTTTTCAGTAAAGTGGTGCAAATTATATGTATATATCTATATATATATTATATTATATAGTGCGCTCCTATAAAATTAGGCCCATTTATGATCCAAAACTGAAAGATGAAAAGAAGGACAATAAAAACGCATTCATAACATGCGTTCATAAAAGGGGTAACAATGTGTTGTTGGAATCTTTACCCATGTTTCGTGTAGACATTTTTATTATGGAATCAAGAAAAAGTATTATCTTTTTTTTCCATGTAAAATATAAAAATGTCTTTTTTATATGAGATAATTGTTAAGTAGTTGATTGATAGTTCAGTCATACTTATAGTCATACATTGTTGGCTTGCATGTCTAAAAAATAGTTTTTGCATGAAATGGAAAAATAAAAAATTTCTCCAAAATATTAAGGTGGAGAATGGTGTTTGGATTGTCCTATAAAACATAAGTTTATAAATGGATTTTTCATACTCTACAAAGTATGAAGAAGCAGTCAGTTGCAGGTCTACTTTTGTTTTTCAATTTCTTGATCCAAGTTTCAGGGGATGATGGATTCATCTCAACACGAGGATCACAGTTCATGTTAAACGGTAGTCCATTTTATGGAAATGGTTTCAATGCTTACTGGTTGATGTATTTTGCATCTAACAAAACTCAGAGGGAGAAAGTTTCTTCTGTTTTTCAAGAAGCTACAAACCATGGTCTTTCTATTGCAAGAACTTGGGCTTTCAGTGATGGTGGTTTTGATTCTCCATTACAGTACTCACCTGGTTCATATAATGAACTCATGTTTCGAGTAAGTCTGAACCCCCACTTTTGAATTCATTTTTTCAATTTCTTCCCCCCCAAAAAGTTTTGATTTTTGATTTAATTCTGGTTTTTGTTTCTTGAAGGGATTGGATTTTGTTGTCTCTGAAGCAAGAAATTATGGTATAAAGCTAATACTGAGCTTGGTAAATAACTATAATGATTATGGAGGGAAGCAACAGTATGTAGACTGGGCAAGAAATATGGGGCAGAATTTGACCTCTGATGATGATTTCTTCACCAATGATGTTGTTAAAGGCTATTACAAGAATCATATCAAGGTATCAGTAGTTTAAAATTTGTTTAATTTATAATACGTATATATATATATATAGTTCATGAGGAACTTACAAGATGCCATACATACATATATACTGAAAACAGGCAATTCTTACAAGAAAAAACAGCATCACAGGAGTAGTTTACAAGGATGATCCTGCAATAATGGCATGGGAACTCATGAATGAGCCAAGGTGTGATACAGATACCTCTGCAGGGGAAACCATACAGGTCATCCATCTCCTGACATACACTGTCTTTTTCCTTTGAAGTTCTTTCATTTGCATTAATGGTTAAAGGACAGTCCTGGCCTCTGTCATAAAGAAGACAAAGCCATCATTTTCTCTTTTTTCTGCTGCCACCAAAACCATTACAGCATGTCACGGGTCAATCTATGGATTATAGGTTTGGGAAAAAAGGAAATCTTTCATGAATATTGGTAATGATAATAGTCCTTTTTTTGTCCTTTAAACATGGTCTCTGAGTTTGAACTTTTTCCTTTACTTGCTACTTTGATCAAGATGAATGCTCTTATTTTTCAGGCATGGATTTTTGAAATGGCTTCTTACTTGAAGTCCATAGACAGTAATCACTTGCTGGAAGTAGGAGATGAAGGTTTTTATGGCCTATCAAGCCCTGAAAGACAGCAGTATAATCCATATCTGCAATTAGGAACAGATTTCATTGGCAATAATCTAATTTCAGACATTGATTTCGCCACAGTGCACTGCTACCCTGATCAATGGTGATCAAACACAACAATTTCTGTCTATCTTATCAAGATATTTTTTGATAGTTGGTAAACTGATATATATATATTATATATATATTTGCAGGTTGGTTAACCAGAGTGCAGATGCTCAACTTTCATTTTTGATCAATTGGGTAAGAATTCATATTGAAGATGCACAGAATGTTCTTCACAAGCCAATTCTGTTTACAGAGTATGGAAGATCATCTCAACAAGCTGGTTTCGAGATGCAGCAAAGAGATTTTCTGTTTGATACTGTTTATTCAGCTATTTATTCCTCAGCCAAAAGTGGTGGTGCAGCTGCAGGCGGCTTGTTCTGGCATATGCTAAAAGAAGGGATGGATTCTTTAAGAGATGGTTATGAGATTATCTTGAGTGAAAGCCCTTCAACAGCCAGCATAATCACACAGCAATCACAAAAGCTTAATAAGATCAGGAAAATGTATGCAAGGCTAGCTAATTTAGCTAAATGGGCAGATAGGCATGGCAACAACAATGATGGTGGTAGTGTCAAAGATTCAAATCCAGGAGAGGAAACAGGTGTTCATAACTGATGGTTGTTTTTTTTTTTTTTTTCTTTTATTCAGACAACTACATTGTACTAGTTAAGGTAACAGAGTCTTGATTACTAGGAAAGCAAAGAGTGTCATTCATATAATATATACAGCTACAAGTCATACTGGTTGATTGTGTGTGATCAAAATGCAATGCACTTAAGATCTTCTTTCATATGATGGTTCCATCTTTGATTGTTGCATTCTTCAGTATCACAGTTATTCCAGATCTGATGTAAAATCCATCTCCGCCCCTGTCTGCTTCTTCAACACCCTGAAAATAAATGCGATTTCACATTTCTTATAGCAGACAAGCATTTGATTGATTCTAATGGTGAGTAGAGTACTAGTCATGGGGGAAAGAGGAAACTTACATCCTTATTTGCAATGATTACATCTTTTCCGATCCGAGTGTTCTTATCGATAATACAGTTCCTTCATGGAAATTCCCAGAACAAATCATCAGCAAAAAAGCAATCCCCTTTACTTAGTAAAAACAGTACTTAATTATGAAATCAAGTCAGTGTCTTTGCATATATATATACCTGATTTTAGTGTTCTGTCCAACGCCGATAGGAACCTTCCCCTCAGCCAAGAGAGAGGCAATTTCGGATTCTGTCTGGTAAAAATCAGCGCCCATCATCATGGTATCCTACAAAATTGGAGAAAAGGAAATGACAGTCAATACAATGTTCTCCAACGTTAAGAAGATGCAAACTGATGTTCACAGCACTTGTCTGATTCAAGAACTGAACCAAAATTATGTTTAGAAATGTAATAAAGTAACTTTTTTTTTCTGATCCAATGACTTACAATCAACTCCACACCATAATCTAAGCGTGATCGCACTCCTACGATAGAATGCTGGACAGTGCACTCTCGTAAAAAGCAACCATGTGAAATTATCGCATCCACAATCTGAAAAACACCAATAATTCTTAGTTTGACAAGAATAAGAGAAGCTCTGGAGAACTCTTGAAGCTTAACCACTTACCTTGGATCTTTCAACTTTTGTTGGAGGTAAGTATCTTGGAGACGTATAAAATGGGTTCTTCGGGTCATTGAAGTCGAATTTTGGAGGCTGCTAATGGAAAGCATCATACTTAGCATGCACAGTTCAGTACTACAATACTAATATCCAAATTTACAGTAAACTAAATCAAGTTTTATCTCGAATTTGAAGTGATTAGAGAACAAGGAATTCAATTAAACATCATGATTTTGTATTTTATATCCAACATGGAGGAATAGGAACTGAAAATTCTTATGAGAAAGAAACGACTTACCTGCTCGGCTAGGGCCAAATTTGCATCAAAGAAAGACTTTATAGTTCCAATGTCCTCCCAATAATCCTTAAACAAATATGCCTGCGGAAAAATATCCATAAAAAGTTGTTGTTGGGGATAATTGCAACAAGGTGCAACAGTTAAAATGATGTTTTGTATCACCTGAACATTGTGATCTTTCACAGCTGAAGGAATTATCTCAGAGCCAAAATCATTGCATGAAGGATATTTACTGGTCAGAAGCTTTAGCAGTACATCAGTTTTGAAGACATAAACACCCATTGATGCAATATAAGGGTTCTGCAATGCTTCTTTCTTGGAAAGTCCAAGAACAGAGGTGTCGACTTGCTGCAGAGCAGTAAAACATTAACATCACAGACCATTTGAGTTACATAGCAACTTGAGAAACATTTTTTTAGGTTGAATAAATTTAAATACCATTGTCTTCAAAGCAGAGCCTTTTGGTTTCTCAGCAAAGTTGATGATACGCCCTGTCTCGTCAATTTGCATCAGTCCATAGTCCGAAGCACGACTGCCAAGAAGAATAACAAAATGAAGAGTCAAGTACAAAACTTTGATGCATCAACATAATTAGAATAAAATTTCGGGAAAAAATAGGAAATCACAAACCTATCATCCATTGGTATGCAAGAGACTGTAATATCGGCATTTGAATCTACATGTTTCTGCAAGCATAATTTTGATAAGTAATAAACAAAGCTTTCACAAACAAGACGAGAATCCATTGAATTCAACAAATAGCATACAATGGTAACCATACCTGAACAAAATCCATGTAATTCATTCGATAAAGATGATCGCCAGACAAAATTACAATATGGTCAACATTCTTGGTCTTAGCATCCTACAAACATCCAAAATCAATATTTATAGTTTCTACATAATTTCCTCTCCAATGGGAACTACTATTGCTAATATACGCACCTCAAATACCCATATAAATCGCCGAACAGCATCAGCAGTCCCCTGGAACCACCTTTTGCCTGCATCCCCTGGTGTCTGAGTTGCAGCAAGAACCTAGTATTCCAGATAGGTTTGGCTTTAAATCATCAGGGTGTTACTGCTAACTCTTATTTTTCCATTATATTATCATTTACCACAGAACAGAACAATGGTACTAGAAACTACTGAAATAACCATACATACCTCAACAAATCCATCTCCAAAACTAACACCACTACCAAAATTGTATGTTCTAGCAAGGTGACGGTTCAGGGAAAATGAATTGAATTGAGTCAAAATGAAAATTTTCCGAATGCCACTGTTGATGCAATTACTCATCGGCACATCTATTAGTCTATAGCATCCTCCAATTGGGACCTGCATTTTTTTTTTGTAAGAAATTAACACAAGATTCAGTTCAGCTCTCAAAGATTTCTACAGATCTATTAGTGCTGTTCTTACAGCTGGTTTAGCTCTTTTTCCGGTGAGAGGAAAAAGACGAGTGCCGGCACCTCCACCTAATATGATCGAAGCTATACTCTTGGGGTCTACACTCTGGCGATCACCTTCCAAAAAGGGCGCTTCCCATTTCTGAAAAAACAAAACAAAATCAATATGAAGAACAATACATGAGATATAAATGTAACAAGAAGTGAACTTTATAAGAGGGTTCTCATCAAACAGTTGGTGATGAAAAGACGAGTTTGATCAATGATAACATGAATAAAAAGGATACATAATGAAAACTTACAGTAAATCCTTTGTCTATGTCTTGTGTAAAAACAGAGAAAGCAACCCCGGGCTTAATCTTCGTACTCCTACTCTCCTAATCCCATCAAAGCCTCTGAAACTTTCAGACAACCTGTTGCCAAATACTCTGTTTCTTGAACTTCCCCTGATATTCTGTCCCCAAAAAACCTTGGGTTCTACATGAAAACCCCTTTCGATTTGCAAAGGTTGTGCAATGCCTTTCATTACAGCACAGCAAGAATCCATTTTTTATACGAAAAACGACAACCCGGTTACTAAGGTCTTAGATAATCAGTAAAAGATTCTGGAAACACAACCAAATATTAAAATATACAGTACAAGGAATAGACTGAATAAAATAATACTCTATAGCTAGCTCTGCTTAGGTACTCAAGAAGAAGGACAAATCACTTTCCAGAACCATCCAAGAACATTCACAAGCGTTCACATGATGAGCCCATTTCAGCTACTAAAGAAGTGTGGTATCTGAAAAGGCTCAAAACTTTAGCAGGAGCATTTCCAATCCACACAAATCATCATTACTAGTTGTAAATAGTAGTAAAAGATAACAAACCAATGAACATTCAGATCAGAGATGAAAGAAACTGATAATAAATACCCGATCCGTACACGGGGAAGATAATTTTAATGATTTCTCCAATGAAAGAAAAAAGAGAATCTTGAAAAAGCTAAACCGTCATTTGGGACATAAAGATCGTATCTTTACTATTACATATCTATGAACTGAGAAGGAAACAACAACATTTTATACAAAGCACATCCGGGATTCTGTCCGGGCAGCTCTTTAATTCTTTATATATATAAATATGGAGAAAAGAGAGAGATCTGTGAGCTTTTTCTTTGAAGATTGTGACACTGAAAAAGAGTGAGTTGGCGGAAATAGCATATACACGAGGCGTCCTAACTCTGTCCAAGTTACGAGGTCCACTAGCTTCCATTGTCACCTACACCTACCTAGCTTTTATTAGTCAAACCTTATTAATTGGAAAAATTATATATCTTAATACTTATTATTAGATATTTTGAGTTAATTATTAAAATAAATTACGATCTAAATTAAATTTGATTTTTTTAAACAAAGTAATTAAATTGGGCTGAACATTTAGGCCCAATGGGCTTTTATTTGGCTAGTAGAGTAGATATTAAAATCCAATTCAGATGGATAAAAAGGCGGTAGCGCCTTCTGGTCCTCATTTTTAAGAAATATTATTTCAGTTGAAGTCGTGATTGTATTGTATTGTGATTCTCCGTTTTTTAGCTTATCGTATATTTTTTCTGGAAAAACAAGGGACGGATTGTTCATTTCCTTCAGGCTTCTTCACCCATAGAGAGTTCTTGCCTTCGCGACTGGTATGTTCTGTTCTTTCTAGTTTCTTTTTTTCCCCCTTTGTTATGGGTTTTGTTTTGTTTTGTTTTATGGTCTGGATTCGAATTTCTTGGTGAATTTTGAGGTTGAATTGTTTCAATCTTCACCGAGGATTTGAATTTAGTTGGAAGGGTTCATTTATATATAGGGATTCTGAGCTGAGTATGTATGTATATGTGTCCAGATAATATTTGGAACTAATTGGTTTTATCCACGGACTCTGATGATTTCTTGTGTGATAGCAGAGTTTCTTTAGTGAAACCAAATTGAAGGCGGTGTTTTGTTAGTTTACTTTCTCAAAAATATTTTGCATTCTATAGTAAATTGGAACAAATACCCTCAATGTTGGGTTTCATAAGTCGGTTTCTCTTGTTCTGTAAGATTTCCATTCAGTTTCTTGGAAATTGGCCAAGGGATTGTTGGAACACTTTTAAAATGTTATAAACAATTGTCTTATCAAGAACCAAGGCTCAGTTCTGTATCTTCTGAAAAGATACCTGTTATAGATATAATAATGTTCTCTTGAAGGTACAAGGTTTATTTAAATGCCGCGTGTCAATGGTTTATAAATAGTGTTGATATTGATTACTGATCAAGTATAGGGACTTATAGATTATCAAACTTTTGCTAATTATTAAACACTCCGCCCTTGAAGCCAAATTCTTTTCTTCTATTTTTTTTCTAATAGGGTTTTTGATAAAAGAGGATAAAGGGAAAATGAATTGACTTAGTATTTTGTAAGAGAAAAAAAAAATTATTAGTTTTTCAAAAAGCTTTGTGGCTCTTTTGCAGGTTAATTTGTTTCTACTATGGCATTAATGAGAAGTACAATAGCCAGTGCATTGGCACCGCCAACTGGTATGTGAACATTTATGTCATTATTCATAATATATGCTGAAATTTATTTAGGCTGCTGCAGGCCTGCAAAGCATATTAATAACTAGTAAAGTTTGATGTTGGTGTTATGCTTATTACAAAAAATTTCATCATTGGCTGAATTTTTTTAAACTAAAAGTGGAATTAATCATCCCTAAGTATGCATTTATTCTTGTTATTTATCCATCCATACCTGATGTATGGACTTGAACATTGTTCTCTAGGATGTCAAATGGAAAGTAGTACAAGTTTTAACACCTTCATGGTTTCTAGTTGTGTCTTTTCAATTTTTTGTTGTTTGTTGTTAAAGTGCTTTCAAATTTGGGATTCTCTTTTTACCAGATTAAGTGTCTACATTGCTTTTGGGAAGTTTTTGAAAATTAAATTTCATTTCTCACCCATAATAGAAGTAGGATTTCCATAATAGTTTCATATCCTTATCATTCTCATTACGTGAGGGTAATAATGAATGGAGGGAGTATATATGGTCCGAGAGATTCTAGTAACAATGGGTTCATAACTGTGATCAGACCTACCTGGACAAGGATTTTTGATTCACCTTAGATGAGTTCTTTGCTTTTGTGAGTTAATTAACTTGGAAAACCTCTACAAAGTGGTTGCATCACTGGTGAACCCTGCATCCTGCACCTAACTTTTATTTTTAATAATTGGTTAATGATATGGAGAGAATGAAATTAATGACCTTCATGGCTTTAAGCATCTGGGAGATGTATCAAAATCCTCTTTAATAATTAGCGGATTAAATGGACATATGTACTTGGATAAACTAGATATACATTCTTACAGATATTATTGGTTTATGTACATGCTTATTCCTTGCATTTATGGTTCTTGCTACTTAATCAAGGACTCAAGCTTGGTTTCTCCAACAACCTCTTTAAATTTTCTGAAATTCAGAGTTAAAGAACTAGGCATTAGCTTAATATGCTTCTTTTGATCAACTGGGGAACATAAATCGACTCTTTCTACACACAAAAAAGGGAAAAGAAAAAAAAAATGAAAAGAAACTGTGTTTATCTATGGCTGTAACTTGTAAGTAGATCCCTTGTCCTCATTTATCCTAAGTTGGATACATTTTCATCATGAAAGTTATAGTGGTATTTGATAAAAAATTATCTTATATATTGTGCTTCGCTACTTCCTTTATTTTCTTAATTGATCATCATTGTTACAGTGATAGGTAAGGATCAAAGCACAGCAAAAACTAAAGATTTGGTTTGTAATTCTATTGGATTCAACCCAGTGGTCAAAAAGTTTCAACCTCTTATGATAAGAAGATCACTGGTGAATACAGCTCGGAGGAGGAATGCGTCCTTAATATGTTTTGCTGCTTTGGTAATTTTTTCTTTTAACATAAAGTAGATTTAAGTAAATACGTGTATGAGTACTGCCCCTCCTCCTTTCTAACTTTCCAATATGTTGTCAATACTTTGTTTTCTGAAGGCTAATGACTTTTCTATCATATATTTTGAAAAATCATAAGATGAGGTCAGCCTTTCTCTAATACGGAGAGTGGGATTTTAGTTGTTATTTTATCCTCTAGCATTCTTCCTAGCTCCACTGTTCGGAGATGGAGGATAGTATGTTCATTTATAATGAATGGTACTTCTGTGACTTGTTATTTTTTAGTACGAACTGCTAGAGACTAATGGGGTTTTGAAGCTTTTAGCAATGCTCAATTCTGGAATATGGGTTCTGTATTAAAACTAGGAGCATGAATTCAGACTTTTCAATGTTTTTCTCTCAGAATGCAAGGTGTGCAGAAGGGCAAACCCAAACAGTGACACGGGAATCATCAACCATTACAGTTGCTCCCACACGTGGTAATCTTCTTAACTTGACCACCAACATACTGTTTATGAGTATGGATTTCTCTTTAGATGTTGTCAAATATGCTTGGAAGTTGATTTTTGTGACATGTTCCAAAATACTATTTTGAAATCAGAGTTTGTTTTGCGAATAAGTACATGATGTTTCAGGGATGAAGTTAATTCAGCTTTTAATTTTGGATTTCCTAATGAAACATTTTGAACTAATGTATCAAATGTTGAAATGTTCAATTTGGATTGCAGGGAAGGAAAAATCTCCGGAACTAGATGACGGTGGGACTGGGTTACCACCTGGTGATGATGATGATGGTGGCGGTGGTGGCGGTGGAGGTGGGGGTAATTTTTCTGGGGGATTTTTCTTTTTTGCATTTCTTGCATTATTGGGCCTCTTGAAGGATCAAGAGAGTGAAAGCACATCTTACGATGATGATCGGAGAAGAAGCAGAAGGAGATATTAGACTGTCATGAATGTCTTAAAAATTTTGCACTGTCATGATTGTCTGCCTTTTATTCATGAGCGGAAAACAGAACCTGAAGACCTGATTTAGGTATCTGCTCAACCTTATGTGTGTTTGTAGCTGATATATCTTTGATAGATACCACAGGAGTTATCTTTTTATAGAGTAGAATATTCATATGATATATATATTGTAACGAGGATCCTAAAGATTCTACTTCTTGTGGGATGTCGGAGTACACAAATGAACAGATTATAGAAGGGTAAAATATGAGGATTCAAGACTCATTTCCCTTATTCTTTTTCTCATGTTCTTGGCTGTTATTGTTTTGCTGCTTCATGCCCTGCTGTTTACATTAGAATGTGTAATCTCTAGAGATGGTTGAAATACGAGTTTAATTTTCTTTCTTTCTTTTATTTTTTTTAGAGAACAAATTCAGACATAGAGAGAGGATATACCTTAAAGATTGACTTATTTCTTAAGAAAGTAGTAAAATTATTGTGTGTGAAAATATCTAAAAGCACACAGTGCATGAGGAATGGTAATCACGGGAATGTCAAAATCTTGGTGCTTTAGTTTAGTATATAAATAAAAGTTGTATCGCATTATTCAGACAGTATAATCCATGTAAGTGATGCTGTTTCCCAGACCTTTTTGTTAATATTTTCTGCTGAAGTGTCAAAAATGAGACCTTTCTTCTTGTTTATCTTACTGATAGTGATTAGAATCCACTTTGATTCACTAAAAAACTATTCTAGTCTAATCCATTCGTTACTTTACTATCGAGTTTCAACCAAAACTATGGAGAAAGAAAATACAAATAAATAAAAGACATCACTAAGATATCTAGTTTGCATGACAATATACGCGTTCAATTTGAACGGTTGATAATGTTAAAGATATCATCCAAGTGGCAGTTTATGCAAAACTGCTGACAGCATGGAAATTGACTATTAGCTGATCCTCATTTACATATATTAACCACTTAAACTTTGTCAAATGGCATAAAAAGAAAAAGTGGAAGCAGTCACATTAAAATATAGGCAAAGAAATTTTTTTTAAGAATTAGAATAAAATCTTTTTCAAAATAAAATTTAAATTAATTAAAATAATAATTTATAATTGATTATATAATTATATATATACATATATATTATATGGGGAAAGAAAGATAGAGAAGTGGGGAATTAAAGGACACGGAGATCCTGCAGTGGTCTACCCATAAATGCAATAAAGTGGGGAGCATAATGATTTCAAGAAGCATTGATGAAGAGATAAAAGGGGATTTGGAAAAATGGTAGGGCGTTAAAAAGGTCCATCATTAGATTTTTGATGATTTAGTAGGTTTTTATTTTTTGGTTTTAGGGAAGGGATCTCCAAATAAACCCTAGAGACATATTTATCTACTTTTTATATGTTGGGACCCTTAATTGGAATGTAATGGGTTATTCTTTCTAAGCACCGTAGTTTCAGCCATTTGTGATCCACCTTTACCTATTTTTCCAATCACAGTTTCATGATTGCAGCCGAAAGGCTTGACTATTTAATTTCTTTCCCCCTCCCTAAAAATATTATCTAAAAAGGCCAATAGAATGAAATTACCGGGCATCTTTTTTGAAAAAAGATCAAGAATTGGTGCTTAATTATTTGTTTTCTTTATATATCCAAACTCTTTTGTTCATCCAGAAGGCAACTCACTTTTGTTTTTATAATTTCCAGAACAATACTACTAAATCTCATCGATCTTAGGAATCCAAGATTAGAGGAATTTTGATGGTGTGGTTGACACGGGTTGAAAAAAAACACAGACCAAAAAAGCAAATGAATGATTGTTTTTTGTACAGTTAGTTTCCAACGACCAAAACAGAGACTCACGTGATAAGAGCTAAGGAAAAACTCAACTCTCTCTCACTCTCATTATTCACTTTGTGTTTTACCGAAAGGTAAAGAAAAGAAAAGAGAGAAATTATGATGATGATCAAATAAGAGGGAATGAGTTAAGTCCACACGAGTTCATCAGGGGGAAGTGACCTTTGTAATTATACATGCACTTTTTTTTTTTCAACTAAAAATCATGACTTTTTCATGCATGTTTGCTAATTCAAATTCTTCACGTACGTTACACTACCAGCTAGTACAGATAATCAGTTTACCAAGGGCATTGGTATTCATGAAAGGCAAATGATTTCCTTTGGATAAAGGAAGGATAAAAGATGGTGCTCACAAGATTCTCAGTCTTTTTGTTTTTCTTTTAGTTGGAATGAAATCATTTCACGAATTTATTAAAAATTCATATAATTCAATTAGTAGATAATAAAGTTATAGAGAAGATGAATTTGAGATAATAATGAAGTGGGAAATTTTAGCCAAAAGAGAATCTATAGTAAGTTAGTTTGATAGTGACCAACAAGAAGGTGGATATTTTTATAAAAAAAACTAACCAAAAGAACAAAAAAAGATGGAATAAAAGTTAGCATTTTTCTTTTCTTCATAGAGAGTCTATTTTGCTACATGTTTTCTTGTACTCAATTATTGAACTCAGCAACAAACACAAAGATAAATAAATAAATATATATATATATATCTAATTAACTCCTATACCACCAAGTGCCTACTTGTAATTTGACAATGATAAGACTTTTTACTTTTTGTTTTCTAAGACAAAGGTACCATTTTGTAGAAAAGCAGAGAGGAAACCTGTGCTACACATATCTCTTCTCTCCCTTATGATTCAGAAGAAGGAAAAAAAAAAAAAAAAAAGGTCAAATCATTCCTCTGGAATTCTATTATTTGGCATGTATGTACCTATAAATGCCCTACCAAATGCAATCCTAATCTACATTTAAAGGAGTGTATTTGGAAGATATAATTTAAAGAAATCTATAACCTATAGTAGCATCTTACTTTAAAGGGGATTTGTCTTTTGTTTTTACAATAGAAGGAAGAGTTTGAGATTTTTCTTGATCTTCTCCCCCATTCCTTGTGGTCCAGTGTTATTTTTATTTCCATTTGATTACATATATATATATATATATACAGAGAACACATATTATTACTATTCTTAATTAGAGATCAAGTAAACTTTATGGTTATGTATTACCTTTTACTATTATTAAAGATGGGACTTCCAAGATTAATATGGATGCACCAAATTATTAGGTCTCTAACCTAAACAATTTTAGCCTTTTTCCCTGACAATCTTTCTATGATTTTCATCATTTCTTTCTTCAACCATAAGATAAGCTAGTAGTTTACAACTTCTCAACTATTTATTAGCCAAAAAAAGAAAAAGAAAAAGAAAGAAAAGAGACTTTAGCTAGATTTTCCTTAAGTTTTCTTTTCTTTTTTCTTATAATACAAAATGTTTTGGATAAATTCAATTATAAGCTTTAATTTTTAAATTATATTTTATTCAACTAAATTAATTTTTTTTGTTAGTTCTAATGTCAAATAATTATATATAAATACAAATTCAAACTTAATAACATTATAAAAACATCTAAAATTTTCTTTAAATGCATCTCGTTATTATGATTCTATTAGAAAATTCAACTCCATCAACATAATTTCTATGAATGATTTGACCACTTTCACTTCATTGGAAATGTAAAGACAGAAAACAAGTATCAAAATGGAAAATATAAATCCACCAAATTATGATGCAAAAGAGATGCCAAGAGTACTATTCAAACAGTATAAAAAACATCACGCCACCCTAAAACCTAAAACCTATTACCCATAGACAAAAGACAAACCGTCCTTTGCTTAAAGAAAAAGAGCAAAAAAAGCTGCCCATAAACTAAAATATGTACGTACCAATCCACGAGTGGGCTTAGTCCTCCCTACTCCTCCTTACTCCTTTCCTCGCTGCCCTTTCTGTCTGCCTGCCTCTATTCAATCTGCAACTGCCACTGCTCACTGTTTCCCCTGCAAAATTTTACAGCTTCAATTCAGAACTTAACTAATTTCATACTTTCCCCCAACAAATTCCCTGATACATATAGTGAAATCGTACATCAAATATCAACCACCGCCCATTAATACTTTTTTTTTCTTTTTTACTTCCACAAAAATAACATTTAATTCAAGTAACGTGTATAATAACTGCCATTAATTACTTCTTACATTCTAAATATTAGGTTTATAGAAAAAAAAATAAAAATGGTGCAAATGTAAAAGTGTAATTAGCATTCTGCTTAAGTGACATTAGGTGGTCTCAAATCTTCCTACCACTACTACCCCGTCTGGCCTGTCTCTGTACCATAAGACTTAGTACCAGTCTTTTATTTTTTATTTTTTTATTAACATTTGACAACTAATTTTCTTACACCTATACCTTCTTTTTATTTATTTATTATTATTTTTATATTAACAAATTTTTAAATAAAATTAAAAAAGGAAAAAGAAAAATTCTGAACTTACTTTATGTTTATGGACCACTATACTCTATGCCTATAAAATCGTACCTTGTCACACAAACTTTCCTTCATCCAAACCATCCTCTCTGAAATTCAAAAAAAAAAAAGAAAAAGAAAAAGAAAAAAGAAATTAATTAACACAATTCTACCAAGATCTACAGTCTCTTCAAGATCAAACGCTTCACGTAGTGACTGTGTTTTCCTGTGTTTCTATGCATACGATCTCTGTATCTACACTTATATGCATTCCTGCATATACCGTTTTCTCCTTCCATTTTTTTCTCTTCTTTTTTCCTTTTTTCCACCCCCGAAAATCTTCTCTCGGTGATTATTTTCCTTCTCAGAATGATATTCTTCCCTTTTTAAACCCTCCTCCTCGTCACAAAAACCCACGGTATTAAAGTAAACAGAACGGAGAAGAAGATCTAGAGACTGTAACTCATCAACGTAATATTAAAACAAAATTGCTTAATTCGAAAGAGATCTAAAAGAGACGCTTTCGTTTCGGTTTCATTCACACTCTCTCTTGCTGATTGATTCATTTCATTTCCTTTTGTAAACTTCATTTTCTCTGTTGAAAATGGACCTTCACGAGCCATCGGTATTTGATAACGTTATGTTTGAGAAGTCCAAAGCGATCGCTAGGTTTAATCGATTTCGGAAGATTACGAAGATTTTGCAAGTTCTGGAAGTGTTGATGGCGCTTATTTTGATTTCCTGGTCTTCGACTAAGCTTCCTACGGCTGTGAGACTCTCCGGCAATTTTTTGTTTGAACTCGCCGGCTATGTTTTCAATCCTCACGTCGTTTTCCTCATCGGAAACGTCATAATTGTGGCTCTCTTTGTTCTTTGCCGAGAAAACGGCGCCGGAAGCATGAACTCCGTTTCTGGCGATATTTACGATGATTATGTGCGTCATAGCCAGGCTCAACAGCCGAAAGTGTCGGTCTCCGACAGTGACAATAAAACTTCATCAGCGCCGCCGTCTGAGACAAAGGAGCCGACTAACGCTTCCGCCGTGGCAGTTAACGGCGATGACGAGACGAAGCAGATAGTTTGCGTACACTCAGAGGGGAAATCGGACCAATGCGCCGCTGCGGCAACGGCAATCGAGGACGCGACAAAACAGATACAGAGGTTCCAAAGGACGCAATCAGCCAAACTGAAAAGAGATATCAGTACCGTGAAACTAAAAGGAGAATTGCGGAGATCAGGGACGGTGACAGAACGGCATGGAATTCACGATAAACAGGTGGTGAACACATCATCATTTGATACCATGGACAATCTGAGCATTGAGGAATTTAATCTTACCGTCGACAACTTCATCAGAAAAATGAAGACTCCAGAATTCCTCAAGATGCAGAAATTAGACGAGAACGAAGAGTTAAAAAATTTAACAAAAATTACCAGAAATTCTACTGTCGTCCAGTACTAATACTTTTACTTTTTTTCTTCTCTTTTTTAATCTGATATGAAAAAGTTAAGGGCTACTGTTATTATTTAGGAATAATAAGTTTTCTTTCAAGTGCCATTACTATCTAAAATCTATGTATTGTGTACATGACTGGCTTGTTTATTTTCTCTCTATTTCCATGGAAATTGCAAGCAACTTCTACCATTAATAACATTTTAAAGTTTTTTTTTTTATGTGTTTTCTTTTTAGTTGAGATTAATGAGATGAAACTGTTAAAAATGAATATGGGACCATCGTTGGTTAAACAGCGTCCCTTTTGGATACTTTCCGCCTTGATGGCTCTGTTTTAAAATCTTTTTTCAATGTCCAATAACAATATAGATAAATGGTATAATTAATTGAGTTCTTAATACATTTTGATTGCTGCAAAATTAAGTTGCTGTTGTACTATTTGAATTTGAATTTTATTTTTTTGTTTTTTCCCCTTTTGGTCATCCCTTTTATTGGTAAGTCATCAATTATTATTACTAGGAAGAAATTGAAGTGTAGATTAAAATGCTTTTTTTTTTAATGAAAACAAAGTTCAATTATGTGGTGCTTAGACTTTTTATATTTAAAATTTTTATATATTAGTCAATTCTCATTAATTTAGTGAAATTCTTATATATTAGTCAACTTTAATATTATTTTTAGATGTGAGATTTGAATTAAAATTTTAATATTTTGTGGATGATGGGGTGTGTAGAATGAGAAACAGAGTATATACAAAGAATTTGAGAAGAGAGATACGAATTTACAAGTTCAAATTAGGGGGTAGATGAATAGTAGATGGCAATTGTTGTACAAATAAAGAATGTCTCTAACGTTGACCATGTTGCATGCCATTTGTTTTTAGTACCATAACTTTGGTTTCTACTTTTATACTATTCTAATCCCATAATTACTCATCATATTTATTTTCTTATCAATAACAAACTAATGTTATGTAACGATGAATACTTAGATTAAATTATTGTTCAAATGATTGAACACCACCACCAACAACAACACTCCGGTTTCAATGGCTTTCTTCAAAGTTTTCAGCACTTATTTGTTTGTAATGTTTTGTATGTGAAAAAAAAAAAGGCACTTTTTTTCACCTTACTTTTTACCTACAATTATACAAAATTTCAACCATCCCATTTCATTCTCTAGAAAATTGCAATCCAAATTTGTACTTTTTTGTCTTATCAATAAATATTCCCATTTTATGTAACATATTTAGTGAATTAAATTACACGTGATACAATGATAAAAACTAAATTAATATGAAATAGTATTTGCAATAACTTTGTCTTTTAAATAAAAACAATAATTTATAAGTATTACTTTAATAGTGGTTCTTTTAATATTATTTAGAGCTTTTTAGTACTATTTATTAAAATTACTTCAAAGCAACACCGTAGAAGTTGCTGCTTTTTCTTTCTTTACATTATGCATTTAATATATATAGGTTTAACTAATATATTTCTCTTTTGTATATATCTATATATATATATATATATATGTATGTGTATTAACATTCAAAATAAGGAATGATTCTTTTTAGCTTTGATTAATTAGTGGAGTGGAGTGGAGAGGAGTGGAGAGGAGAGAGATATAATTAATAGTGTGTGTGTGTGTTTTTTGGTTGTATTGGGATTAATAATATATATATATATATATCTATATATATAGAGTACAAATCTAGCTAGCGGCTAACTCTTATCCACTTGTTTGCAAGTTTTGGAACAAAAGAAAAATGTTAAGAAAAGTTGAAAGAAAAGGGAAGAAAGGAGTGTGTGTCATTGTTAAAAAAGTACAAAGAGGGATCATTACACCACACTCTTTAATTTCTCCTACTTTACCTCTTGTTTGTTTCTTAATTTTGTTTTATTACCATATCATTAATATAATGGCTACAATTCAAACTTATAAATCCATATTTATTTATACTGAAAAAAAAAAATTTAAATTGATTATAAATATTTAAATTTATTCTTATATATAACATTACATTCTTTTTTTTGTATCGATGTGAGACTATATATCACGTAATATTAGATTTTTATTTATAAAATTGTTATTAAAAAAGAAAAAGAAAAAGAATGGTGAAAATATGTACTTATTTTCTTACATGAATGAAGTTTACATTAACATTTGACTTTGAATGTGTAAGTCTTTTAAAATTGCAAGAATATTACAAATAGTCTACCATATACCAATTATTATTATTTTTTTTTCTAGGAAACTTCGAGGAAAATGAATATATAATATATTTGTGAGAGATTTCAAACTTTTTGAATAAATAATACTTGTTGGTAAATTTATTTATTTTTAAAAATAAATAAATTAACAAAAAGGCCCCCGGCCGGTTACTCTAACAACGATAGATAATATTTTCTTTTCGTTAAAAAAATGTCGTCCTCTCTTCTTCCGAATTTATACATTCATTTCCGGTCAAATCTGTTCTTCCATTCGATTTCTTTTTCAAAAGAAAAAATATCTTCCCCCCACATTAAAAATTAAAATATCTGTATAATATTATTATATAAGAATAGATATAATAGTAAATAACCAAGGATTTTAAAAGATAATATTATATTTAACTCTAATTATTTGTTGATGAAAATAAAGTATTCTTAAATATTATTAATTATAATAAAAGAAAAAACAGGCTTGTTTGGGACACAATTATGACCATATTTGTCACCTAATTAATTTTTGCAGCAAAAAATTATTAATCAAAAGTAAATATCGTCCCCACGTCGTGTATTATATTATATATATATATAATAGTTTATTCCCACCACACCTCCTGCTGTTGTTTTGCTGCCCAGTCCTTGACCTTTTCAACATTTATAGATTGTTTTTAAAAAATATAATGGATAATTAAATATACATTTTTCAATGTGGGAGAAATATCAAGACTTGAATTAAAGTTGAATTAATGAATAGTAATTTTAAATTATATATATATATATATATATTTATAATAAGTGGATTGGATTTATTATATGATTCACATGGAGACAGATGAAAACTACAAAAGACATAAGCGAAAAATTGGGAATGGGAATTACTTATTAATTAAGGGATGGAAGGTTGGGAATCTACGTGGGGTTTTTTCCATTACTTTCCTCTAATTTTCTTAAAATTCCCTACTAAATTAGGTACATATTACAAATCCCAATACGGTAAAGAATTCATTTATTTTCTTTAAAAAAACCTAAGGTTCGTAATGTTTTATTGTTTTCGGACAAAAATTTTAAAAAATATTTCTATGTCAAGTATACCTAATTTCAATCAATTTAGTATTTCTTCTCCTTCATTCCCGTCTACTTTTTTTTTTCTCAGAAGAAACACAAAAATGGAAAGTTAATAAAGGGGAAAAAAAAAGAAAAAGAAAAAAGAAAAGAAAAGGAAGCTTTATGAGAATAAGTTGAATTGGAATTTATTCTTCCTTGGAAGAGTTGCTAGCTTCTGAAAAACTGACTCACAAAGGTCGCTATACAACTCTATACATAGATACATACATATATATATATATATATATATATATATGCTTTTCTTAACAATAAAGAATGTGTAGCCTCCAATTCTCCAAACATTTTCAAGAATATATATATACATATATATATATATATATATATATGAGTTAAATTTTTTGTGTGTGTATAAAACGAATGTCAAAAAGAATATTAAACCTAACCCCAACAACAATAAAATAAGAAATCTAGTGAAAAAAAGAAAGAAAGAAAAAAAGAAATGAAAGAAGACCATTATTGTAACACAGATACCAACCAATCATATAATTAATTTCTTGAATGGATTTGACCCTACTAAGTTTAATTGGATAATTATTTTCTAATAAATATGGAAAACACACACACACACATACACACACACACACACACATATATATATATATATATATATTATATGTATGTCTATATATGAGGTCCTAATAACAAACCCTATTCCAAGTTTATAATTATTTTTTAAAAAAAATTAGAGTAATTTTATCTGTCTTAAATTTATAATATTTTAAAATTAAATCTGTCGTATTACAAATTAAATTACAATTTATTTAATTTGATAATTTAATGTATGATATATATATATATATATGTCCCCCTTTTGTTTGGCCAAGAAAAGAAGAATTGGGACAGCTTAACTGCACTGCATGGCTGTCTTTCAAATGAAATCAAAGCCTTGTTGTCTTTGTTTATTGCTACATAATGATAATCCACTCCTCCCTCAAACACTCTGTCGGCCTTACATCCAAACCAATTTTATATATATTCTTTGAAATTGAATATAAATTATTACATATTAGTTGTATTCATAATTCATAATTATATTTATTTCTGAGAAAAATTTCTCAATTTGAATTCAATTTAATTGATTTATTTACTAAATAAATTATCTCTCTCTCTCTCTCTCTCTCTCTCTCTCTCTATATATATATATATATATATATAAAAGTGGTGAAAATTGAGAAAGTCGGTGTACTTGTCTTATGTACCCATAGATTTAGGGTATTTTTGGCGTCTACATTCGGTTTGTTCTTTAAGGTGTATTGGGGATTGCAAAATAATGGTCATACAATTATATATATCTTTACTAAAAACGAATACATTCAAGAGCAAATTCTTGAATTCCATGCATCATATATCGTGGGATATTTTTCCAACAACAAATTTTCAACTGGTCAAAACCAAACCAGTTGTAGCTAGGCAGTTTCAATGTGTGATCATCACTGCATCATTTATGCACTGAATTCATAAGCCAAAGAAAGTGCATGTCCACACGAGTTTC
The DNA here is from genome assembly GCA_027405835.1 of Asclepias syriaca. Classification (NCBI taxonomy): domain Eukaryota; kingdom Viridiplantae; phylum Streptophyta; class Magnoliopsida; order Gentianales; family Apocynaceae; genus Asclepias; species Asclepias syriaca. The sequence continues at coordinate 22,389,168 of CM049934.1, forward strand.
ATAATATATATATATATATACATATTCTACTCTTTTGTATTCTTTATCGATGTAGATGACATAACTGCACCCATTTTTTTATTATATTAAATAGTTCCACAACATTCACAATCATTTATTCGACACTATTTATATCTTATTTATTCAACTTATGCATAGTTTTTCTATAACAAAAATTTGACATATATCATCTACTCTTACAAAAATTTGACATATTTTTTATTGACAAAAATTTGACATAAAAAAATGTTGCCCTAAATTAATACTGTGTATTTATATTATACATATTCCATTTATACGTGTATATATATATAATTTTTTTTAAGGTTCTCTTTAACACTATTTTAAAATTGATATATGTGGTTATATATATATATATTGACATCATGATTTTTTTTTAAAAAAATTTATGCAAGTTGCTGGGAAAATTTTAGATGCAAATATTTCAACTAGGAGGATAGATAAGTACTGTTGATGTATAATACCGTTTGGATTATATATGCATCATCATTACGAAGTATTAGGTAAAATCATGCCTAACTCCCAACTCTAACAAATCCATAATAATTTTATTATATACAAATTATATGTATATATATAGTAAGGATATATTGGAGCCCTCCAATTAATATCTTGTTTCTTAAAATAGGATATATATATATATATGTATGTATAATTAATTTAGAAGAATGCAAGTTGATGATGATCATAGAAGGGTAAGCTAGCAATTGCTTTCATCAAGTATTTTGTAGCAAAATCCTACTACTTCAAAGACATCACACGAATGGGACAACCACTTTTTAATCTTGAAAAAAGTGCCCATTTTTCAATTCTTGAATCTCTGTCTGTCACTTCCCATCTGATCAAAGCCAAAACAAAAATATCAAAATAATTATTAATCGGGTTTTAAGCTTTGTAGAATCAATCGATTTATATATATATATATAAGAAGTGTATGTATCACCTGTATGTGTTTACTAGGCGGTGGAGAAACACAAGCATCATAGCTTTAGCAAAATTTATTCCCAGGCATGTTCTTCCACCTGATCCAAAAGCTAAGAAGCTGTATGGTTTGGCTTCTTCCTGTTTATACATACATGTATATATATATATAGTTTGTGAAAAAAAAAAAAAAAAAAACAAGATGGGAAAATATTAGAATTGCTGAAAAACTTACATCAAACCTGGAAGGATTGAACTTGTAGGGATCAGTATAAAGTGATGGATCAAAATGTACAGACTTGACATCAATGTTAATACTCCAACCTTTCTTGATCATATACCCTAATTATATAAAATTCATAAATATATTATGTATTTTTATGCATTGTTTAGATCACATATATATATACAAATATATAATTTATAAACCTTGAAGCTCACAATCTTCAAGGGTTAGTCTTGGTAGCCATGCAACTATTGATGCCATTCTCAATGATTCTTTCACAACCTATATATATATATATATATATGCACATAAGAAGAGAATCATAATTGTAATATTCAAAATTAATTTGATAATCAGTACCTTTGCAGCATATGGCATATTACTTAGGTCTTCTAGACTAAGACATTGTGAAGTATTGTTCCTATTCTTAGCTGCAGAAAGCTGTTCTTCCTGTCACACCATCCAATTAACCAATTCCAAACACCAGTGAAATATATATATATATATATAGTTCTTGATTTCTTGTTAATTTAGTTACCTTGCATAATATTGATCTTTTTTGTTTTTGGGGAAAAATAATTTACTACTGGAATTACTTACCCTGAGCAAGTTTAGAACCTCAGTGTTATCATCCAAATATCTGACCATCCATGTAATTGCACTTGCTGTTGTGTCTTGTCCTGCAAAAACAAAAACATATATACATATATATATATATATATATATAATTTTGGTATAAGTAGTTCTATTCATAATTCAATCTCTACTTATATAACTATTTAAAATTTGGAGACGGAACTTCCTCTCGCAAAAGACCAATCTGCTTGATAGTAAAACAATATGTTTATACCTGCAATGATCATGGTTAAAATGTTATCTTTGAGTTGCTCATCAGTCAAGAAATTTTGATCCTCATCATTGCATGATTTACCATTCCTACTCAAAAGATGATTAAGAAAATCTTCCCGATCGCAATTCACTAACTCTTTTCTTCTATCGCTAATAATTTTCTGCAACATTTTCATGATTCTTTTTCTTGCCTGATGAACATGAATTAATTCAAGAAACAGATCATAATTAAATTAAATTAAATTGTTTTATTAAAATTAATTAATCACACACAATTGTATATATATATACCTGGAGGCCCTTGTAGAATCTAGTAAAGGGTAAACTCAATGGAAATGCAAGCATTGCCTCGCAAACAAGTGATACGTCGTTTTGCAAGATTTCGAGTTCATCACCATTGTTGCTTTCTAAGCTCATCAACATCTTGCATATTGCTTCCGTTGTTATCTATACATTCAATCCAAAAGTCAACCGGTCCATAAATTTCAATTCTTTTTTTTCCCCTTGAATAAGGAAAATGTCAATTATAGGCCCAATAAACTTATATAAATGGCTAGGCCCAAATCATATATGACTATTATGGGCTTATAGCATTGTGTAGCTCGTAAATTTTGGGCTGCCCTGTGTACCATCGGTAGGACTAGTTGAGACTCGACTTGCAGAGACTTGTAGAACGCGTGCATTAAGCTTTTAATATAGACCATTCATTGGGACTAATTCGGACTCGACTTGCAGAGACTTGTAGAACGCGTGCATTAAGCTTTTAATATAGACCATCCATTTCAAGGGGATTCGAATCTCGATCTTCCGCTTCGCCTTGGAAGAAACATTTAAGAGTTTACTTACTAATTTGAATTAGGTGCTATACACATTTTTAGTAAGGGTTACACAAATTCGAAAGTTTAATCCTTACTCTAAATTATGTAAGAATTACACTAAAATTACAAAATGACAAAGGAATAGTGTAAATATGAATATAATAAGTCAATGTATCTTAACATTGTGTAACAAGTAAAAATCATATATATATAAAGGATTATTTACTATTTGATTATGAATTTGGAGTGAAACTCTTCGTATGCAAGATTTCGAATTCGAATATTGTCTATAAAAAAAGCTATTTTTAATAAGGAGTTTGACGTTGTTCAAATTATATTGAATCGAGGTTCAAAATAACTGTTAGACACATATAAATAAATAAAAAAAAGAAGAAGAAAAAGAATTAACCTTGAGGGCTTGATGAAGAACAATGATAGAACTTTGGTGTTTCCAAGTGGAGAGGTTTTGAAGCACAAGTTGATCAAATTGAGTAACAAGGAGTGACAATGAATTTGTTGAGAACAAATGATTAAAATGGCTGTTATGGGTCCAGCCCATGTGGGCACTAAAAAAAAAAAAACAATTTTTTTTGGGGTTCATTATTATTGACCAAAAGACCAAAAAGGAAAAACAGAGTGGCTGAGAGGGAGTGAATTCCCGAGAGCAAAAGAGGAAAAAAGAGAGGAGAGTTTTTTGAACTTCTTTAAGACACTCGCCGGAATTCTGATCATCGCCGGAGATCCGACCGTTGGATTGGGCTGAAAATTTCAGAGATTGTTCCCAACACATAGGGCTTCAATCTGTACAATTTTGGTGTCAATCGGAGCTGTGGATCTACTGTTATCGCAACTGGTACAGCTTGCGTTTTTTGTGGTGATATCTTCTATTCTTCCTTCTCTATTGTTGTTGGATCTTATGTATGTTATTGTTGGTGGGCTATAACATCTTTGTAAACTTGTTTGGGTGTTTTTACTCTCAACTTTCATAATAAGAGAAGAAAGGTTGGACTCCTATAAGTCCCGTGGTTTTTATCCTTCACATCGAAGGGGTTTTCCACGTATAAATTGTGTGTTGTTTGCATTGTTGTTTTGGTTCTTGGTTGTGGTATATTGATTGGTGTATTGCTGCTGTTTTATTGGTGATTATATTGGCATATTGATTTGGTGGTAAATTGGGTGAAGTGTGGTTGGTTGGTTGTTTTTGGAGTTGATCCTTGTAGGTGTTGTATCCTACTTGTTGTTTCACCTCCTCACATTTGGTATCAGAGCATTGGTTTTGGTTTAAATCATAGATATGGAGTCTGGAAGTAATTCTATGGTTAAATTAACATCAACCAATTACTCTATTTGGCGTCCTATGATGGAAGATTTGTTATATTGTAAAGATTTGTTTGACCCAATTGATGTTGATAAAACCAAGAAGGATGATATGCCTATTAAACCTGAGAAAATAACTGATAGAGAATGGGAAAGGTTGAAGAGAAAGACTTTGGGAACTATAAGACAGTGGATTGATATTAGCATATTCAATCATGTATCCCAAGAGACTGAGCCACTTGAGTTGTGGAGAAAATTGGAGGGTCTTTATGAGAGAAAGACTGCTCATAACAAGGCCTCGTTGATTAAGAGGCTTGTTAGTCTCAAGTTGAAGCCAGGGAAGTCTGTTTCTGAACATCTTAGTGACTTTCAAGATATCATTAACAAATTGACTATGATGAAAATTGTTTTTGATGATGAGTTGCAGGCTTTATTTCTATTGAGTTCTTTACCAGATAGTTGGGAAACGTTGGTTGTGTCTATCAGCAACTCAACTCCAGATGGTGTGCTTTCATTGGATGTCCTTAAAGAGAGCATGTTCAATGAAGAGCTCAGAAGAAAGGAGATGGGTGTTGATGCTTCACAGGCACTTGTGGTAGAGAATAGAGGAAGAAGCAAAAGTAGAGGTCCCAAGGGACGTGGCAAATCAAAGTACAGGTTCAAGTCCAAAGATGGGAGAGAGCTCACGATATGTCACTATTGTAGCAAACCTGGCCATATTCAAAAGTTTTGTTATAAGATGAAAAGAGACCAGCAAAAGAAGAGAAATGATCATCCCAAAGAGGGTGATGACAAGAATACAGCAGCGACAGCTTCTACTTCAGATGACAGTATTACTTTGGTTTGTACTACAGGTGATTGTTGTCATGTTGATAATTCTGATGTTGAATGGCTTGTTGATACAGGGGCTTCTTATCATTGTGTTCCTCATAAGGAATACTTTACTAACTACCGAGCTGGAGATTTTGGTAGTGTGAAGATGGGAAACCAGAGTTCAGCAAGTATTGTTGGAATTGGAGATATTCGAGTTCAAACCAATGTTGGGTGCTATATGACTTTGAGAGATGTTCGCCACATTCCAGATTTACGCCTCAATTTATTGTCTGCTAATGTACTTGATCAAGAAGGCTACATGCATACTTTTGGTGAGGGTAAATGGAAATTGTCTAAGGGTTCTTTGATTGTTGCTCGTGGTAAGCTTTGTTGCACCTTATATAAGACACACTTGAAAGTGTGTACTAATGAGTTGAATGCTGTTGAGGAGAAAACATCTCCTAACTTATGGCATCGAAGATTGGGCCATGTTAGTGAGAAGGGTATAAAACTGTTGGCGGGTAAGTCTCTTATTCCTGCTGATGTTACTATTTCTCTTGACCCATGTGATCATTGTTTAGCAGGAAAGCAGCATAGAGTTTCTTTTCCCAAGAGATCCAGGAGAAAGAAATTGAAGCTAGAGTTGGTTTATTCTGATGTGTGTGGTCCTATGGAGGTGGAATCACTTGGTGGTAACAAATACTTTGTACCTTTATTGACGATGCTACTCGGAGAACTTGGGTTTATATATTGAAGCACAAAAGCGATGTGTTTGGTGTCTTTCAGAAATTTCATGCCATGGTGGAAAGGGAGACAGATTGCAAATTAAAGTGTCTCCGAACTGATAATGGAGGTGAATACACTTCAAATGAGTTTAAAGCATATTGTTCAAAATATGGGATTCGGCATGAAAGAACAGAACCTGGTACCCCACCACAATGGTGTTGCCGAGAGGATGAACAGAACTATTGTTGAGAAAGTGAGATGCATACTTAGGATGTCCAATCTTCCTAAGTCATTTTGGGGTGAAGCAGTTGGAACAGCTGTGTACTTGATAAATAGAGCACCATCAGTTCCTTTGGAGTTTGATATTCCTGATAGAGTCTGGTTTGGGAGAGATCCTTCTTATTCCCATTTGAAGGTGTTTGGATGCAAGGCCTTCATGCATGTACCGAAGGAACAGAGATTGAAGCTTGATTTCAAGACTTCTCCTTGTGTATTTGTTGGATATGGTGATGAAGAGTTTGGTTACAGGCTTTATGATCCAACAAAGAAAAGAGTTGTGAGAAGTAGAGATGTTGTATTTTACGAGCACGAGATGGGTTTTCATCTCTTAGGTGCTGGTAATACATATTATACTGATTTATCTCACGGTGCTACTGATATGTCTCATGTTTCTGTTCCAGATGTCCAACAAACAGGTGATGCTCCCGATGATGGTCATGAATCTACTCATGAACATGATCATATTGAAGAGGTACAATCAGAGATTGTGTCACAACCTGATGATGAAGCTATGAAAGTGGAGAGTTTTCTAATCAGGGGGAGCAAAACAACCCACAGGTGGAAGAGCCAACATTGAGAAGGTCAACCCGAGTTCGAGAACCTTCAAGACTTTATCCAAGTTCAGATTATATCCTTATCACTGATGAGGGGGAGCCTGAAAGCCTTAAAGAAGTCTTGTCACATCCAGACAAAGACCATTGGCTGAAGGCTATGCAAGAGGAGATGGATTCTTTGAAGAAGAATGAAACCTATAACTTGGTGAAGCGTCCAAAAGAGAAGAAAGTCTTGAAGAGCAGGTGGTTGTTCAAGAACAAGAAAGATGGCCAGAAGCTAGTGAGACGGAAGGCAAGACTGGTGGTGAAGGGATGCCATCAGAAGAAAGGCATCGACTACGATGAAATTTTTGCACCAGTGGTGAAGATGACTTCCATTCGCATGATTTTGGGACTAGCGACTTGTTTGGATCTTGAGCTTGAACAACTGGATGTAAAAACTGCATTTTTACATGGTGATTTGGATGATGAGATTTATATGGAGCAGCCGGAAGGATTTGAAGTCAGAGGAAAAGAGAATTTTGTTTGCAAGTTGAAAAAGAGTCTTTATGGGCTCAAGCAAGCACCAAGGCAATGGTACCGTAAGTTTGATTCCTTCATGAGTGGTAATGGGTACATGCATACTACTGCAGATCCTTGTGTGTATTTTAGAAAGTTCTCTGATGATAACTTCATTATTCTTTGTTTGTATGTTGATGATATGTTGATAGTGGGACACGATGTTGAGATGATTCGCAGGTTGAAAGTGGATATGTCAAAGTCCTTTGAAATGAAAGATTTGGGTCCTGCGAAGCAAATTCTTGGCATGGAAATTATTCGTGATAGAAAAGCTGGTAAGCTTTGGCTATCACAAGAGAAGTATATTGAACGAGTGCTTGAAAGGTTCAATATGAAGAATGCCAAGCCAGTCAATACACCACTTGCCAGTCATTTCAAATTGAGCAAGCGTTGTTGTCCTACTTCTGAGAAAGAGAAAGAAAGCATGTCTCATATTCCTTACTCTTCTGCTGTTGGTTCGTTGATGTACGCTATGGTGTGTACAAGGCCGGATATAGCACATGCTGTTGGATTGGTTAGCAGATTCTTGGCTAATCCAGGCAAGGTTCACTGGGAAGCTGTAAAGTGGATCTTGAGATTTTTGCGGGGCACCTCAAAGCTGAGTTTGTGTTTTGGAGGCAGTGAGCCTATTCTTGAGGGATTTACAGATGCTGACATGGCTGGAGATCTTGTTAACAGAAAGTCTACCTCAGGTTACTTGTTTACATTTGCAGGGGGAGCCATTTCATGGCAATCCAAGCTACAAAAGTGTGTAGCTTTGTCAACAACTGAGGCAGAGTATATAGCAGCAGTGGAAGCATGCAAAGAGATGATTTGGTTGAAGCGTTTCCTTCAAGAGTTGGGTTTGAAGCAAAATGAGTATGTTGTGTTTTGCGATAGTCAAAGTGCTATAGACTTGAGCAAAAACACCATGTACCATGCTCGCACAAAGCATATTGATGTGAGGTATCATTGGTTGCGTGATATCATTGAAAAGCAATTAATGAAGTTGAAGAAGGTTCACACAAACAAGAATGGCGCTGATATGCTGACAAAGGTGGTTCCCGGAGGCAAGCTTGAGTTTTGTTCCAAGCTTGCAGGTATGTCTGCTTGACGTGGTTGGCGTATGATCTTCTCTAAATTGGGCTGGAGGGGGAGATTGTTATGGGTCCAGCCCATGTGGGCACTAAAAAAAAAAAACAAATTTTTTGGGGTTCATTATTATTGACCAAAAGACCAAAAAGAAAAACAGAGTGGCTGAGAGGGAGTGAATTCCCGAGAGCAAAAGAGAAAAAAAGAGAGGGAGAGTTTTTGAACTTCTTTAAGACACTCGCCGGAATTCTGATCATCGCCGGAGATCCGACCGTTGGATTGAGCTGAAAATTTCAGAGATTGTTCCCAACACATAGGGCTTCAATATGTACAATTTTGGTGTCAATCGGAGCTGTGAATCTACTGTTATCGCAACTGGTACAGCTTGCGTTTTTGTGGTGATATCTTCTATTCTTCCTTCTCTATTGTTGTTGGATCTTATGTATGTTATTGTTGGTGGGCTATAACATCTTTGTAAACTTGTTTGGGTGTTTTTACCCTCAACTTTCATAATAAGAGAAGAATGGTTGGACTCCTATAAGTCCCGTGGTTTTTATCCTTCACATCGAAGGGGTTTTCCACGTATAAATTGTGTGTTGTTTGCATTGTTGTTTTGGTTCTTGGTTGTGATATATTGATTGGTGTATTGCTGCTGTTTTATTGGTGATTATATTGGCATATTGATTTGGTGGTAAATTGGGTGAAGTGTGGTTGGTTGGTTGTTTTTGGAGTTGATCCTTGTAGGTGTTGTATCCTACTTGTTGTTTCACCTCCTCACAATGGCTCCTCAGCAATTTGTGTTGTTTTTCATGAGAAGCACAAAGAAGGCTTTCAGGGCCAACTAATTTCGCAATCGATCTTATATATTTCTTTGTGAATCTTCCTGCAGATTCATTGCTCAGAACCGTCTTGGATGATTCTGTGTCCGAAATGAAAACATGGGTTCCCCCAAATAAGTTGGTCTTGAAGCAATTTCCATACCTGCTACCTCACTCATGTCACATATATATTTATATATATATACATATTTATGTGAAGAAAGAAAGGGAATTAATTACTTGAGTTTCCGATGTTGTACAAAATCATAAAAGCCTTTGTCACTGTTGATGGCAGTCATGAACTGAATGGTTTCTCCGATGATCGGAAATCCTCTGTTACCAGCTGGGAGGACTAATTTGGCCATGGAGTTTGAACTACTCTTTTGCCGGAGTATTTGCCAAACTAACAAAAGTATTAAGGCTAAGTAAAGAGTTGCATGACAAAAGCAGCAGCTATTTAGGAAATCAAGAACTTGAAGCTCTAAATTCTTCATTTATTACTCTCCTTTATGTATGTATGTATGTATATAATATATATATATATATATCAAGATCCAGCATTGCAAAAGTTAGAAATTAGAAAGTCATCTTTCATCTTATATTTGGCCGACATGTAATTATGGAAAGGTTTGACTTAAAAATTTCCCACTCGAAATCAATTTTGACCTTTTCCCTTCCATTATTGTAAAGCATTACATATGTTTGACTTTAATAAAATACTTGTCAGTTTCTCCTTTGATATAACTGAATCATTACATTACATGTATGTATGTATATATATATATATGAATTTTGATTCTATTTTCTAGTGAAAGACATGATGAAATTGATGTAAATAGGATTAGCCTTGGAATAGTAGTCATCAACAAGTTGAGCATATTTCACAAACAAAGCTTCCATATCAATCCCATCTCCAAAATGGCTTTCCAGCATAGATTCCACCACCGCCCTAATAGTTTTGGCTACTTTCTGTCCTCTGCTGGTTAGCTTTTGTTCATCATCACTAGATTCTGGTTCATTGTTTTGACAACCCCCGTCCCAATTAATTTCAAAACCCTTTAAACAGGTTATTTCAAATGAACCTTCTTCTTCAACCTCCCTTTTCACTTCCTCCATTGATGGAGCATAGTATGGTGCATTGAATGAATCAATTTTCTCCATTAGTACTTCATTATCACCCTGCACCCAATCCATTATTATTTTTATTGTCGCCTGCTCTCAAAACTTCTTAGTACTATTCTATACATATATATTTTAAAATTTTAAGGGGATATTAATTATACCTGGGTGGTGGTGACCAAACTAGTAAGAGCTTGTGCTAATAATTCCCATTGGTAGCAACTATCTTCGGTAGAGGGATCGGAAGAGCTTCTACCCATAAAAGATAAGACCATACGGCCACCGGAGACCATTTCCTCAGAACGAGAATTGAGAAATAGTGAGAAATCTTTGTGAAATTGGGAGTGATAAGCATTTCGGACACTCATTGGACTGCTCTTTGATATGTAAAGCTTCCCTTTGTTTAATGGTACCTCTGCATTGCTATCCAGTGATGTCGGAACCTGTTTTAATTACTTTAGTTAATTAATTATTTGTTGTCTAAACATAGACGAGATTCTACGTGCATAATTAATCATAATAATAATTTGCTTCATTTTCAGGCAAACAGTGAAATAAATTCTTGTCTGCCAAGGAATCACAAAATAGTAAATTATAATGCATGCATGCATGATATATATAGGATTCCAATTTGTGGGATTCATGATATATATATATATATATAAAGATTTGGTGCTAAATTTTACTATATTTCCTAATATATATATACACATGCATGCATAAAAATTTATGTTTGAATTTAGATAAATTAAGGTGAGAGACAAATAAATAAAAAATTGTTCCTTATCCAACAAATATTATTATTACACAAAATTATCCTTAATCTTTTCAAATAAAAAAAATTTATATAATTGGATGAAATGAATTGGAGAAAATGCATAGTACCTGAGATAGCCAGTGAAGACTGGAAGAAGAGTGAATAAAGTGCATACTATTTTTAGGAAAAAGCCTTCCATAAAAAGAACCAGGAACTCCCGATATAAAACAACGGTTTCCAAATCCAATAATTTCCTGCTCTAATTTCCCATAATATCCAGGCAAAGATATGAATATATTGTTGAAATCATTACCGGGAAGATCATTCAAACAAACCCTTAATTCAGGTATAATTTTTCCCAATTGACGGCAAGATTTGTACACTCCATCAATAACCTGGGATATCAAAGCTAACGTGTTCGGTCCAGATGAACATCCAAGATCTGAAATTCCCATGCACTCTGGGAAAATTTCGTCCTGCTTTTTCCACATTATTAATCCATTTATGGATTCCCATATAATTGGATTCTCCAAGCTGATTATCTTCCTCTATATATATATATAAAACAAAATTAACTAAAATTTGCCTTAAACTATAAGAATTAATTAATGAAGGTAAATTAACAAACCTGAACCATGGAATTATTTGCATAGCTAGTTTCTCCTTTTCCTCCATTCATGTGAAGAACTTGAATGTGTCCCATTTTTGTAATTAGTGAGATAATTTGTGTGTACTTTTGGTCTTGTGTGTGTGTGTTTGGTTTTGTGGCTGTGGTTGCAGTTATGGATATTTATACATGCATACATGTGACTGTGTCGGAAGTTGTGGTGAGAAAGGCAGACTTTACATACGATTTCTTGTCGTGATGAGATGAACTACAAATTAATGCTAATGAAATTTTAAATTGACACGTGAGGAATATATTCATCATTAAGTTTTTTCTATTAGTATTTTCTCTAAAATCTATAATAATTTAAAGTATTAAATATATGCAACTATTTAAAATTTAAAATAAAAAATTTTCTTCTTTTTTTGGACCAATTCAAAATCACCATGGTTAATTGAAATATAGATTAATTTCAAGATACTTTCTAATAATTTGAAACTCATATATAATACAAGTTTTTTTTAAAAAAAAATTTAATCAAAATTTTATTTATTTAATTATATAATATAAAATTTATAAATATTTATTATTAACTCATATATATATATATATATGAACTTAAATAAATTAATTTATTGCAATAGACTGACATGTTTAACATGATCCATATGTTTCAAAAACATATTTGGAGAAGATCATTTTCTTTTTGTCATGTGTGATTATTGTTTCTTCTTCTTTTTATTATTATTACTATTTAAAAAAATTATTTGTGTCATTGAATATGTCAATTAAATTAATTTTGAGCTGACGTCTTATCCGATGAAATTTTTTTTAACACTTATTTTTTTTATAAATAAAATTTAAATTTAAAATCTTATGGACAAAACGATGTTGGTGTTTCTTTTTCTTTCTAAGTAACACTCTTCTCCCAAAACTATATGAAGCATAATTTTCTTGAGTTTAAATGTTATCGTTCCACCGTCCAATTAGTTCTCCCCCCCCCCCCCCCCCCCCCACCCCTCCCCCTCACACACACACACACGCACACGCGCACTATATATATATATATATATATATATATATATATATATATATATATATATATATATATATATTATATATATATATATATTTGTTTAATCATTAAATTTTTTTAAGAATATCATAAAAAAGTTTTTGCCTTCCCCAATCAAACCTGGTGAATACATTGATTACATGAAATTCCTACCCAAGAATTAATCCATGCAATGGTGAATTAAGGAATTGAAAACGTTTTAAATATTTGAGGACCACTATGTATATTTTTCTTTATATATAATAATAAATTCATTTGACTTTTTATGATGTAAGAGTGTTACGAATTGAGTTGCGGTAATTATAAGACATAATTCAATTAATAACATATTTATTCAAATTAATAAATTTAAAATATGATAAAAATATTTTAATTTTTCTTTTTTAAAAATAAAAATAATTGTAAATAATTATATATATATATATATATTTGAATTTCGACCAATTTATAATTGTGTAAATTCGATTGATTAGTGATACAAATCATTAAGAGCCATTTATTTAGAACCATATTATATTTTTGAGTTATTAAATAATAAAGACAGTAAAGAGTAGGAATAAAATTAGAATTAGTATAAAGAATTTCTTTTGTAAGGTATATATGTATTAAATTGATACTCTTTTCCTACCACTAAATGTAAGAATATCTAATTATTATTCTTAAAACGTGATAATTGATACTAATAATGTCTAATCACTTTCTTTATTGAACTTAGAATATTTCTTTTTTTTTGTCCAAAATAATTATTGTCAACTTGGATTACAAAAATCAGAATAAATGGATACTTTAGACAACAGGGGAATTATGCTTTATAAAAGACAAATTATAATGAAAAGACAAATGCAAAAGTAGTTTTTACTTTGAATTTTTAGTCCTAGGATTAGAATCATACACACACACACACACACACATATATATATATATATTGTATTGATAAAAAATAAAAATAATAAAATAATAAAATAGTTTTAAAAAGTTTGGCCCACCATATAAGCCCATTAAGTAAAAGAAGTGTATCCTTAGCCCAGTATGTAATATTGATATGGCCCAATATATTTTCAACTCTTTTAGTCTATTTGTGCTTAGAAAGAAATAATAAATAAACAAATAAAAGATAAATGAAAAAAAGAGAGAAAAGAAAAATCAATAATAAATAAATAAATAAATAAATATATATATATATATATACACACTTAATAATATTTTTAATTTGATTTTTCATACATTTATTACTCTTCAACTCTATTTATACACAGAAACACAGGTTTCTGAGTACCTGCCAAGTCTTTTTCCAGAGGGATTTATGACCATATAAAGTTCATACAGAACACAGAAGGAATAATCAACAGTGGAGATCAAGAAACTACCATATATATGTGTGTGTGTGTGTGTATGCATGAATCAGAAATGATGTTTAAACAGAGGAAAAGAAGAACAATACTAGTACAATCATACATGAACTAAAATGCTGAATTCTTGCAGGAAACAGTTATTAAAATACTTGCCAAGGATAGATGAATCATACAGAAAGGAAAGAATGAAAGGATGAACAGAAAGATAAAAGATGATTTATAGGATGTTACAGTTTCTGTAATAGTCATCGTTAATGACATACCAGACATCACATCTCTGACAAGTTTTAGGCAGAGAACAGAATAATGGATCTTTCTTGTCATCTTTCTTTTCTTCTTTCTTTTCTTCTTTAGGAGGACCAATGCTGGTTATCTGTGCAGATCTTCTGAACTTCCTTACCTGTTTAATTATACAAACTGGATCAGCTTCACCGATAACTGTCACTGTACTTTTAGCTGGATCAAGTACAATGGAATTTATCCCTTCAATTTTTGATATCAAACTCATGACTTTCATTCTGCACTTTGAACAGAGTAAATCCACTGACACCACTGTTTTCTGCAAACCAAAAACAGGGGAAACATTATGCGTATATATATATATATATATATATATATATATGTATATCAGAACTATTCTCTGACACAACATCAGAAATATTCAGTACTAACTAACTAACCTTTGCCAGCAAAGACATGGTATGAAAAAATGTTGTTGCTTTTCTATTAAGTTAATAATAATCCAGGAGATTTCTAGCTAGCTCTATATAGTAGTTTCACTACAGAATTACTACTGTTATGATCATGTTTCCAAGTTTCTTTGTTAGGTCTGTGGTACAAAGATAGAGTAAATGGAATGTCAGAATGTGTTGGTGATTAGGAGTAAATGCTTGTCCTATGGACATAACTTTACCTCTTACATTTAATGTGGGATTTCTGATCACTCTTTTTCTCAACCAAGTGAAGGACAATAATTCAGGAAGACAATGGTAAACTACCAATTCAGATAGTTGCATATGATTCTGAGCATAGCTCACATAACCACAATCCAACATTTTTGTTTTCTGGAAATTATTTTGTTTTACAGCAATTTTAACAGCAGCAAATGTAAGTAGGTTTTGAGTAGCAGTCATAAACTAAGCTCCATACATACTAAAAATATTTCTTCCCCTTCAGTCAGTACAGCATACCAGTTCCTATGGCGAAAGTCAATGACTGTTTTCCAGCTGTAAGAATAAGCAGGTCATATGGGGTTGGGACGGCAAGAAAGTATAGTAGTTGATATATCACTTTCTTGGTGGAAAATGTCTTATCTGTCTCTTTCGGCATCATACTTCACTACTTTCTCTGTGAAATGGAAGTAAAAAACCTCAATTAGATGGGATATGTACACAATAACCGTCTTGAAACAGAATTTCAATTACTGGTAATAGAAGAAATAAGTACAAAATTGGCTTTTTTCTCCGAAATTCAGACCTTATCCATTAATCAACAAAGGTGAATGAAACAAAAGGGTAATGATATGTGTGATGTAAAAAAGGTTCTTTAAATTTTGAGCCCTTATTCATAAATCCAGAAAAGTGTATGAAATGAAAACTTTAAGTCTAAGATCAAGTGCACAAAATGCTAGGAGTACATAGAGCTCCAAGAGCTGCAAAGAGACCTCCTATTGTTGTGGAATAGGCTTTCCATTTCTGCTGCTAATATTTATGGATAAAAGCCCAAGTCAGAAATTCAGGGTAGTAGAAACACACCTGGAGAGAGAGAGAGAGAGCATATTTGTGCAACATGGTTACCAGTACCTGCAGGATGCATAGCATGACAATCATCTTTTCAAACTCCCCTTTTCTTCGGGATACAATTTTCTGCTTCACAAGCACTGTTTTCAAGAAAGCAATCTTTCCCAAGCATCTGAAGGTAGCACTGGACAATCTTCTGGTCTAATTCGTAGTAGTACTCCATTTTTGTCAAAGGTTTCATGTCCAGATCTATAAAAGAAATCTGAACAATAGCAACCAATCATGAAAAAGATAAAATCTGATTGCAGAAATTAGAGAAATTTCAGGAAATTTTGCTGGCATAACAAGCTATTACCCTTGCAGGGGAATAGAGAAAGGCCACAAGTAATACAACCATGGAACCTTGTAGATCAATTCTCATTATTTATGTGAAGTAATGCAATCGTAATTGCTTTACTTTCATCCAGATAGCATTATCAAATTGATACAGTCAACACTTAACTTGAGCAGAATAGGTTCTCTCAAAAGGAATAAAATGAGAGTAGTAATTTCAGGCTAGCTTGCAAAAGGGCTACTTCCCGTTTTAGCAGTCACAGGCATAGCATCAAAGCTGCATTACAAAGATATGTACCTTATATTCAAAAGATTGATTGCTCGATCTCAGTACAAGACTATCATATGGAGAATCTGCATCCGTTTCTCTGAGACGAAAACTCAGCATCATACTCAGGTCTTTCGCAGTTGCAGCTATCAAATAATTTCTCACAATTTTCAAACTTTCTTCCAGAGGCTTGGAGTGCAAATCTGTATATTTGTTTGAAAATTTATTTTGATCTATATTTTTACATGTAATACATGGCTGAGAAACAACATCATAATAAGCATGAATTGCGCCTTCAATGTCAATGGTATCAAATTTCTGGACATCAAGAAGCCGATCTAGTATTCCCAATCTGGAAAGTGCCTCAGAGACAAGCTCCAGAAAACACTCTGTGCGCATCCCATCCTTTGCATCAATTATGCAATTGAGTGAACCTTCAAAATCTTGCCCTACTGTGTGAGTAGTACTTTTAGCAACACCACCCAAGCCACCAAATATAAGGGAACCATTCAAGAAAACTCTGAAGTTGTTCTGAGGAGTTCTGTAAAGGGCCTCTATGGCTTTGTGAACCCTAACCTTAGATCCAGAGAATAAATCTAGTGGATCATATTCACTTATTTCTGATATCTGATATAAAAGAAGGTAAAATCAGCAAGAGATGCAACTAAACTATGAAATTAACTTATATTAACAAGAATAGGAAACTAGTGGGTTTCACCTTTCCTTCATGCAACTTTAGAGCCTGGTGCATCTTGAAACGAGTCACACTTCTTTTAACAGCATTTCTTTCTTCTATGTATTCAGACTCTGGCAGGAAACCACACTTAGGCTGCTTGAAAACCATGTATAGCAATGAGACTCTGAAGTAGAATGAAGAAGTTTAATGCCATAAAATAAAGAATGGTAAAGGAAACAAAAGAAGGAAGCACCTTGATCTCAACAGACAAACAAAAATCCTTTTCAAGTAAACCTGAGAATCCCAAAATTTACTTAGCACACGCAAAGCATTGGCATAATGAAATATGAAGAGCAAGTACCATTAGGAAAAACTGAATGATCAGATAGCAACAGGACAGAATCAGACAGGAGATTGACTCCAGCAGCATCAATCCGCCAAGAAGGACGTTGAGAAAGAACATTCTTCTCAACTGCCTGGAGGAACTCATGGGATACACGAATATGTATCTACAAGTTGGGAATATAGAAAATAAGATTTCAAAACAATATGGAGAAAGAAAATTTGGTTTATGCATGTAAGTGTAATATGTGATTAAATAATTCAGACAACCATTTACAACATGGAGTACTATATGACTTTTAAATTCTTAGTTCTTATGCCACAAAATGTTACAATGTAAAATTTAACTTGTGAAAAGAGATGGAGCTTATGAATCATTACAACTTTCACTGCATACCCTTCTAAGCAAAGCATTCCAATGTTAATTAGAAAATTAAATACAGTAAAATAAAGTTACTGTAGAAAACATTAAGTGAAAAAACATACCCCTGGATCAACGTGTTCAGAACCTAACAACCTGCATATTATATGCTTTACATACAGATACTCTGCAATTTCCCTGGTTGGGGCTGCTATGAGCACTTCTGCATCTTTCCACAAGAGGCATTCATCCAAAGTTAAAGCTGAATGACCGTTCCAGTCTTGAGATCCATTTTTTGAAGTCTTTTGTATCCTTACAACTTTCCCAATCTGAATCATTTTAAGAGCAAATAAACAACTACAATCAAGTAACAAAATATTACAAGCAGGAACTAAAAGATTTATCCCCCTACTAATTTTTTAATCATTCCAAACACTTTGCCATTTTGGATTAACAGCACCATTACTATTACATTTTAAAAAGATATCATCATGCAACGGGCCTGACAAAAGCTAAATTTCTAGAGAAAAACAAAAATGCATTAAAAAAAAAGAAAAGAAAAGAAAATGACATACAAATTCAGGGGAGTCGCCAGAATAACAAAGAACAAGATTAACAGCTCCTTCTCCTCTGTAACTCCATTCAATTGCGTCTTCAGCCGTCAGCACCACCATCATCAACTGCCAACAATACGTAGAACAACTACATACCTATAAGCATATTCAGAATACAGCGCAAAAATGCATACCAGAATATACCTCGGATGAGAATCGTAGCAGTGCTGTTCTTATAGCGGCCTAAACCCTAAAAATTCTTCAATGGATTCCGTGTAGACATCGAACCTCGAAATCACCGGAGAGTTTTTCCAGATGAAATGAATGCTATTTGTGAAAATGAAATCCCAATGGCAATGAATCTGAATCACCATGGGATATCTCCATAACTGACACGTGTGATTACCAAAAGGTCGGTTAAATTAAGTTCAAGTTTGACTAAAAGTTAATATTTAAAAATATTAAAATAATAGTATATATATTATTTAAAAAATATATATATATTTATGCGACTTCACAGATAATCCTAAATAATTAATTATCTTCCCTTAGCTTCGCCAAGAAACGATTTTTTCCCGCTGCAAAGAATAGTAGGGCAAAAGAAACAGAAAGGGAAAAGATGGTGACTTTTTCTAGACAATCTTTGCCGACTTCCGCTGAAATTGTAACAATAGCTTCGTATATAGCTTGCTCTTCGATCTTCATCAACTCCATCGTTCCACAATCAGTTCAAGACTACTTCTTTTCTGGATTTCAGAGGCTTTCTAAACGATTATCATCTAAACTCGTTGTTGTAATTCAAGAATTTGATGGGCTAACTGCAAATCGCATGTTTGATGCAGCTAATACATACTTGGGTACAAAGGTTTCTCCTTTAACCACCAGAATTAGAGTGAACATGCCGGAAAAAGATGAAGATTTAGCTGTCACCGTCGATAAGAACGAAGAAATAGTTTATTCTTTTGAAGGCAATAGTAAGTTCACGTGGGTTTTGCAATCTGAAACTCTTAAACAGGCTTCTTCTAAGGGCAAATCAAGGGCAGAAGTTCGATATTTTGAGCTAAGTTTTCCTAAGAAACATAAAGACATTGTCTTGAAATCTTACTTTCCTTATATTCTAAGGGAAGCCAAAAAGATCAAGGAGGAAAACAAGGCGGTGAGGCTTCACACTGTGGATTATAACGGTCCAGATTATTGGAGTTGGGTGGTATTAAATCATCCTGCAACGTTTTGTTCCATGGCAATGGATCCTGAGACCAAAAAGGAGCTGATTGAAGATCTTGACAGATTTATAAGTAGGAAGGAGTATTACAGGAGAGTTGGAAAGGCTTGGAAACGTGGGTATCTGTTCTATGGACCGCCTGGTACTGGAAAGTCTAGTTTGGTTGCAGCCATGGCTAATTATCTCAAGTTTGATGTGTATGATTTGGATTTAAGGGAGGTCCAGTGCAATTCAGACCTGAGAAGGTTACTAATCGGTTCATCAAATAGGTCAATTCTTGTCATCGAAGATATTGATTGCAGTGTTGGACTGCAGAACAGGGATTCTGGGAATGAAACATCTGAGGATGACAAGGTCAGTTTTTTCTTTTTAAGGTTCTTTTAGCATATGAGATTCCTGGAAACTTGGATTTGATATGCAGTAATTTTCTTGGCAGATTACCCTGTCTGGACTACTTAATTTTATTGATGGATTGTGGTCCAGTTGTGGGGATGAACGGATAATCATCTTCACTACTAACCATAAAGACAGGCTTGATTCAGCATTGCTGAGGCCTGGTAGAATGGATGTACAAATTGAAATGTCTTACTGCACTTTCAGTGGTTTCAAAATTCTTGCATTCAACTATCTACTCATTGAAGAGCACAGGCTATTTCCATTGATAGAAGACTTACTGTGGATAGTTCAGGCAACACCAGCAGAAATTGCAGGCGAGCTCATGAAGAATGACTGTGCAGATACTGCTTTACAGGGCCTGGTTAATTATCTCCAGATCAAGAAAGTACATGATACCATAGCAGCACCTTTTTGATAAT
Source organism: Asclepias syriaca (assembly GCA_027405835.1). Lineage (NCBI taxonomy): Eukaryota > Viridiplantae > Streptophyta > Magnoliopsida > Gentianales > Apocynaceae > Asclepias > Asclepias syriaca. The sequence goes on from CM049934.1 coordinate 22,409,359, forward strand.
GAAGGGTGAATATAATTAGCCAAAGGAGGCAACTTGGAATACTTTTTACTTTCTTGAATTCAAACAGTGAGATAATAATAGTAGTACTACATCAGATGAGACAACTGCCACAGAAAGCAGCATTGGCTTAATTAAAGGGAATCATAAAAGCCAGAAACATTCACAGATGACTAAAGTTCTTCTTTTTTTTTTTTTTTTTTTTTTAATCTATACAGAATATTCACAGAGTTTTCTTATTCACATATATATATGCATATATATATGTATAGTTGAGGCAGATGGGCGTGATGACGGATGGTGAGGACACCAAATTTCATCACCTTTTGATGAATGGTAAATAGTTTCTATGTACAGAAATTATCCTCCTTCCACATCTGGTGCACACCATCAAATTCTGAAACCTAAAAATCCCTGAAAATTTAGAAAAGATCACCATGTTATTGAAATTTAGCATCAGCTATCTTACCTACTATGTCCAATTCCTCTTAGAGCGAAGTTGGGTGAGCTTATCCCTCCAAGCAGCTGCACATTACCACAAAAATAGTAAACAGGTAATGGCAATTGCAAGCCTCGGGATCAGGTGAAAGAATTAATTTCATGAATGTTTCAAGAGAAAGAATACCTGCATCTCGGTAGCGTTCCTCAACTGCAGCAATTGTCATGTTGAGGACAAGATTAAACTCCTTTGTTTCAATGCACGGCTCACCAGTAGGTCTAAGAGTCCAGGAAACAAGTTAGAACCATTATGCATCTGTGAATCATTAAGTACGATGCTACATAGACTTAGCAAAGCTTGTAATTTGTCCAAAGGAAACACTTCAATTTACCTGTCCATTTCTTTGAACAATAAGCCATCTGAAGCTGAGGTCTGCACAAATGGCTTTGCAGATTCAATCACTCTCATTCCATCACTATATGCCAAGTATTTGTTCACTTGTATTGGAACCTATAAGAACACAATCATATGAGTAAGTATATTTCTTCCCCTAATATCACAGATAATGACATTATCTCTTAGATGTAATAACCTTGCATCTCACTGCAATGTTAATAGCATCTGAAGGGCGAAGGTCAAAGCTAATACTCTCTGCTTCGTTATCTATCTGTGATCATCATATGCATAATGTAAATAACAACTTAATTAGATGTAATGAACTTATGGATGGTTAAATCAGGAAGAGATACCTTTGTTAGTATTAACTGAGCGAAATATGCTTCATGCACTCTCTTGGTTACTCGCACAAGTTTCACCTGAATATGCACAACAACAACAATATGTTAGCAGAAAATCTTTGAAACAGAGAGCAACAAATCAATCTTGGATAGACAGTCGCAAACTTACTGCGTAACCCATCTTCTCTATCATCTCCTTCACCACTTGATAAACGGTGGGTCTAGGCTGGAGCAAACAAATATATTATGTCATTTGCAAATCAGGGATTGTTATACTCAAGTGAACAACCTCAGAAAAAAACCAAGGATACAAACTTACAATCTGGACATTTCGTATAGCAGCCATCAGCAGTACGCTAGGCATCTCCACTGAAAAAGGGGTCAAATTAGTTGGAAGTAAATCCAGTGAAAGAAAAAAGATATAACTCCAGGAAAATAGAAGTAGTCTCGAATGTAAACGATCTAAAGTCACTTACAAACAATTATGGGGAGTAGTAGACCAGTCCCATCTTCCATTTTCAGTACTATTGCAGGATGTGGAGAATAATCAGGCACATGCCCATTTTGAGGGTTGTTATGGACACATTTCAAATATCTGCCATCCCTCATTTTGATCATGAAACCATCTGCACCACTCTTCACCTCGACTATGGAAAATATATTAACAATACAAAGTAACTCAGACAAATAAGCATATATAGGAAAAGTATGTAGAAGATGAGATCCTGCATTGTGTGCTACATACCAGCTTCTACCACACTGGAATTCACATAATCTGCATCATTCTCATTTGAATTTCCAGCCTTGCTACCATTGCCATTGGATGATGAACTAAAAGTACATTTGATAACCTTATTTCTTCGCACTCGCACTTGATTAGCCACACGAATCCCATTGATACCTTTAAGGCCCCCAAACCCACTTCTAATTAGATTTGTAGCCTTAACTGAAGGTCTGTAAAGAGGCACTCTGCAGGGTCCAGTTAGTTTTGAACGGACAACAGGGCAAATGACTGGCCCTTGTAGTGAACTCATCTCCACTCCTTTAAGAAGGATCACAGAAGAATCAAACTAAATCTTCCATAAAAATATATATTATCATTGGTGCTTCTTATGTTTATGGGGAAAGGAGAAAGGTTAACCTATGAGTTTGTATAGTGCATTAAATCAAGGCCATGAGTTGTTGAGTTGATTAAATTTGAATGACATAGAGAAGATTGAATCGGCCTTGTTCTACAAATGTACTTATATATATATATATATATATATATATATATATACATACATACATATATAAAAATTAGAATATCAAATTACAAACAAGATGAGTCTTTTGATCATGAATCACATGAAGCTAGAAGTGAAAAGCACATAAAAGAATTTCAAACCACCTGAAAAAGAAAAGGTCGTTTTCAGAAATCAACAAATAAAATAGATTTCATTTGTTAGTCCCCAAAGTAAATAGCTAAAAATATTCTCCCAGAATAATCAGTTTTAATCCAAACTCAGGGGAAGAATCAAAGAAGGACGGGTCAACCTCCCTCTACATCTCTCTAAACTATCTCTTTGTACTCATCAATCGATCAAATTAAAAACCAGATAAGAATACCAAAAAAGACTGTTACTCTAGCAGAATTGAGTCAGATACAACCTCAGACAACCGAATAAAATACAAAGGTTAGGTGAGAGTGTATGTGTACATTAAAAACCAAGAATTTCCGAGTTTCGATCGACATAAAAACAAATTCAGAACCCACATAAGAAGCAAAATAAAGCTTGAATCTTTTTCAACCCAAATCAAATCCAAACCTGAATATACAAAAACAGAGGAAGCACTCGATCTTTGACAATCCTCAACAATCAACCAAGAGCTTCAGGTCAACGCTTATTCTGAAAACAGTCCTAGTTCTCCAAATTAAAAAGGGTAGTAGGATCGCACAAGCAAACGATTGAAAAACAAAAAAAAAAGAAAAAGTGTACCGACACAGAAAAAGATCAGGAAGATGAAAACCCGAGAGCAAAAGAATAAGAAGAAGAAAATAGAAGAGTAGAGAATAATATAGATAAGGAATTCTTTTCTTTGCTTGAAAATATCCCAAATTATATCCGATCCAACTCTCTCTCTCTGTCTTCTACTATGGAGGAACTGTGGAGTCCAATTTGGGTTGAGATATTTAATTCAATGGGCGAAAATCAAAAGAGTTTCCATCATCCAAGTCAGGATCAGAGTAGCGGATGATCACGATGTGCGACATTATTTTTTGGCGCAACCTTAAATATGAAGACCACCGAATTCCGCCCGACATCCACTCTGCCACTCTTATTAACATTACTTTGATTCCATCCGTTTCTCCACCTTACTGAAATGACAAAACTACCCTTCCCCTAGCTTCTTTCACTCTCACTAATTTGTCCTTTATATGCACAAACAATTACCTATTCACCACCTCAAATTTTGTAAATTTTAAGGTTTATTTTTTAAAAAAATTCTATGCGACTTTTCGTCTCTACTACTATGTTTTAAATCTGATATTTACATCAGAGCAAAGCTTTTTTTCTTGATTATTATATTATTGAATATAATCGGTTGATTTTTAAGGAGTAGAAGGGCAAATTTGAACTTTTATGAGAAATTTTTGGTCTGTTAAATTAATTAGACGGCGTTAACACTTACTGACAGAAACCGCGGTGCCGGCTATCCGAAAGGAAAAAAGAGACATGTACAATCTCTAGATATTTGCCACGTGTTTACATCAGCGCTACGGAAATAGTCATCAGTCATTCGGATAAGGTTTCTTGAAATATCAATTTCTACAAAGTTGGAGTCCTTACCTGCAAAATTCTACGGGCCCAACTTGTAATCGGAATCAACGGCTCATATAAAAAGACAAAATTTCTTAAATTCAAATTAATTGAGCTTAGTACCTTAAAAAGTATACTAAGTAAAATTTTAGTACCTTAACTTAATTACAATTCTTTAAAAAGTTTGGTGTGTCCAAATGTATGAAATTTGGTATTTTCCTTTCTTGACACATTTTGAATCCTACTCCAAATATATATATATATATATATATATATACAACATTATAATATTAATGCAACATTAACAAGAAAAGGAAAAAGTCCAAAATATACTTCTTTGTTCAAAGCCAAATGTTGGAGTAACTTAGCAGCAACATTATATATATATATATATTTGTTTGATACAATATTCACTCTTCTCCTTTTTATTCTTCTTTTCTTTAGTCTCACTTCAAGGTTTGAATGTTTTCTTAATTATAATGTAACTTGTAGTTCAAGTCAGAATTTTATTCAGTTGAAATGGTGATTAATCTTGTTGATATATTATATAAAGAAAAAAAAAGTTAAAATGGAAGAAGAAGTTCAAATATGAAAAAATAAGCCTCTAAAAAGTACATTAACATTTTCCATAAGGATCTATAACTAAATTTTCTTGTAAAGAAAGAAAAATGGAAGAAAGAACCCAAGAAGATTAATGGATCAAAGTTGGTCCATTCTAGAATCTTAATTAACTCCTCCAAGAATGACCAAATTTGCTCCACTAAAGCATTGCTATATATTTATATTATAAATAAAATTAAAGATAATATCAGTCAAGTAGCTGCTTTCCGGTAGATCGGAATCAAGTTCCTCCGCCGAAGTTAGGTGGCGGCCACACAGCTCCGCCGCTGTCAGTCATATAAGACAGGCATGACAAGGGCACTAGGCATAACCCTCGGCTTCTTAAATCTCGTTTTCTTTCTTCATTTAATATTGTACCCTGAAGAATTTTCAAGAAAAAAATAATAATAAAAGATTTAATTTTTTCTTTATTTTATATACACAATATATACAGAGGTGTTACCTACCCCTTGTATAGGTCTATGTTGAGTCTTATTCCGCGTTGACTTTAGGTATGGTACGCTTAACGTCTGTAAAATTAATGTTAGAATATATAAGTACACATTAAACATATATCAATTGGACAAGTATATATATATATATATATATATATATATATATATATATATGTATGTATGTATGTATGTACCTCAACTTGGTTCTGAAGGAATTTGATGTATCCAATGGCTTCCATTAGAACGGATGCTGTATCTGTCTGCAATATCCTCCCATTTCATCATCCAACCGAAAAATTAATTCAATATATATATATATATATATATAGATATTGATTATTATAATGTGTATATATATATCTTTCTAAGATTACTCTCCTCAAAGTTTGAACCTCTATACCCCATATCCGTACGTGTAGTAAAGGAGCTGTAAGTGTTACAATCCGTACACAGTGTGTCGTAACTATAAGTTAACTATTTTGTATTTTGTATTGTCTTTTGCAATAAAAAAGAAAACACAACTCTATATATTACACACTTTTCTGGGATTATGGTAAAAAGGGACACGGAATCAAGTTCAAATTACGCACTAGCTATATAGATTTTCAAATAAATTTGGGAAAAGAGAAATTTTTTGCTTTTGAAAAAAAAACACCAAGAATTGTGTCATGATGGAACATGAATGCATATATATATATATATATATATATATATTGTTCATGTATTCATGTGTTTCGTATCATCAAGACTGAATATATACATAAAATATCTACATATGTATATGTATGTATGTATGTATGTATGTATGCATACCTTGCCAAAGGGTGCTACTAACTGTTGAAGAGCTGCAATTCTATCTCCTAATTTCTCTTTTCTGACCTGCAGGTTGAAAATTTGACATTTATTTCAGTGTGTTGGAATAAATCTTGATGAAGAAGCTATACATATATATCTATATATATAGGTCAGTCAGTCAGTCACCTTAAAGGGTGTGCAGGAAGCACGAGATTCCAATCTTGATCTCTTGTTGGCCGGCGCCGGCGCCACCTCAGCTTCATGAGTCGCTTTTGTCTCTAAAAGAAGAACGTCATCTTCTGTTCGTTTTGTTTCTCCTCCAGTACTGCTGAAGGGTAGTATTGTCATCTAAATCATGAAAAATTAATTTTAATTAAAGATTCATAATCACTATTATGTATGTATATATATATATATATATATATATATATATGTATTTCAATTCATACCCCAAAGAAAGAGGAAAAAGAAAAGGATATGCATGCAATATGTATAAAGCTGAATTGATATTCTTTTTACATCAAAAGAAAAAGGTTATATATCCTTTAGGTATCATTTTTACTTGACAAAAGGAAAAAAAATAAAAATAATATTAAAGATATGTATCTTTTCCATTTATAAGATGCAAACAGTTTGAACAATAATTTTGGAATCTCATATGTGACACCAATCAATAAATATGAACAAAAGATTACAGACAAAAATCGAACTCTGATACCATATTAAATTAATATACTTACATTGGTAGAGGTGAATGGTCTTTGCATATAATGTTGATGATTATCATGATGAAGAGCATTATAAGAAAGAAGACTACTACCACCATTTCTTCTTGATGATGAGGAAAGGTGATCTAGTTGATCTTGCATTAATGATCTTGTAGAGTAATGGAAGAGATCCAAGGCCTGTAAATTCATGTCAAAAGTTGTTGTGGAGGATGATGATGATGGTGATGAGATGTTTATGGTAGGATAAATCTGACTGAAGAAATTGGTGGTGGCTCTATGATGATGATCTTGTATTGTTGATGATGGTGATGGAGTACTGCTGATGATCTTGTATTGCAAATCTTGATGCTGATTTATAATATTGGTGTTAATGTTTGTATCATTAGCCCAGTGATGGAAGCTCAAGTCTTGATGAGGAGGAGGAGGCGGAGGAGGAGTCATGGCTGAAGAAACTAAATGAAGTTGATGATTTTGTAGGCTTTGATTATTATTATTAACATATGATGAACTCAAGCTATTAGCACCTGCTGAATTCCTGCACCACCACAACCAAAAAAATTATACATACATACATATATATATATATATGTACATGCTTTTTTTTTTAATAAGAACCCTAAACCCTAGCTAGTTTCCAGTAACACATTTGCTTCTTTTTTTTTAAACATTTGCTAAGAGATTTGGAAAATTAACTTAGGTGGTGGGATATATATTATATATAATTATTAATT